>CM068967.1:42940526-42969852 GCA_035128595.1 Eptatretus atami
ACACACACACACACACACACACACACACTTCTCATAAACATTGTGATCCTGATCAAACCAAAACAATGTGTGAAATAATCCCTTCATATCGGGGGTTCCAAAGTATATTGATATGATTGTGCATTATTGCAGATATTTTAATCATGAAATGAACCTTTATGGCTGTGACAACACTTACCTTTGAGTTTTATCTGTTTCATCCTCCCTTCCCGTCTTTTTTCCCTCCACTGACTCCCTTCACCGTGTCTATTTCAGAGGTAGAACTAACGATTGCAATCTCTTCCTCTGCCATTTACTTATCTGCAATGCTTTCAATGAATTCAGTATTGGTAATCAAATTAAAATCAGATTTTGGAGATGAGAAGCAAAGAAATGCTGGTGTCTGAATCCTTGCTACGTACGGCGGTCGTTCACAAAGGTTCTACGAACAATATGCTCACAATATTACAAGGCACACCAAAAGAGAATTATAACGAGGTGTGTGTATAAATGAATAATAAACAATGAATACAACAGCTGTACCAAAGGACACGTCTAGCTCTGAAGGCCGAGTGTGCATACGTCCGAAGACAGATCCCATGAAGATGCAACATTACCAAGTAAATGACAATCAAGCAAGGTAATGGTTTGATAATATGTAGTACAATGGCAAATATGATTTATAACGTGGGATTTTAGTTTTCATTCCCAGTCGAGCAGGAGCCATAACTCATATTGCCATGACAGGGCAGCTGACTGATGAACTGTGAAGCCCCCAGTGTTTCATGGCCACCCTTACACTCCAGCTGTCACGGAGATTAAAAAATGAAAAGTCTCCCTCATGTGGGTGAAGCCATGACATATATATATATATATATATATATATATATAAACATTGTCTGTGAAGTTGTGAGTGGGAAGGTTCTTCAGAAGTATCTTTTGATATACAAGGGAGTAATTATAAATAAACTCAAACACAAGAGAAGGCATTCTTGTCCATCACACTGTCACATCCTGAACCTTCTGGAAAATTAGCTAACATCAGGAGAACTGCAACCTAGCTATATGGGATTGAAAGTGAAAAAAACCCATCTGGCTTATTGATGACCTTCAGGGAAGGGGTAATCTGCAGTACTTGGCAGTTGACTTAAGTTCTATCATGACAAGTTAAGATGTGCTCAACATTCTACATATGGAAGGAAGCACCCACCACTCGATCTAACTCCAAAAAAGTAAATAATTGAATGTGAAAACTATTACAGTTGGAATTATGCCGAAGCTGGGATAGTCTGTTCACGTAATTTTAGGAACCAATACAATTCAAAGACTCAATCAGAGAAAGCGAACTGACAACATGCTGAACCTACTTAAGACGCATTTCATTCTTCCTTTCATGGAAAGAGCGCAATTTACTGTTTCACTTCGTTTGCTGATGTTCTCAAAACACTTTTGATGGTGAAGCCAGCATACCATTCATGCCGTCAGTCTGTCACTTTGCAAGGCAGGCAGAGACAGCTCCATGATTACAAGCCTGGATCCTTGAGGTTGTGGACAATTAGTCTTCTCTCTGCCATCACTGTAGCAGCGATTATTTATAGTGTGGTCATAACTTTTCTTTGCCTTCTACGACATGTCTTCCTTTTTTCTTTCTGTCATTTTGGCACATTCTACCTCTGCCTCTCCGTACGTTTTCTTCATTCTCAATCATTTTATCCTCCAGTCATTATCCATCTATTTTTCCACAATTATCTTTCCATTGTTTACGACATCCGGGTGACAAGTGTTCTTCCAGTCCTAAAGAGGAATCAGTTATTCATAATGAGTATAATACCGATGTACTACAAACCAACTCACCAGCATGTATAATTAAACTTGTCTGAAAATTTGGAAAACATCCACCTTAAAATTTCAAGGTGGTTTTCCTTCTGTTCAAAAATATTGGCTAGATACATTATGGAGGTGCAACACAAAGGTCGGTTTGGGACTTCAAACCTGTCACTCTGTGTTATCAACGGTGGTACAGTATTTAAATCCTCTGGGTTGTAAAAAAGGCAACTCCCCAACACAGCTCGCGAAAGACATTATAGGTTTGTCCATGTTCTTTGTCTTCCGGACAAATTTACTTATATGGGATAAAAAGACATTAGGAAGCAACGGACAAACCAACATGGCATTTGAAACTCAATCTTGACATAGTCAACACTGATAACATGGGAAACTAAAACCACACAATGTTAATGTTCCATCCATCAATTGGGACCATACTCTGTGCAGAGCGTTGGTGCTACCTAAGCAGTCTCCTTGGCTATTGGACACAATCCTGGACAGGTTACCACTCCAACACAGGATACCAGCATGCTGGCACTCATTTTGCCAACCTCAGAAGGATGACTGGCAGAGTCAACCCCACCTGATATTCATTTAACAGCCGAGCAGGATTTGAACTCAGGATCATAGGATCCCAAGGCCACCACACTAACGTTAAGCCAACACCTGGCATGTTAATTAGGTTTAATTTATTACATGAATACATGTACATCTTCCAAAAGTTCAGTTATGACTAGTTTGCTAAGTGCATCGTTCATTATATTGGGATACTAAAGACACAACTAAATTACAGACGTCATACTCAACTGTTGTGCACGACACAGATAAAAAATCAATTTAGAATTCGGTCTAGATACGCAAAAGCATATTCGGTTTGAAAATAATTTATTGGTTTTAAATACACAGCCAAATACGATAAGAGAGGATGTCCAGCTTATTAATATGACCAGAGAAGGGCAATGTATGTTCAACAACACCATCACTTGGGATGTAAGATGCAGTCAGCCAGCTTGGTGGAAGTTGAAGAAAGTTAATACAGTCCATAAAAGGAGCTCCCATAATCAACTTTCATGTGTTCTTTGTATCTCATGTTTACATTTCTCTGCACAGAGACCTAGAGAAATGCTGACTACTTTTGTAATTATTTATCGAAGTGAAGGATTTAAGATTCTTTTGCGGTTTACTATTTTATTGAGTAGAAAAATTTGGATTATCTATGTTTGTTTGTGTACTAATTTTATTTATACTAATTGTGAAGCTATTGTAAATAACCATCATCATCAGTTTGTTTTTAGTCCACTGCAAATGAAGGCCTCCCTTAACTCACGCTGGGGGTGTGAGCATACGTGCCACGCTTGCCAAATGCAGGTTGGTGAGAGAGAGTTTAGGCAGGAATTTGTAATTTGTTCAGGGTGGCATCTATAACTCACCTGCTCTTTGCAGAAAGACTCCATGGGATATTTAATGTCTACAAATAACCAGTGCCGGTATACGAGCCACCCAGCTTAACACCTATCTGATAGATGGCACTCACAATGATGTCTCACCCAGTATGCCAAACACCAGGCTGACAGTTTACAGCTGGGTTGGGATTCAAACTCAGGATAGCCGGCTCAGAGGTGAGTGGACATGCCTCTAGGCTTTCGGAGCGAGGCCATTGAAAATAAGTGTTTATCAATGAAATAAATTAGTTGATTTTTATTCTGCGCTGTCTGTGGTAAATGAGTGAGCTTAATACAGTAGATTTTCGGTCACAAATACAAAGGCACATATTGCTCGATTAATCCATGTGATCGAATCACAGTGAGAAGGTATTTTGGACTTCCGATGTTGCAGCACATATTTCCTATGGCTGGAGTTAATTTGGGCCTCTGGTCCAATGCCGAAACCCAGCTTGTGACGATAACACTTTTCGGAGGTTCAAGTCCACCTGCAGAATAGTGAGGATCACTTCAGTCTTTTTTCAGCTCCGCTCCTCTCCTACCTCTATTGGGTCTATCCATTTGAAACTGATAGACATGACCGACGGAGATCGGTAACTCATTCAAACGATCTCAGTTACAACTGTCATTCAAACAATAGTTTCATTTCCACCCTTTCTTTCACACCTGTCAGTTATAACTGATATAAATATCCGTCATTGTGAATTATAATTCTAGATTGCCTTATCGACAATCTAGAATCTAGATGTCTAGATATTGTCCGCCATCAGGATATCTGCGAGGAAAGGAGACCAAGAGCATCTAACACACTTGCCTCTCAAATAAAGAGCCTTTTTCAAGTTCATGCCATATCTGTAGATTCTAGACGAAGCTTTCAACATACGTCATGTTCACTGTAAAAAAGAAAGAGATGTTACTTTCTCTTTTAGCTTCAGTTTCTGTTAACAAGCCAGAAACGATTGTTTATGGGAACATAGTGCTTTGTTACTTTCATTTTGGTTGAAATGGCTTCAATGTGGGTTCATAATACGGAAAGGCAGTACACGTTTGGTGCAGGGTGCAAACACAGAACAGCCAATTATAACAGAACCTGTTTCTCGTTTGAACTTGAATGGCTGAACTAATTAGGGGATTGCAATTTGTAAGGGTAAGCCATGTTGGATAGATTACACAATTGGAGTGGACTCCAATAAATATTTAAACCCGAAACAAAAGTGGACATATATAAACAGAAATATGGAAGTGCAATTATGTAGAAGTATATAGAGATTTCTTTGTCAGAATATCAATGCTGGTTATTTCAGAAAAAAATTGTTTAACTTACATCCAGTAGTCTACTCATCAAGAGTGTCAAGCGTGTCAGCCTAAAAAGGTTGTCGGGGGTGGGAGAGGTTGAGAGAATCATAATTGGGAAAACGGAAGAAGAGACATTCATCATAAAAGATCTTCCTTACACGTTTTAAAGGGTGCCAGATATGTAGAATCCACACCTGTCACAGGCAGATGAAACAGTGCCACCAATCTCTATTTTGTGTTTCATAAAAGAAAAGACTTTGCCGATAAGTGCATTGCAATGAATAGTGGGATTACTACAGATCCGCCAGACCACACCCTGCGGGTGCTATCTCAAGCTCACTTTGGGTACAGTCTTGCTTTGAAATGGTGTCCATTTCTCTGGAGGAACAGAAAGATATTACAGCTCTGTGCACAGAGCTCAGAGGGATCATAAGGTTGTGATGCTCTACCGCACACCACGCACTGCTTGCCAAGCACCGTTCCGTAACACACTTGCTTCTCAAATAAAGAGCCTTTTTGAAGTTCATATTTTGTTATGCTTGGTTATATTGTATGTTAATCAGGAAAACCTCACTTTCATTCTTTATCACAGTTTTCATGACCAGTTATATTGTTGAAACCTGCTGTTTGAATTAATGCAATTGTAGCGCGAAAGAGTAGACCGACTTATATTTTATGCCATATCTGTAATGTAATCTATGATCACTGTAACTTTTGTGAAAATCTTAGAATGGGCATTAAGTCACATTCTGAACTAGAATGGCACTCAGTAGAACGCATACCTCCACCAGGCTGATTAGTTTACGTTTTGTATCCCACTGATAGGCTGGATATGAATTCGGACCTGAATTAAAATCTAATCGGCTCGTTGTTATCACCTAACCAAATCATCCACCAAGTTTTGTCCGAATCCGTCCATAACATTTTGAGATATCCTGTAATATGTCGTTTTAGCCCAATCACTCAATGGTAAAAAAAAAAATCACTTTTAAATTCTCAGATCTAGATCCGGATTCGGATCTTCACCAAAATCTAATTATTTCGTCCACGTCACATACCCAAGCCCTCCACAAAATTTTGTCCAAATCCATCAACAACTTTTTGAGATATTTTGTTCACAAACTACTTTGTGTTTCTTGGTGGACAGACAGACAGGAGTGAAAACATACAGTAAGTTCCATCCACCTTCAGTAGCGGAGGTAACAAGAAACATTGTAATGTGGAAAGAGGGGGGGGCTAGTGGGGTGAGGGAGTGGGTCCATAGCAATATTGTGGTAAGAATGGCATGGACAGTGTAGCTTAGATTACTAGCGAGAGGGAAAATTGTGAGTACAGTAAGTTGTCTTGTAAAAGTTACACTGAGGAGGCAGTGATTGTTAGCTTCAAGACTATATAGTGTGACAGTTCTGGGAACCGAGACCCCAATGCAATGGCACACAATATACAGCAGTTCCCGAGTAGGTTATTACATGGTTCAGAAAGGATCCTCTTGGGTCTAATGGGGTTACAAAGGGACTATGCGTTGTGAGAGATTAGTCAGGATTTTTTCCCCCCATTCTTCCCCATATCTTCTCTGTACATGATCTTCTCCTCACACGACTGAGCACTCGCTGCTAGCAGCCTAATTTGCTGCGAGCAAACTGTCACTAGCAAAAAAATCACAAGCAAACTAGCAAACCAAACTGTCATTTCAACCACAATAACCTTCTTCACCACAATTCTCCCATACGCCAACTGTAACCACCATCCTGCCTGGTTGAGACACACACCGGACTTCATTTCCATTCAATACCACCATTCAAGCTCACCTTTCCAGCCTTCTTCCATAGTCCAAATCATTATTACCCAACGACGACGCTTTGACTCTGCAACCACACCAGCCTCGTATGTCAAACTACTCCAAACCGCCTTACCACACCTCGGGGCCATCATCTCGCCTTGCCCACAGACACCTTTGGTTCATGTGAATAACCACCTCCGCATCGCCACAAACGATGCCTTTACACCAATGCACAAATGTGTGCTTACCATTCCTTCATGTTCCTCTATCAGGAGGGACCACCCTTATCCAGCAAGCCATCCATGCCCTTCCCTGGCATTCGAGCGACATATGGGGACCGCTGCATGTCGGCCTCATGTTGAGTCAGGAGCTCATATGCATGGCACATTCAGAGCATGAGTGGAAGCTATTCCAAACCAGCAGACTCGTGGAGAGTGTGACGTTACCCCACAACATGTCTGGACCAATGGGCGTGCCACGTTTGGAGGAAAGAGTGTGACGTGTGACCCTTGCTCCCGGGAACGTCACCTACAAGAGACAGGCATTCATCCTTGACCCCCCGCCAAACTCCACCCAGACCGAGTCCCTCAAATATCGGAGATGGTCACTTGAAACGAGCACTTGTGGTGGTTACCGGGTTGTTGATGGACAGAGTTGTTGCTACAAGGTTTGTTGGCACTTACTGCTGAAGGGAAAGGAATGGAATGGGATGCTAAGGAAGTGCGGGGAATGAGATGTTAAGGAAGTGAGGGGACTGAGCACCATACAGTCTGGGCGCATTATTGGGCGAGAGGTGGAATCAACAACCACACACGATAGGCAGTTCTAATTCTTATGCATTCTTTCTCTCTTTTTCTGACTTGTCTACTGTGGACGCACAAAGAGCTCTCAGCAAGGGCAAAGCCAGAACAACCGTTCTTTTTAGAGTGACCACTGACTCACACCCGGTCTTTCTCACTCTAAGCACCGAAACCGCACCCCACTCACACCTCTTCATCACGCACCGAGACATCCCTCTTTGCAATACTACCCCCAACCCTTACCTTCCTTGCACTTTGGACGAGCACATGCCCGCGTGTATGTGCTGGGTAAGCCAGAGGTCACCGACACCCAAGCTTTTCTTATCTCTCTTTCTCATCTACCGTTGCAGGGAGTGATTCTGAATGTGCCTGTCATATTAATGTAAGTAAATCTGCATAAGATAAATAGCTCGGGTTAGCTCTGGCTTTTTGTCTCTTCATTGCATGAATTTGTATCACTGTATGTTTTGCCAAACCACATAAATACTGCATGTCCCTGCTGAACGAATACCCCCTGTGAATAAACCACTTGTCTTCAGTTTGCCAAATGCTTTTCCTTGTGCTCCTTGTAAATAAACTCCTGCAATTGTTCAGTTAAACCTGCTCATAGTGTCCTTTCCTCCATTTGTCCAGCACAGTCTGCATTATTGTTAGATGGGAAGTTTTACGCCATGTGATTTGCTCTCGTAAGCCAGTGTGCACTCACTGTTTCATTTGGCAGTAGTCTGAGTATGCACTGAGAGCATGGACCTTGATTGATCGAGTCAGCTCCTCAGGTAAATGGTGTCAGACGCTGTTAGAGTTGTTAGAGTCCTATTAGAGTTGACAAGTTAATTTACGTTCGTGGTTGCTTTGCCTAGAGGACTGGGCATCTTGGAGGAGTCCAAGGCAATCCCTGAACCCCAAGTCCACAACAATAGAGTAAGTTTGTTGTGTAAAACCTCTTGTTTTTGAGCGATTCTGGGTGAGGACTGAGGCAAAAAGACACTGATTGGCCGGTGCTCTGCAGGCCATGGGGCAAAGATTGGCTGCAGAGCCTTTGAGAGTTAGGGGGGCACAATACTTTATATTGGGACTTCTCCATGAGGCGGGACAGCCCAGAAGATGATGCCCCACAGAAGCGGAGTAGTGGATGGCCAATGAGTGGGACATGCCACCCCTAAGAAGGTGCCAAAGCTTAGGTGGACCTTGACCATGTGGAGCATGTCAGTTTTAAGTGCTGGTTTTGCAGTTGGAGTTTTCGAGTTGGAGTTACGATATGTGTATGTATATGTACTCTACTGGTCAAAAGTTTTAGAACACCCCCATTTTTCCAGTTTTTACTGAAATTTAAGCAGTTCAAGTCCAGTAAATAACCTGAAATGGTACAAAACTAAGCGGTAAACTGCCAGAGGTTAAAAAAAAAGGTTAAGTCACCAAAAACTGAAAAATAATGTACATTTCAAAGTTGTTAAAAAAGGCCCTTTTCCAGGAACAAGAAATGAGTTAGCAACTGCAGCTGTTCTGCAGCAATGGAAGTAAATTAAGCCTTGAAAGTTGATGCAAACAATTCCAACAGGTGTCTCCAACTTTTGTTGATTAGTTACAAACCCTCTGTCTGTATAAAAGCAGTGTTGGAACAGACAGTATTGCAACACCCTCTGAAGCATTATTTGGACAATATTGCACTGCAGGAAGTAGTATATTGCTATCATAACGGCGAGAAAATGACAATTAACAAAGGAAGACAGACAGACCATTATAACCGTTAAAAGTGAAGGTCTTTCCTTCAGAGAAATTGCAAAGAAGCCAAGGTGTCAGTGAGTACAGTTTCCTACACCATCAAAAAGCACTTGGAAACTGGAGGAAACTCTGACAGAAAGAGGTCTGGCAGACCAAAAGCCACAACACAATCAGAAGACAAGTTTCTGAGAGTCAACAGCTTGTGTGATAGGCGGCTCACAGGACAGCAGCTTTAAGCACAGCTTAACACTGGTCGAAGTAAGGAAGTCTCAGTTTCAACTGTGAAGAGAAGACTTCGAGCTGTATGTTTGACAGGTCGAGTGGCAGTAAGAAAGCCATTGCTAAGATGGCAAAATAAAAAAAAGGCTCGCCTGGGCCATGAAGCACCGCCAGTAGACTACTGAAAACTGGAAGAAGGTCTTATGGACCGATGAATCAAAATTTGAAATCTTCGGTTCATCACGCAGGGTTTTTGTACGCCGTCGAGTAGGCGAAAGGGTGGTTCCTCAGTGTGTGACACCAACTGTCAAACATGGAGGAGGAAGCGTGATGATCTGGGGCTCTTTTGATGGATCCAGAGTCGGCGACTTGCACAGAGTGACTGGCACCCTGAACCAAGAGGGCTACCACAACATTTTGCAGCGCCATGCAATACCCTCTGGTCTACACCTAGTTGGTCAGGGGTTCATCCTACAGCAAGATAACGACCCAAAACATACCTCCAGGCTATGTCAGAACTACCTTAGAAGAAAAGAACAAGACGGTAGGCTTCCAATCATGGAATGGCCAGCAGAATCTCCAGACTTAAACCTCATTGAGCTGGTTTGGGATGAACTGGACAGAAGGGTGAAAGCAAAGCAACCAACAAGTGCAACACATGTGTGGGAACTTCTGCAACAGTGTTGGGAAAAAGTTTCCGAACAATATTTGATTTCACTTGCAGAAAGAATGCCACAAGTATGTTCGGCTGTGATATCTGCAAAAGGTGGCTACTTTGATGAGTCAAAAATTACGATTAGATTTTGTTCAACAAAACGATTCCATGAATTCGTTTTTAATCTGCAATTGTTTATTTGTTCTATGCTTTAATTTCAGAGTACATTGAAACATTAAACTGCTTAAATTTCAGTAAAAACTGAAAATTGGGGGTTTCTCATACTTTGACTGTCAGAGTATGTGTGTACAGTGTGTGTGCGTGTGTGTGCGTGTGTGTGTGTGTGTGTTGTGTGTTGTGTGTGTGTGTGTGTGTGTGTGTATACAAATCAGTATATAAATAAAACAAGTATTGTGGAGTAACCGTCTGTAAATCCCAATTCATGTGAGATTCATCAACTCCAAACTGCCACATCGGTTGCAGAAAGGGTCAGGTGACAGGTTCTTCAAAATCATACGACAAGTTTTAAGGTTAATCAACAATCTATAATTTTCATCTCTCTTCACCATAATGACCGAATCGTTTATGTGTTAGCGTGAAGAATTTCTAATGAAGATGTGTAACTTCCAAATACAATTGAGTCCTCGATGTTTCGAGCAGTGGGGGTAGCATTATGGAGTGACATTTTTATGATTTTAAATATTGAGCTGTTGTTTTAGTGGGGTTTGTTTGAAATTAATTTGAGGAAGGAATTTGTAATTGTCTCAGTGATATTCTTCAATTATTCAATAAAAGCAAGAGGAATTCTTTAAGTTTGTTGTCTTCGGGCCTTTTACTTCACACTAGCAGCCTTGCCATGTTCCAGTGAAGAGACTTTCCAACAGGGGAAATTACATCAAGACATTGTACAAGACCAACAAGTGGAGCATTGCTTTAAGTGAGGGTCTGTGTTCGGGGTTAGAACTGTTTAACCCAATCTACTTGCAAATAAGCACGGTTGTGATGGAATTTGACAATATTCCAATATGGCTGTTGAAGAGACACATACAACAATACTCCATCGGTGATAAAGCAACAAGCCTCATCGTCACCCTTATTGGCATACGTCAGCCACAGCCCAGGGTGAGATTCTAGCAAAAGCTGGTCAGAACTTGGTGAAGTTAGCCAGAGGATATTAAGTCTCCATAAAAAGGCTGTTGGGCATGGACAGAGAATAGAAACAGGCTACCAGGTGAGTAAAGCCCCAGGGCAAGGAGCAGCAGAATCTTGATTCACTGCAGCACACAGCCTGAGCCAGGACGCGAGCTAAGTGTTGATAAAGATCCAGGTATGAGCCAAGGTTGGCAAAGAGCTTTGGCTCCATAGACATGATCCAACCTGTTCCCGGGGTCCATTAAGAGATCACAAGGCCCGAGGTAGGTTCTGTTGATGTGATCGGACCCTTTCCAGCAAGCCGAGTTCAGCGGTACTGTTATAAAACCTCTGGATAAAGCTGTTAAATGACAAGTAGTCTTTCCACTATGGGCAATGCTCATGCATGTGACAGCACCTGCCAGTCTATGGTACGTCATTCTTGATGAGCCACAAGATAATGTTCCCAATTCTCTTTCTCTCCTTCCTCCTGCACAATGACAGAATTGCTTCAGTGGAGTTCTGTTCTTTCTCTACCTATGTTGGTATGATGAGCTGACACATGTCAGTGTGCTCTGTATATAGACAGCCTTTACTCGGTTGAGGGTTCCAGATTGTGCATTGCCGATGGACAACTTGAGTAAACCTCAAGTCAAATGTTGTGCAATTCAGGCCTATCATGAGCACAATAACTGGTATTTGGCTGATGACTGTAGTAAGTACCAGCCTCGGTGGCATAATGGTTAGAGCATCTGCTCTGAGTCTGGGAGGTCGGCGGTCTGAACGATGTTTGAGTCATACCAAAGACTGAATGGTACGTGCTACTTCCTTGCTTGATGGTCAGCATTTAAAAGGATAAGAACATGGACAATCTCCATTGGTTTGTATTGATGGGGAGAAGGAAATGTCCTATTGTGTGTGGTGAGAAAATGGAGCCATTGTTGTGGGGTTGCTTATATCCAGAATATTCTGGAGGTGATGTCATTTCCCCCAAAACTCAGTGACTGTTTTTGTCTCGTCTAATCGTTCTGTGTTGGCTCATCTGAATGTCCACGTGTGTGTAAAATGTCTGAGTCGCAGCTCCATTTTGGGTCTTAGATCTTGTATAAAAAGTAAGGACCGGATGAGTGCAAGAAGGTTCCATCGACCAATGCAATCAATTGTGATTTACAATTCCCAGATTAAAATCCAGGCATTGTTTCTTTTTCTCAGGAAGAATGCATCACTCTTGGTAGCGTGACAAAAGCCAACATGATTTGCCCGAAATAGATTTGATGTTTACCTGTATGAAGGTCAGTTATTGGTGTGTGTGTGTGTGTGTGTGTGTGTGTGTGTGTGTGTGTGTGAGTGTGAGTATGTGTGGTGTTTACCTGTTATTGCTCACTATGGAGATCAGTTTTCAGCTCGTGATTCGATCCTCAAACCCTCCACAACCCCTTTGCGGTTAATACATCTCTACGGAAAGCAAAATGAAATGACATTGTGATGCATGTTATGGTGAGAAGGAAAAAGCACAGATTGCACTAAACTGCTTAAAAGAAAGCAGAAAGCCTGATTGTCTTTGCAGTAAAATCGAAAAATGAAAAGCTATAAACGCTTCTCGCCATGTTCATGATGTGCTCTCCATTAGAATCCGTGATACAAATGAAGCTTTTAAAGCTGTGTCATCTTACATTCTTCATCAAATTGTTTTGTGCTTTTTGTGGGGAAAGCTATAAGTGTACAAGGCTCCCTGATTGATTTGTAACTTGTAAACAAACATTTTGTTTTAAATTAATGTATGAAGGTGAATATTAATATGTTCATCTCTCAAGCTTTCACGATGTCTTATTGCAAACGAGGTATGAATTAATTTGATTGTAGATAATTTTCCTGTCAAATTCTACTCACAGATCATTATTTTAAAAGGACTCTCTCTTGAGTTATAATGGTAAACATCCCTTCTCCTTCCAACCAGGTCCTTTTTGGCCAATTACCTTCGCCTTAATAACGTCACAGATATTTGATTCGCATTTTGCCCCCCAAAAAATTGTAAACCAACAAAACAAATCACTGCAAACCATACAAAACCTGTTTGACTTTCATTGACAGGAAATTTGGCTGCCAGGATGGTCGAGAGCTTTGCTGAATCCCAGGAGGAGCCAGGACGCTCCCCTCCTGGCAAGATGGTGTGGAACACACTCCCCTCTGAGCTCTCTAACCTGTGTTTGAATTCCGACCCAGCTATAAACTGTCATCCTGGTGTTTCATTTGCAGGGCGATTCATCAATAAATATGTGTGCCGTCCATTGGATGGATGTTAAACTCGGTGTCCCGTCTGCCAACACTGGTCATTGTGGATGTGAAAGATCCCATGTTGTGGTTTGTGAAGGGTAAGTGAGTTATCATAACTAAACCATCCAGCATAACTAAACCACCCAGGATAAAAGAACTACCCACCTTAACCAATTACTCAGCATGACCAACCACCCAACATAAACCAGCTTAGCCAAACTACCCAGCAGAACCAAACCACCCAGCATAACCAAACCACCCAGCATAACCAAACCACCCAGCATAACCAAACCACCCAGCACAACCAAACCACCCAGCATAACCAAACCACCCAGCATAACCAAACCACCCAGCATAACCAAACCACCCAGCATAACCAAACCACCCAGCACAACCAAACCACCCAGCATAACCAAACCAGCCAGCATAACCAAACCACCCAGCATAACCAAACTACCCAGCATAACCAAACCACCCAGCATAACCAAACCACCCAGCACAACCAAACCACCCAACATAACCAAACTACCCAGCATAACCAAACCACCCAGCATAACCAAACCAGCCAGCATAACCAAGCCAACCAGCATAACCAAATCATCCAGCAAAACCAAACTACTCAACATAATCAAACCAACCAGCAGAACCAAACCACCCAACAATTTTGATAGCTGAATGTTGAGAGTTATGCCAACTGCCACGGGTGACAAAATTCAATATTACCTCAAACTAAATCCTTCCACAAATGTCACCTTAATCCCAAAGGCAAAGTATAACTTCATATTTATCTCAACTCGAAGACATCTTTGAATCCACTCAATTTTCATTGTATCTCCATTTATATGATGAGAATAATTCATGTTTAAAATGTATTTTGTATAGTATAACAAGTAAAAACAAAAAAAAACTGTTTTTTTAATCTTCAGTTTTATACTATAGTTTTTGCTAAACCTCTTTACCCCTTTGGAAAATCTAAATTGCTTATTAATTCAATGACGACGATGGAAAGGGAACTGAACTCAATTTTCAAAAGCTGAAAATTACTCGGTCTGATCAATACTGACCTTTTCACTTTACATTCCTTCAATAAATGCACAACAAAGTACTCAATGCAGGGTGACGTGAATTTCCCAATGATTTGTGTGCAGGCTGCCACTTCTTACCTTTACTGGTGTTCAATTGGCAGTGAAATCACATGTAACAAGCATTTTTATTTACTTTTTTTTTTTTTTGCAAAAATGGTAAATAACCACATGAGTTGGAATTTCATGGAGGGAATGGGGGGGGGGTCTTCCTCCCAAATTTCCTCACTGGGTGCATAGAAGAAACGATGTCAAAAGATAGCGTTGCTGACCCAGAGTTCCGTCGGAAGTGATACCACTTTCTTCAAGCTCAGTGGCTGTTTGTCTGAAGTCAAGTCGTGTGTGTGTGTGTGTGTTTTGTTTCATAAAATTACACACATCCTTGTGTGTATTTGCTCCGTAACTCCTCCAAGGGACTAGAACCTTCTAGAAAATAAAGGGAACAAAAAAAAAGACGTAAAATGTCATAGCCCCTTTTGTTTTAATAATTTTGCTGGATTGAGTTAAAGGGCTCGCCCATATTAATGTACAACTAAAATGGCCCCAAATATAACAGTCAGCTATCTTTGATCAGATCGCAAAATAAGGTGAAGTGCATGTGCATGCCATCATAAACTGTGCTTGTGCCACGATTGAACAAAATCAGACCATGCATGTCTGAGAAATGGTTGGGGACACATTTAAGTAACAAAATGGAAACCAGTCGGTCATCTTGAATCTGATCTTGAAAAAAATAAATGTGCATCTGTAAGCCATCATTCATTAATTATATGTGTCCCAAGTTTGAACAACATCAGGAAATGCATGCCTGAGAAATGGTTGAGGAAGTGTTTGACACCGAGGTTTTTTCTACAGCTAAAATGGCCGCCAGTCGGACATCTTGGATCTGATGTCGGAAAAAAAAGATGTGCGTATGTATGCCATCATGTGTTGTCTTCCTGCCAAGTACAAATAAAATCGGTCCATACATGTCCGAGATATGGTTGCAGATGCACACACGCACAGACACGAAAATCGAGAACAAATCCATAAGCCCTCGTTTCGGACAAAGTCCATCAGGGGCGAAAAGTATACATTCTGAAGTTACAGGGTTGTATTAAGATCAATCACTGCATTCTGGATTTTAATCTAATGTATACACGACATCATCCTCCAGCTATAAACCATCATCCTGGTGTTTCACAAGTAGGGTGATTCATGAATGTGTGTGCCTTCCCTCGGATGGATGTTAAACTTGGTTTCCCATCTGCCAGCATTAGTTGATGGACGTTGAAGACCAAAAATTGTCCTTCATGATGAGTAGGCGTGTTATTTATCTGCTTCCATTTATTGATCTCATAGAAACTATTTATTTCTTGAGTATAAAATGTTGACGATAAATTATTTATTCATATTTCTTTTGAGAACCGTTATGTCCCAGTGAGATAGAAAATAATTACCAACTAACCTTGTGCAATTTTTTACGAATAATTCTATGAAGTCCATCCTTATTCTACAAGATGTACCCCTTCCACAAATATGAACAAATTCTGAAAAGAAAACTATAACTCTTATTGGACCACAATTTTGGAATTCATTAGACTGGAATCTTCAGCCAACTTCTGGCTTTCATACATAAATACATAAGTTGAAATTATTATTGTTGAATATGAAGAGTGGAATTGGATTGATGTTATTCTGCTTTTGAGTGTTTGAAGTAGGTTGAATTCAAGACAATGGTTGAATACCTGTATTTGCTGCCTAATTAACCCTAAATCACTTCAGCAGCAAATTATTTGTTTGAAAGGTTACAAAATAATTGTAGTAGGTTTCACCTGTATGTAATCCGTGGTTTAACTTAAAAATTAATCTCTCCCACTTATCAAAGTAGTTTTAAGGTGTAACTCAATTGGTCAACCAAGAAGGCAAACATGAAAACCAAGGAGCTTTCCAAAGAAGTCAGACATCAAGTGGTGGAGAAGCACTGTTCAGGAGAAGATTATAAGAAGACTTCAAAGTCACTTGTGATCCCTTTGAGTATGGTGAAATCCATCATTAAGAAGTGGAAGACGTATCATACCACCCAGACTCCACCAAGATCAGGTCGCCCATCAAAACTCAGCAGCCGGGCAAGCAGAAAACTGGTTCAGGATGTTACTGTAAACAAACAATGACTTTGAACCATCTGCAAGGCTCTATGTCCAAGATGGGGGTGAGTGTTCATCATCAACAAAATTCCGTTCCCTTCACAATGCTGGCCTCTATGGACAGGTGGCAAGGAAGAAGCCAATACTGAAAAAGACGCATCTAAAATCTTGCACGAAGTTTGCAAAAAATCATCATAAAAACACTGCAGGCATGTGGAGAAAAGTTTTGTGGTCAGACAAGACAAAAATTGAACTTTTTGTCTAAATTCAAAGTGTTACATCTGGAACAAGCCTAACACTACACATCATCCAGTCCACACCATCCCTACTGTCAAGCATGGTGGTGGCAGCATCACGTTATAGGGCTCCTTTTCATCAGCAGGGACTGTCAAGCTTGTTAGGATAGAAGGGCCAATGGATGATGCAAAGTACAGGAGAATCCTTGATGAGAACCTGCTTGAGTCAGCCATGAATCTGAAACTGGGTCAGAGATTCCCATTTCAGCAGGACAATGATCCGAAGCACAAAAATAAAGCCACACTGGAGTTTCTTAATAAGAAGAAAATAAATGTTCTTGAGTGGCCCAGTCAAAGTCCTGACTTGAACCCAATTGGCCATTTATAGTGAGACTTGAAGATTGGAGTCCATCGACGATCCCCATCAAACTTGCCAGAGCTAGAGCAATTTTCACGTGAAGAATGGGCAAAGATTTCACCATCTCACTGTACAAAGCTGGTAGCGAACCACCCAAAAACACTCATAGCAAGTTATTGCTGCAAAAGGCGTTTCTACCAAGTACTCCCCAAAGGGGCTGAATACTTTCACAACCAGTGAATTTTGATTTGTACATGTTTTTTGCAAAGATTCCTGACATGTAACCTCTTTCAACTATAACAGTGTTTAGTTTGATCTCCTCAGTTATGAATAATAAAGTTGATTTGGAAAAATAGTTGATACATAATTCGTAATTCATCTAAATGTGACATTATTGGTAGGGGGTGAATACTTTTGCAGGCCAGTGTAATAGCAATATATTGTTGCGGCTCTGTAAAGTTAGCACTCCTCCGAAGCAATGGCATCCAACATATAGCGACCCCAAGACAGTTATCTCATTAGTATTCGTTTTGGCCAAATAAAAAACAATGTGAAATCCTTCAATAGAGCGCGTGTGGTGAAGCAAATGAGTACACTAATGTTAAATATGCAATTTATGCTTTTTCAGTTGAAAAACAATTAAAAAGCGTACTTAATATTTGAAATGTAAAAATCTTGTTATTATATTATTGTGATAAGCACCTTTATATATAACAGAAGGAATGAAATGGTTCGATGCAACGTGGAGGGCCAGGGGGGCGCAAAAGAATGATGTAAAACCAGGACGGCCGTTCACAGTGAGATCACATTCCCACGGAAATCAAATTTTCACAAAATATCGATGAAGACTCTTCGCGGATGAAGAAAATGTCGAAATCCGTCACTGAAGCTTTTTAACGTTGATCAAAAAAGAAAATCGTACAAATTAAAATAAGGAGAAAAAGATTATTATTAATGACGCAGTGAAGTGATTCGGGTTATGAACAAGATACCTGTGTGTTGCAAGTGGTCCAGGAGAAGAATTCCTTCCGTTCCTCCACGTTTCAACCAATCAAAACGACGCATCGCCTTCCCTCCTTGGTCATTACCATCTGTCAGAGGTTATCGCCACCTCTCCACTACTTTGACCAATCAAAGCTCGCTCTGATCCAGAGCTTGTCAGAATGCAGCACGAGGTACATCGCCGAACGTGATTGGTCCAATGGTATCACGTGCGCCGAGGATTGGCGATGCAGCATGATGTAAATACGAACATGATTGGTCCAGTCCTGTTTGCTGGAATCCTCGTGCATAACACGCCCACACAACACACGTGGTGTCCTTTGACCAATCAGGAGCAGTGCAGTTACAGTATCGTTTCCTTCAGCTCGATTGGTCTTGTCCTGCACGTGATGTTTTCGGGTTTTTTTTCGTTCTTGTTGAATCTGAGATTATTTTTCGTTCTTGTTGTAAGTATATTTCAACTACTAATGCATGACGAAACACTTGTTTATGGCTAATATTAAAGAATGAATGCATATAAGAAGAACTTAGCTTTCTGCGTTCGGCGCGAAATGCCATGGTGGACGGAAATGACGTCTTTCGTTCGTTCGTTCGTACATGAGGGGAGCGTTTCTTCGTTTTTTTCCATCAAGCAATAAATTAATGGTTTCACATATATAACACATTAGTTTACACAATTTCCATTGAAATACTCGGGTATTTCCGTCAATTGTCGCCATTTCCGTCGAGGTTACGCACTGCATCTACCGGACGGCCGTCATTGCTGTCTTGAGGCACATGGGGGGGAGGGGGACACCGGACCCACCGGAGACGTGGTAGACGACGCCGGGACATTTCAAACTCGGTGCAATTGTATACAGCGCACGCTGGTAAAAATACCAGTTGATCGTCCGGATTTTTTTAGCAGCGTCTCGCTAGCGAACGCTGCTCATTGAGAGCTCGGCATTGTTGGTCTCTTCTTCTTCTTCTTGTTCTTCTTCTTGTGAAACAAAAACCTTAACCTCTAGGACTCGGCTCTTGTATATACAAGATCCGGATTCCTTAAATACTAAGCACATGTATACATCCTCGCATTGACGGTGCCTTTTGAGAGCGTCTATCATGAATTTTAATATATTCGGACATTTGCTTTAAAGTTTCGAAAAGTTCACGTTACTATTTAAAGATTATTCCATTTATCGTATTGTAATTTCTTAAATACACTATATATCGTAAATACGTAAATACATTATGACGGGTCTCGTATGGCTTAATCAAGGCATGTGACGAAATATCGGAAGTTGTTGTTGTTGTTTTTTGTTTGTTTGTTTGTTTTTTTTAGCCGACAAAACCTTTAGGACTGCTCTTGGACACATTTGTTCTTGTTTTTTAAAAGGAGAAGGCTCTTTTTATTTGTTATTTGTTATTATGTATATATATATATATATATATATATATATAATATATATATATTATATATATTATATATATATATATTGTTACGGATTTCAGAATCCAGTCTGATGAATGCATCCACACATCCAGGTCCTCAGACAGTTATTCCTTAAATGCATGTTCAGATTAGCCCCATCCCCATGTCTGTGGATCTTAAATGTGATGTGTGAGAAGGGTAACGATAGATCCCCTCTCTTATGGGAAGCTTTTTTCTTTACGACAGACACGTTCACACATTTCTTTCACGAGCTCAGAAACCGCCCTCATTTTTCCTCAGCAACATTCTTTCACAAGCTCTGAAGCCCGCCCTCATTTTTCTCAGCAACATTCTTTCACGAGCTCGAAGCCGCGCCTCATTTTTCCTCAGCACATTCTTTCACAAGCTCTGAAGCCGCCCTCATTTTTCCTCAGCAGCATTCTTTCATGAGCTCTGAAGCCCGCCTCATTTTCCTCAGCAACATTTTTCACGAGCTCTGAAGCCCGCCCTCATTTTTCCTCAGCAACATTCTTTCGCGAGCTCCGACGCCCGCTTTTTTGAGAGCGCCTGGGTCGTCATGGTACCGTGCCCCAGTGGACGGCCCCTGCGGGAGTCGGCCCGGGGATATAAAAACGAGCGAGAGAAAGCGTGCGGTACGTTCTGTGAGGAGAGACGTTCTGAGATATAAAAAAATGAGGAAAAAGCGAAAGAGGTGTGTACGATTTGTGAACGTCTTTCTCGCTGTGGAGGAACTCTGGGAAGGGTTTGAAACAGCAAAGGTCTTACCTTTCATAGCCTTTCATGGTTGTTTTATGCAGCTTTCTTCGGCTCGAAGAGCATGGGAGGAGTCGATTTATTCGTCAGTTCTGAAGGAAGTGACTTATAAAATGGGGGTCCATGTCCGTCGATCCGTCCGTCAGTCCGTCCGTCCGTCTGTCCACAATCAATCTTTCGATCATTATTCTGTAACCTGTAGTCAGAATGACTTGAAACTCAGAGCAATGATATTTGGGGAGGTGCCGCAGAACCTCCCATGATAAAATTTCAGATTTGTCACCAATTGACTTAGTTAATTAGTCCAATCAATTAATCTTCAAAGTCCTAAAACTCGTAGACTATTCATAGTCATTGCTTCTGGTTTGGTATAATGGTTCTATGGAACAATGTCTACAGATTGTCTGAGCGTTTTTTCCGAATTTTTGTCCAGGAGGAAAGATAATGAGTCTTGATGAGTATGAAGTTCATTAGGGCCAATTAATCTTCAAAGTCCTAAATCTCCAAGACTATTCATAGTTTTTGCTTTTTGTATGGTATAATGCTTCTATGGAACAATGTCTACACCTTATCGCAGTGGTTTTTTTTCTTCTGAATTTTTGCCCAGGAAGAAAGATAATGAGTCTTAATGAGTATAAAAAATAATGAATGTTAATGAATATATCCAATATCGATGAAGTCGGAAACTAGGGCCCACGGGCCGTATTTTTTATATAATCCTAGCCACCTGGGTTAATTGTCAGCTGAGCCCAAATACGCAGTTTAGAATCTACCTAGCCAATTTTGCGGGCTACCATCTTCCATAGCACATATCAAGTCACACGGGACTGAGTGAAACATTCCCTGATACACAACAACAATAACACCAACAACTGTGCAATCTTTAACATCCACCAATTGATGCCGGCAGATGAGACACCAGTTTACTGTCCATCCATGGACCGGCACACACATTGATGAATCACTCTACCCGTGACACACAAGAAAAACAGTTTATAGCTCGGCCAAGATTCAAACCTCGGCTCGACAGCTTAGAGCAAGTGTGCATACCTTTCGGCCATCCTGCCAGCCCCCATATTTCACATTAAGGTCCTATTAATTCGAATTTTCATTAATTTGATTGATATGCAGAACAAATCTGTTCGTCTTAATGGGACTGTTAAAACCAAGGCAAATCTAAATGATTAAATCGTCTGCAATTTGTTAAATTAAACATTTAAATGAATTACTTTTCTTTTTTTTTACACAATAATACGACGTGTTAGGAAAGTAGAATTGAGGAAATGATCGCTTTGAGGTAGTGCACTCAACTTTGTGCTTTCCTGGGTTTGAATCCCGACCCGGCTATAAACCACCGTCCTGGTGTTTTGCAGGCAGGATGAGGGATAAAATAATGTGTGTGCCGTCCCATGGATGGTCATTAAACTGTGCATCCTGTCTCCTAGCATGAGTTAGTAGATGTTAAATATCCTCCAGTGTCCTTTGTGAAGAGGATGAGAGTTATCTTGGACACCCTGAACAAATCACAAATTCCTGCTGTAACCTACAGGTTGCAGGTATTATGCTCTTCTTGAGTATTCCTCAGCATCAAGCTGCACTGCTTGCTTTCTCAGACTCTGCTTGCTCCTACGATGTAAACTAATTCTCGTTCCCAAGTTGTTCATATGTCTCTGCTCAGTGACAAGCTTCAAAAGCCAGGTATACCATTCCGAATGTCTCCGCTGCCGTTGGTTATTGTCCACGTTTTTTGTGTCCATTGTTTTGTGTTAGTGCTCATTGCCATGCTTCCTCCGTGCCTGTATGGAAATTCATCACGTGCAGTTGCCTTGGCTGTTTAGGACTCCCTGTTTAACCCCATATTCACACACACACACACACACACACACACAACAACAACACACACACACACACACACACACACACAAACACACACACACACACACCACAAAACACACACACGTTCATCATTATTTCATTCCATCGTCTCTTGCCATCCCAACTCCACACCCTGGGACTTTTCTCTTTCATTATACTTTCTCAAAAACCATTCCTCTTGCCACATTTTGTGCTTCTTTGCTGGATTTTTATTCTTTCATCGTTCCTTCATCCAAGGCTACCTCCTCTCGTGTTTTTTTTTACTTCCTCACACCTGGAGCCAATGCATAGCTCTCAACCGGATACTCTCATCTCCATTCCTTGTCAAGGCTGGAATGTCCCAAGGCAGTCTCTTGGACCCAGTCCTGTTTCTCATTTTCATCAACGATCCTTCCGATTCCAAAGAAAATCCTGCATATCTCTTTGCTGACACCTCCACCCTCTGCCATATTATCTCTCATCCTTCAGATAGGCGGGCATGAGCAGCCTCTTCCCTCTCCGCAGACATTGATAGAATCACGCGCTGGTCCTGTAGCTATCAAGTTCTGTCGAGGGGAAGAGGCTGATACACTTGGAATGTCTTTCAACTGTGAAAAATCTCACACTTTCATAATGTCTCTATGAAAAGACGATCTGGTGAACACCCCTCCCCCTCCCCCCTCCTCCCCACATAAACCACAATCTCTTTTGGGCAAACCACATTGGCCGAACTAGATTTGGAGAGTGGCCAGTGTGGTTTGAGCATCCTCCATTGTACCAGGTCTTTCCTTGGCAAATCTGAACTTCCAACAAATTACAAGGTCTTCATCAGCAGCTTGGTGGAGTACTGCTCTCCACTCTGGGAAAATAATACTTTATTTTATGTTCCTAATAACCCCTTTATTCATGAAAATAAATAGAATAAAAACACTGCACAAGCATGCTAATTAAGGGGACAGTTTGAACAAATTTTAAAGCTGAAGTCCCTTACCCTATTTTCCCCCATTACCTGTGAAGTTTGCGAATTTGCGGTTCATGGGGATTTTCAAGAATTTTGTGAAGGGGAAACCCACAAATGGCAATGCCATCCTTCCTGTGCATACTTCAATTTTAATAAAACAGTGATTTTAAAGATCGTTTTTAAAATCTGGAAGTTTATCGCTCCTTAAGCAGTCTTAATACACCAGCCACCCTTAAATACAGTGCTGTTAAAAGACGACATTAAGTCACAATTTAGGAGATGGAGGCTTTATTGATTGGTACATAGCCATTATGGCAGCCTCCATCTTTGCCCCGAAACATGCCCTCCAATGCTTTATATCAATATGTAGCATAGTTCTTGGAACTATTATGAAGGCGATTTGTTTTCCACAGTCTTAAAGTACATAATTCCGTTTCAATAAAGATTTAAAGAGGTTTAAAGACATATAAAAATATTTACATTCCGGGTTTTACCGCCATTTTCCCATTGTCGATTACATCACCCTATCCAACACGTTGCATGAGTTCTTCATGCCTGTTATTTGTGTCCATTATAACATCCTGAACAACAGTAAATTTCCTGTTTGAAATGATGTTCAATTTTATTTGACCGCCAGGCAAGCATCAGACTAAAAAAAAAATTTATCTCACTCCTCTCTGCGCATGTGCGATCGGGACGAATTCTCAGCCAAATTTTGGTCAAACTGCAAGCTTGTCTTCATATTCATGTTCCGATTCGTATTCAAATTATAACATTCAATTTAAATAAGTTGTTCCTCGATCATAAACTGATAAGATGGACAGACGGACGGACATGGAAAAATTGGTTAACGCCACTTTTCACTTCATGTGCACGGGGTAATTATTTGGGTTCATTGCTTTGCTTATTCTTCTGGATTCTATTCATGGTGTCACCAGGTAGATTCGATGAACCTTGCCATTTATAAGAATAGGTGTTCGACTCATGTTAATCAGCAGCACCTGAGGTCAATATAGCTTCCTTATTGTTTAGGATTCTGAGTTGTGGAGGTTGAAGAGGTCAACTACTAATATTGCTCAGGTTATGAGTTAAACTGTAAAAATTAACGAATTCGGTTATGAAATGGCATTTGACACAAATGAAAATTGTGTAATGCACATACAGGCTGATTTTATTAAAACTTGCTTCATTTAAATAGGTTCTGGAAACCGTTTAATGAGATATTTGAAGAGGAAAAAAAGAAACAAAGAAATATGCATTTGAAGCTCTCATTTGTAGGGGTTCAAGGAATCCCTTCCATGTAGAAAAAAATGTGTGGTCGAAAGGACAAAGTTTTTATGCTCCACATTGAAGGTTTTCTTTCCTGAAGTTTCTTTCCAACTGCATGGCTGTTAAAAGTTTATAATCTTTGTGTTTTTAATTTCTCCTGTAAGTCCTGGGTTTTTCATGAATCATAGGTGTTGTTAAAGTTTTGCATATGAAAAGGACGAGCGGTTACCCAATCATTCATATATCGCGACAGCCTTCCTTTATCATTTATATTTTGATTCCATTTATTGAATAGCATTTGTGAGAATTTTCTTTTGACCAATCGTTTTGGTATAATATTCAAGAGGCTATTGTTGCAATTGCTTGACAATGCATGTTGAAGATAGAAAATGGCAGCTAAAAATGAAAAAAACAAAAAAATGAATGATTGGAATCTCCCATGATGAGACTGAAGCACAAAGCCTGTTGGTCTCACACCGCAGACAGGTCGATGGTCTCTCTGTTTTTAACCTCCTCTCCGATTGAGCTCCAACTGCTGTCCAGTCCTCTGGCCCTTCTCAGCAAATCTAGGAAGCTAGCCCGTCTTAGTTAAACTCCCAAAATCCAAGTTTACTGCACACATCCACGCCTTTGTCCCTCTTTTCTCCTATTTTTGGAACCACCTTCCTGAGACAATTCTATCCCACTCCTCCCTCCATGGAATCAAGCAGGAGGTGCACCACCCCCATTCCTACCTGCCATTCTTATACTACCCTCGTTTACCCTGACAGGTTGTTGCAAAATCGAAGATTAGCAAGTATTTTATATTGGTTGGTCTGGTCTGTGATTCTGGCTCTTGCCTATCAATAAAAATTAACCCTATTTCCCCTCCCTTAATACATATACACTGCATTCATTGTTCTTCTTCAAGGGATGTTTAAAACTCATAGCCAAGCCACACTGTACAGAAGGTGTTAATGACAGAAAGAGTAGGGGAAACAAGACCTGAAGTGAAGCAGTGGAAGAATGAGAAGTCACCAACCCACTTATTATTGGAGACAGCAGTAGACCTAACAGTGACTCCACAATATCCAGGAGAAAGAAGTGTGAAGTGTGGGGGGCCTATAAAAAAAGAACAGAACTCCATCAAACTTGAGACAAAGGCCATCCATGCAGTGATTCATTCATTTTCACTGCAGCGACAACCTCGCTCAATGGACCATCTGCGGCAAGCATGAAAAGATGATCTACAGCACATACTGGCATGTCATACGGCTACTTTGGGTGGAACAGACCATTGGGATTAACAGACCATGCAAGTGGATCCGGGATCAACTCAGAACACAAGATATGTGTTCAAGAACCTTGTTGAGCAACCTAAACTTGTCATCGGTTTAAAAAATAAAAATAAAAACTTCCTTTCGATCAAGTGATTGTTCCTCCATTAGATTTATTTGAAATTATCTGTTGTTGCATTGAAGATTTGTCTGAAATTGTTGATGCATTGCTTAAAAGCACCAGCATGTTCCACAGGATAAGCGAAGCGGGAATGAATGTGAAATGACTTGGAATTGTCCGTCCGTATCAATCGCCGTGGTTATTGCACAAAATTACCGGCATTGGTGTGGCACAGCCTTTGCACAAGCCAATGCAGTCACTTTTAACCTGAATTTCCATTGTACTGATCATTGGCAATTGCAGAGAGCACATTCATACAGCGTTTCAAATGTTAATCACAGCACTCACTATAGATTCTTGCACCTCTGTCTCACAATCCAGTAATAAAGGATAAAAAAATCCCACTGATGGATCAAACGAAATAATATCTTTGGACCAGGAGCAGAAGCCTGTGAGCCACACGCCGTGCATCATTATAATGTAGAAATTGCACCTTGGCTCAGCAAGCTGACAAGGGAATCTTAAACGTGAGATTTTGAATTGTGTTATGTTTTTACATGTGGAGTTAGTGACCGAAATACATAGTGCAGTACAACTCAGCTTTCCTCATTTTGAAGTTTTACTGTGCAAACACCAAATTAATATTTCAAGCTGGATTCAAGATGGAATCACATCAAAGGCCTCTTACAATTTTGGTCTTTGGGTCATGTGATACAAAGGCAACATCTATATCCTTAGGGCTGGGGATCGATTAGGCCACTTCACGTAATTTTATCATGATTAACCCTGGAGTTAATATCACGAAGGAGGATCACTCGTCCTCTTGGATTAGTCCGGTACATGATGCACGAGAGACAGGAGCAGAATGAGGATCATGTGCGATTTGGCCACACAGACATCACCACAATGGAACGCGTGGTCACTCTGTGGTTAAATTAATTTGCCAGAAAGGCATCCACGTTCTCATCTGAAGAGCCTGGAAGTCCAGCACAGATACATCCACTCATACTCACATGGCGATGTAATTTTATCGTTCATGTTTGTCAGCTCACCGAAAAAGAGCACGAGTGCGTTTCCCAGAGGCCAAATCAATTAACAATACATACAGATTATTTGCTCAGATAAATCCTGGACTATTTGGGAGTGGTTAAGATTGCAGGACTGCATGTCAATTTTCGACTGTCATCAGTGTGTTTCAATGCGCAATGATGGGTGTTTGGTGGAAATATAAATGTTATAAATACCGAAAAATGTACCGCTCCAGCTGTAGCGCACAGATCTGAGGAATACCCAGGAAACTGCGCAGATCCCAGGATTTCCTAAAAACTCTCTGCCGGCACTGTGTATTGCAAGTAGCAAATGGTGGCTGGAAGAAGGATAGCTGAGAGGTATGCACGCTCGCCTCTGAGCTGGTAAGCCTGGGTTAGAATCCCGACCCAGCTGAAAACTGTCATCCTGCTTATTCACAGGCAAGACATCAGCATGTGTGGCAAAGACAACCCCCCTCTCCCCCCTGTAACTCTTGTTTTTGGGCTGAGGCAGTTAGCACCCAGTGTGCCTTCGGGTAGATCGAGCACCACAGTTCATTTTATTACACTGTACGTCAGATCATGAACCATGCTCCATATGTAGCATCGGTTCTACTGAAACAGTTGATATGGCTACTGTTGCAATCCTGGATGGATCACCACTCTGACACAGGAAGTCAATGCAGGAATTTTATAATTTGTTCAGGGTGCCGGCAATAGCTCACCGACTCTTCATGAAGGATACCACAGGATCTTTAAAGTCCACCCACGAATACCGGCAGACCGGGACTCCAGTTTAATGGACATTCGAGGGACGGCACAACCAATGAAGAATCACTCTGTCTGTGAAACTGTGAAACACCAGGATGACAGTCTATAACTGGGTTGGGATTCAAACCCAGGCAGGATAGCTTAGAGGTGAGTGTGCAAACCCTCCAGACCATTCTGCCATTCCTTTTACACTATGTTGGTCAAATTTTGTGCAAGTTCATTACAAGATCCTCTTTTCCACCTCGTGTGGATTGCAAGCAATGAGCAGATACGATGTAATTGCTTAGAGCCCGAACAAAGAGACTGTCTAGACTGAACAATGAAGGATGTTATGCTGCATGAGCGAACGCTTGCGAGGCATCCCGAGTAAAAAGCACAGTCATCTCGTTACGTCAGCACCTGCAGCAGGCAAGTACAAAGAACACAATTAGCCATTTCTACGTAATAAGCCCAATTACTTAGTCCCACAATAACAAGCAGCTAGTTAGGAAATGAAGGCAACTCGTTTCATCGCGGTCAGCTGGGCTGCAGCAGCAGAAAGAAAAACAATTAAATAACTATATCAGGGGATTTTATTGTCATATCGATTTTCATTCATTTGAATGATTGAATGGGGAAAAAACACATCAATGATGCATATTTGAAATTCCAGAAACGCCTGCTGCCTTAGGAAGCAGCCTGGGGGGGGGGGCATTAGCAGGGGCGGGAGTCGTGGGGAAGGTGGGGCAAATACATTGTGTGCTGTGGAATATAATCTCCACTGTCTGCAGCAGAGGTCAATAAACCACTTGCTCTGTTACATATGTACAAGCCAAAATCGTAAGTCGTCCAAATTGGGGTTTGCGTTAATTAAAACACCCCCTTTTGAAGCTAATTAACATCCATATTTAATTATATCCTTTATCAAAGGATCCTCAGCCACCTTGCTCTGTATGGGGTTTTGAGGCATTTCCTGGGTTACCTCGCTGGGTCTGAAGCTGCCATGTTTTTTTGGCCTGCTCAACCATGCCTTGACTTGTAACAGGTCGCAACGATTTCTTAACGATAAAGGGTTTTTTTCTCACTTTCCTCACTTGTATTATCGAATGCCTGTTCATCATAGCTACGAATCGCTGGATACATTGCAATGCTTATAAACGCCCGGAGATGCCAGCGTTCGTAGCTTTATTTCGTATTTGCACATGCGATCACCTCGAAAATCTCTTACATTAAGTGGAATTACAAAATTTAAGCTCCAGGTTTGAACTTAGTAGCAGTTCCCACATTTAAAAAAGTGTTCATTTGTTTAATTTGAACATAGTTTGGACATTTGGACATAGCTATCACTTACCAAGATAGCCGTCCTTATCTACCAATGAATTAGAGTGCTTGCTTGAATGCTTAAGCCACTTGCCAAGTACCCTACAGTCGACGGCGGTCCAGTTCGTGTCCTGATCAGGATGCACAGTCGGCATTTGCTACAAGGTATCGCTACAGCAAGGGTTTAATTCAACAACAACAACAACAACAACCGCGCTACGTCATTCTGAGCAAATCGTTCACTCACTGCAGACACTTTTGCCGACTACATCATTCTGAGATTTGACAATGACAATCACTCGCCAAACTTGACATTCATTGGTGGAATCAAGGGTTCCTGACCGACGATCCTTAAAGCATGCACAATTGTTATGGCAAATAATACCAGATATTGTTGAGAAGACCGAGGTGATTACAGGAATATTCCTTCTTTCCCATATATTGATGATGATGATGATGATGAGGAGGAGTAGGAGGAGGAGGAGGAGGAGAGAGTTGTTCGTGCTCTGACATTATGAGTGAGTTGTTCGTGCTCTGACATTCTGAGCGTCGTTCGTGATGAGCGCGATCCCGACTCTATGAGAAGTTCCAAGGTTCGGGGGAAGATTCATCCAACTACGGTGGATTCACAGAACTCCCGAGAGGGTTTGTGA
>CM068967.1:42969862-42985297 GCA_035128595.1 Eptatretus atami
AATTTTTTTTTCATGGATACGTGGACACACATGGCGAAACTGCAAATGCCAACTTGCGATGCTGGTTATCCCCGCACTGCCAGGAATCCTTTTTCTTCTTGCCCTATTGATTAGCCATCACAGCAAATATTTATATTTCCATCAGCGAAGCGACGAGTCTTGTATTTGAGTGTACAGAAACTCAAAAGTCCTCTTGAGTGAATGAAATTTTTTATTTGGGCAGTGTATAGGCAATAGACCACTGCATCGATCGCTTCTGAAAATAATATGCATTTCCTCTGCAAGGGTTGTAATCAAAACGTACTTTTATTTCCTCTGCAAGCGTTATAATCAAAATGTACCTTTCTTTCATGATAGAAGATGCATTGTCTCGTCTACAAATGTACACTAGTGTCCTGAAGGCAAGGCCAATATAAGTAGCGATCAAAATGGCGGACGGATGAATGATTATATTTTTTTCAGATTACATTTGTGAGTGGTGTCAGTCCAATAAGTCAAGCTCCACCCGGGACAGGCAGAGCCTCATTGTGACCGGTGGAAAATATTGTTTAGGCCCAGGGTTCAGGGCTCACCACAAGGGGAAGCACTCAAGTTTCTCTTGAACACCCGGCCCTGAGGCCGCTGACCACAGATAACTCCATGGTCCAAAGCCGTTGCCGCTTGACTTAGACTCCCGGCCTAGCAGGGTTACACTTTGATGTTTCCGTGATACCTTTCTATTGGCACGGCAACCTAACTAGAGGCCACACCCTCGGTATCACGCCTGGAGATCTTCTGCCGAGTGGAACAGAAAGGTGCAGCACCAGCTAACAGAGCAAATCAAGTGGGGTACAACTTCTTGTCTAACTACACTTGTATACTGTGTTGGACCAATAAATGAGAAGCCAACCGAGACAGATTGGAAATAACAACAAACAATTATTTATTTATTTACACAAACACACACACACACACACAAGCAATCATTTAACAAGTATTTAAAGAAAAAAGCAAAAGGCACACAAGAGCAGATTTAACCATACACGTATTTTTCTTATACAATCTTACTGACACAAGGGACACATGGCCATCATTCAAATCAGTGAAGAAGAAGACAAAAGGAAAGACTTGAGAAGGAAAGAAAAGAAAAGTAGGGTATTTTCTTTTCTCCCTTACCTCACAGTTTGACCAGGCTGCACAAGCCAAAGTATACCAGAGAATAGGGAAGATAGGCAGTGGCGATGTGGTGTGATGAGACATGCAGCCGCATCTCCGAGGTGCCCACACCTAGTGGGCGAGTCCTCTCCGGCAACCCAAATATGCCAGCTGCAAGCAACTCCGTTTCTGCTGGGTCCCCACATCCAGCAGCTCCCCACAAACCAAACCACGTTCTGGGCTTTCCACACTGCCCTCCTCCGCACTATCGGCTTTCTGCTCCTCAGAGGACAAGCTCTTTGGCAACTCTGTCCCATACACTTTCACTTCCGCCATTTCCTTCTTCATATACAGTATCTCTTTTCCCCATCTCTTCTTGGGCACTTCTGCACTCTTCCTCTTCACAGCTCACTTTTTCCCCGACTCATGTGAGCCTCCTCCTCAATGGTGCACATCCAATGGGGAACGGTTCCATGATGCAGCCTGTGGAAAATGCCACGTTATTCTGAGGGAACTTTCAATGCGCCGACCTCTCCCTTCATCCACCCAAGGCCCAACGATAGCCCCCCACCCCCTCGCACAGCATTCACTATACAGTCCTCACTCTACCCTGCCCTTGAGATGTGCCACACCCACTGTGCATGGGGAAAGCGCCGCAACTCGTGCCACAAACATGCATGTGAGAATGGACACAGTCCCATGCCGTCAAGGAATCTGATCGCCCGAAGGATTAACCACCACAGACGGATCAAACGTGCCGAATTAAGCAATGCACAAATGGAGTGAAAACAGAGAGGTCTCCGCCGGACCGAAGGATGACCGAACGGCCAGGGGACAAAGGTAAAACGATAGGATGAGGGTGAAGGAGGGGTTGGCAAGGAGCAGGGATGGGGTGGGGGTGGACCGATGGGAAAAGGAGGGATTGTTGTATGACGTTTGGTAAAGGGGAGGTTATTTTTTGGATCCAGAGGGGAGAACGGACCGATGGTGTGAAGGAGAGAAGATTGAAAGGAGCGGTGGGGTGGGTGGGGGGAGGAAGAGTTCACACTGGAAAACATGAACTAACCAACATATGCCCTCAAGCTCCACCCCTCCCCCACCCAAAACAACCCCTTGACAAGGGACCAAAGACTATCCACACAAAGACTTATGAAATAACTAATCTTCGAGTCTCCTACTTGTCCATGTGTGTTCTCCCCCTGGGGTAAGGTTCCAAAACCGTTACAATATCATAGTGGAAACACATTATTATTATAGTGTCTGTTATGTAAATTGAGGGATATTGTAAGACTTCAAAATAAAGTAAACAGTAAAAAGGAGTTGTATAAATGCCCTAGTCTCTCATTCAAACAATTTAGTAAATTGTCCCATCTTTATTATATTCTATGACATTTTGTCACTTCATGAATGAAGTGGGTGGGATTAGTTAACTGGCAAAATGTCAATATGGAAGCATTTTATATGATCATGTTGTACATCATTTCACTCCACAGATATCAGAGCACTTTTGGGGAGCTTGTACAGATCTGGAAGAATAACCTGGAAAACTAGAAATCAAAATATTTATGTAAATCAGAGTATCATGCAACGATCTTTGCTCTCTTTTGGAACTCTTTCCTTACCAATGGATGAACTTACTAGATATTACATTTATAATTGCTGAATTACATTTCTCACATCGGCACAATCATTTCAAGCCATATTGGGACAGAACAGACCAACTACTGATGACACTATGCAACCATGTGAGCTTTATCACAATAAAACTGGTTGGTGGCCATCTTGGAAAATAGCTGCAGCTGCTATTACGGGGTAAACCAGTGATAGCCACACAGCAGAAACGTTTCCTTTCGGCATGTTATACAAAAACCTGCCAAATCTCATGCTTGTATCATTAAAATCACAATACCCCCAGAATTTGTTTACATATCTGCTGGGCTATCATGGGAGATTCCAATAATATTCAAAATTTCAGTTGGTGAAACTCCTTAACATGTCTGCAGAATGAAATCAGTCTTTGACCTCCAACACAAATCAAAATTTTCAAATTGCCTTCATTTTGGAGCTACGAAGGGATTTGTCATGGACATGATGAATATGTAAACAAATTCGTAAAAAAAAACTTACAACCCTAATTGTCTACTCGGATGAGGGCAATGTGTAAGAAGGCATGACGTCAAGTGCAGAAATAAAATATTGATGATTCATCAATTTCAAGATCAAAACGTAAACACTTTCATCTGGAGACAAATTCAGTTGAAATTTATTTGCTGGAGGAAGATGTAAAAAAAAAAAAAATGGACTGTTGGTTCCTGGGGGTGGGGAAGGCGGTGAAGGCCTGGGGAGTAACTGCTGAAATCTATATATGTGGGTTCTCCCCGACATCTACTGTATGTTCTTTCTTCCTTTCACTTTTTACTCGTTAATTATAATCTTTCTTTATCTGTCTGTCTTGGGAGAAATGGATTCTTGCAGAAATTTTCTGTAAGGCTCACTTGGTTGCTCCTGGATGGGTTTGAGGGTAGTGGAGTAGCGGCTGAAACACGAGTCCTATCCAGATTCCTCCTGATGACTCCATATTTGCTCTTTACTTCTTTGGGTTCCTTCTGATGACTCCAATACAGTACATACAGTAAAGCCTCGCTTAACATTACAGTTACATTCTTGAAAAGTACGACTTTAAGAAAATCCAATTTCCCCATAAGAATTAATGTAAATGGAGAGTGGGGAGGGGGTTAGGTTCCAGGGAAATTTTTTATCGTCAGACAAAAGACATTATTTACAAATAGAGTATAAGTTTTAAATAATTTTAAACAAACAATTGAATGTCATCATCTTCATTAACATTTTCTCTCATCATCTCGAGTTGCTTCAAATCGGCATTGGTTACCTTCTCCATGTGATTGCAGAAGTTTGTGACGTCAGCTTCCTCAACCTCATCAAAAACCGCTTCATTGGCCAAGCAGAGGATAACTTTCTTCATAGTGGAGACAACATCTTTAAATCCTTTGAAGTCATTGACACATTCAGGCCACAATTTCTTTCGCACACCGTTCATGTACACCTGAGTAACTTCAGCCAAGGACCCAACAATGTTATCAATTCACTTGAGGATGTTTCCATCAGTTTAACATATGAACAGGTGGCAGCAAGTCAGGTACATCACTACTTGTCAAACACCTGTAATCGGAGCGATACAACCACCGATGTTATCGATGCATAGCTCGATGTATATATGGCCTTTACTGTACGTACTTTGGGTGGGTGGGCTTTATTTACACCGGTATTTATGGTATGCTTTATACTGTAGCTTTATTAAAACAAGGAAAACTATTAGTTTGGTACTAAATTAGAGATGAAATGACATTATAATGGAACGGTGAACAACTTTAATCGAGTGTGTTTTCCAATATATCAGTGACTTGATAACGGAACAATGTTAACTGAGACGATGTTAAGCGAGGACTTGCTGTATTTGGTCTGCCGTTTGATTCAAAAAGTAAACAGATTTATTTGGGGTTTAAATTTTCTTTATTTATTAAATAATAAGAAACATGAATGAAGAAATAGTTAAATGACCAAGAGATAGTAGGTTCAAGTTCAACTCTCACCAGAAAGCTCCAAGTGCTAATTTGTCGCATGTTCCCACTTTCCAAACCGACTCCCAATCCAAGTCTGAAAGTCCCACTTTTAAGACCGAGAATAAAATTTCAGGTTTTTATTTACTATCTGTAACGACAACACTTTTCATGGCACTTCCAATGAGCCATGCAAGGCAAACAGCAATCGAGTGGAGTCGAGCTAACGTCCTGACCATCTGCGCACATTAATTGATCTTTGATCCAATTTCCCAATGGCGGTTCACGATTTACGGCCCACGTTATATAGCACGAACGGTTCTAATGAGAAAAGGTGGACCATCCTAAACTCTTGACCCATTGAGGTAATTTTGAATGGAGCCAGGGTACAATTCACCAAAGATACTGTGGGATCTTCCGAGTCGAGAATAAAGTGCGAGCATCCTGACTATCCATGGGATGAATCTCCTCAACATGCATGGTTGGCACCAAAACAGAACGAAAACTTTCAGATGGAATTTGGGAATTGAATTTTGGAGAACACAGCATGGAGATTAAAAAAAAAACACAAACCAAGTTATCCTGCAGACACTTTTTGTGGTTGCTTGTAAGGAAAAGGATCTGTAATGTCGAAGTGGGTTAATTAGTGTGCTTGATGATTCCTAATTATCACTAAAACTGCTTAGTGTGTGCATCTGTGAGCACTAATTGAGGAAGTTCTACATGGAACACTCATTTCTATGCAATCCCACTCACCAAACACTCATTTTTGATTGTTAAACACAGAGGGTGATGGAAATCAAAAAAATTCTTGATTTGCTCACCTGAGATTGTGTGTTGTAATTGTAGTGTAATACAATTATAGTTCCATAATCAAGTGATTCCAGTTCCATAATCCTCACCTCTGCTGATTAAGTGATGGAAAAAAAATAGTCGGAAATTCTTCATGTGTTACATTTGAATGGAAGAGACAACATGCAAGTACACTGATCAGCTTGTTCTATGATTTACAAACTTTAGGATGATGGAAGAGCAAAGGATAAAAAGGCAAATAACTGGCAATGAGGTAGCAGTTTGACCCAACAAACAAGGAATTGTGAAAATAAGAGGAGACAGAGTAGGGAAGCCAGCACAGCAACCTGAAAGTAAGAAGGTTGGGTTATGTAGGGGTAAAGGTGGTACACAGATCACGAGTAGTAATAAAGGATGACATCGGATGCTGATACACCACCAGCTTGAAGCCCTGGAGGGAAGAGTACAATCAAACCATCTCAGGAGGGCGGTTCCATTAACGGGAGAGAAGAGGAATTAAGAGGTGCGGTGTGCAGTAAGGTTGGATTTTGGAAGTTTAAACCAGAAGGGGATTAATGGAAGACGATGTACATCTTGGAGTTGTTGGGGAGGGTCAGAAGGCTAAGAGAGAAGAGGGAGCTGGACCAGAAGAAAGGTCGCAAAAAATGAGGCCACCGACCTGTGATGCAAGGCCAACATGTTTATGTTTCTTCCTCATAATATCGAGAGCTTTAGACACCACAGAATTCAGGAGAGACAGGTGTGATTCTGGGGTGACAGCCCACAGTTGACAGCAGTAAGCAATGAGATAAAAATTATGAAAGACTGTAGTTGTAATTTTTTTCAGGAATTCATTGAGGGTGGAGGTCAGCTTTTCTGGCTGGTTAGCCCAAGAAAGGTCACGGCTGATGGTGAAGCCTGGAAGTCCAGAGACTGAACCTCTTCCATTGGCTGACCATGAAAATAGATCGACCATGAAAATTCGACAATCTTTCCGAAGTAACAGGGTAAATATGAGATTTGCCAAGATTTTAGGACATGTTCCATTTATCAGACAGGCATCGGATCAATTCCAGATCAGAAGAGTGACATAGTTGTGTTCTGCTTATCAGAATGATGGGAAACTGTATGACACAATGTGGAGTCCTTTCCAAAAAAAGAGTGTTTTTCAGAGCATCGGATTGGTCGTTTGTGGAGACGAGGAAAAGGATTGGGCTCAAAACACTATCTTAGGGCAATCCAGAGTCTGCTGGAAGAGTAACATGTTGACTACACTAGTGGGTAGCCTGGTGTTGGCTTAGCTGCTAAGGTCGCTGGCTTAGGATCCTGAGTTCAAGCCCCGTTTCCTGCTGAATTAACACCAGGTGGGGTTGACTCAGCCTGTCACCCTTCCGAGGTCGGCCAAATGAGTACCAGTGTACTGGTAGAGGGGCACAGCATCAGCGGCACAGCCACACTTCCAAGAAATGATAGCTACCTGGCAGCCAAGCTGCCATATGCAACAACAACAACTACATTAGTGGGTGAGTTTGGCAAGCAAAGTAGGATGCCAGACTGCGTCTACTTCCCTAGTTATGGCCAAGGATATGGTCCTGACCTCTTCATTGACATTTAGGGCCATCAACCATTACTGAGAGAGGAGCAGCAGCATGTGCAGAGTTAAGTGACCAGGATGTAATCCTAACTGATGATCAAAGATCAGGTTGTTTTAAAACAGGAAAGATTTGACAGCAGAACCAATGATGGATTGCATGACTTTGCTTGTAATTGCAAATAAGTTTACTTGTCTGTGGTTGATAGGATCTGTCCCCCTCCCCCTTTCTTGCAGACAGGAGTAATGCTTGGTGCTTGGTGACTTCAAGCCCAATGGGAGGTGGCCAAACGAGAAGGGCAGACTGAATAGGGAAGCCAAAACAGAAGCAAGAACGGCAAAGCAGGATTTGAGAGCATGTGCACTGATGCCATCTGGACCCATCGCCAAAGAAGGGTCAAGGTTGCACAGAACATTCTTTAGCTTTGCTGGTGAGAAAGACAAATTCCAGTGTACAGTGGATATGAGGATGTAAAATGGAGACTGAGCAGGATAGGTTAAGTACACTCAATTTGGAGGAAAACAGCAATTTGAAACTTCTGCCTTACCTACATTAAACAGAATTCGTAATGATGCCATTTTAAGGCAAGTGAAGTGATGGAGTGCGAGCACACAGTCGAGATAGATTTGGTAAGACACCACCATGACATGAAGGAGAATGGTTGGAAAGTTGTCTTGAGGTTTGCAAGATGATATTTTCTGGCTTGATTCAGGATGGAAACACACTTGTTGTGAGTGTTATAGAATGAACTGAAGTTACTCACAGTCAGGATAGCATTCCAAACTACATTGGCACTCGGTAGAGCGCATACCTCCACCACATTATGCCTGATCCACGAGAACATATCGGGCCCAATACAATTTTGAAATATCATGCTATACAGCACAATATCGTTTTTGGCCCGATCGCTCAATGGTGAAGAATCACTTTAAAAATTAAATAATTATTGTATCCTGATCTGGATCTAGATCTTCACCAAAATTGAAGCATGTCGTCCTTGTCACACACTTAATGTGTCTGTTAAGTTTCATCCGAATCCGTGCATAACTTTTTGAGATATCTTGCTATATATCATTTTTCGCTCCATCTCTCAATGGTGAAGAATAACTTTAAGAAATCAGATCCGGATCCGGATTCGAATCTTCACCAAAATTGAATAACTTCTTCCTTGTCAAACTTCCAACATGTTCACCAAGTTTCATCTGAATCCGTCCATAACTTTTTGAGATATCGTGCTATATATCGTTTTTGGCCCATTCTCTCAATAGTGAAGAATCACTTTAAAAATTTTAGTAGTTGGATCCGGATCCGGATCTTCACCAAAATCTAATCAATTCATCCTTGTCATACACCCAACCTCTGCACAAAATTTCGTCCAGATCCGTCCATAACTTTTTGAGATATCCAGGACACAAACAAACAAACAAACAAACAGACCAACAAACAAATGAAATTGCTCGTTGAGCAAGGAATTGCCGGAATAACTTTGTCATATCTCCATGATCTCTGAAAAGACTTCCGGTTCCGGGTTTGGAGCATCGACAGGCCTCGTTCAGGGCTCTCTGCTGACGATCGCAAAGTTAAATTTCCGGTCGTTATCTGTCCCGTTTTAACTGTTTATTCTCTCACTTACGTGTTACTGTGTGTTCCTAGTTCGGTTTTGTTTCAAAAATCGTGCTATTTTGTGAGATTTTGTCGACTTTGTCTTACCGGACGCTTGAGGCTTGAGGCCTACCGGTTCCCCTCGGTGTACGATCGTGTTTTGTTTTTTCTCCCCATTACCTTCAATTTCTATCTTCCCCACGTTCCTAACGTCCCCCATCCCTTCCAACTAATCACTCTATTTCTTAACTTAAATTAAAAAAAACGCTACCTTTCTCCTTCCTCACTCACGACTCTCGATTAGTTCTCTTCTTCTTCCTCTTCTTCTTCTTCTTCTTCTTCATCTCCTCTTCTTCTTCTCCTCTTCTTCTTATTTCTCGATTTTTTTCTACAACACTTCCATGACCAAATCTGTTGAAAACTCTCTCAAACATTAATAATAATAATAATAAAAACGATCTCTTACAATGCTTCATCTTCCTCTTTCACACGTGTGGTACTCTTTACTGTATCATAATGCACTACTCTTCTACTATTTAAACAGACTGCTCTCAATTCGAACTTCCCTTCATACTTTGCCAAAAAAACCAACTGTTACAGCGTTTTTTCTCTCCATTCTCTGGATTCGCCTTTATTGCATCCATCAAGAATTGTGTTAAATCACATCTCTGACCTAAAACTTTTTAAAACCCCAGTTTGCTATGAATGTTCGCTTTCCATCAACCATTCATTTTTTTTTCCAACTTCAGTGCCAACTAACCCCTCTCACCCCTCACTCTCAAAGCAACCATCCCACTCTTTCTCCCTCCAAGCCTCCTCTCACCTCTTTCAAAAACTCCCCCTCACCTTTCTCCCACCATTCATCCCCCTCAATCATCTTCCTCAAAGTTGCCTCCCCTCTCATCAACAAGCTGCCTCCTTCCACTGCCCTCTCACCTCCATCTCTTCACTCCACTCCTCAAATCCTCAACTGCCTTCTTCCCCTCTCTTGTCCCCCTCTCCCCCAGTACCACAGAGCCTTTTCTCCTCCTCATCCGGCCCCGTCCCCTAGCTATTCTGCAATCCCCCACACTCTTTCAACAACCCTCCTTACCTACCCCTCGTCCCTTGTCCTACCCCTCCCCTCCCCCACACCTGCACCCAAAGCCTCCTCCCTCCCTCTTCATTAACAGTAGGACCTCAAATATCCGGGGCCTTCGCTCAAACCTTTCAGATCTTTCCATACAGGTTGCCACTGACAAACCAGACATAATCTGCTAACAGAAACTTCCCTCCCCAAGACGTGTCTGACTCCCAAATATCTCTCCTTGGTTACTCCTTCCTCCGGTTTGACAGAGCTGAGCTCGTCTGGTGGAGGAGTTGCTCTCTTTATCAAAGACTCTATTCCTCACTCTCCATGCACTGCCCTCACCCCACACACCCCAGGAATACCTCTGGCTACGGCTTCCCTCCACTCCCACCTCATGTTTATATGTGTACTGTACTGTCCACCTAACAGTGATGACTCCATCTACGCCTCACTGTCCGAAAACATGGACCATCTTCTATCTTCTCTCCAAACTCTCTCTTCCTCATATGTGGTGACTTCAATTGTCATCATTCAGTTGCTAGGTGTGGGTACTCTCTTCACCTGTCATGGCACCCAGCAAAAGCTTTCTGCGACTCATGGGACTGACTCAATCGGTCAACTTCCCGACCCGGATCTCAACCAATGGTACTCCATCTCTTCTGGATCGATTTTGACAAAATTCACTGAAAATATCTGCTGCTCTTCCTCCGCTCCAAACGGTTCTTCTGACCACGTCCTTGTCAAAGTGGACATCTCTCTGGCTATTATCAGAGAACCACCTCACCGCCGTCGAGCCTGGCATTTACCTCAAGCCGACTGGCAGGGTCTCAAGCAGCCCTCAAACTTATAGACTGGTCTCCTATTGCTACTTTCTCCAACATCAACTCATCCTGGAATTCTTTCAAAGAAACTTGCTCTCCCTCATGCACAGATTTATCCCCTCTCGTGTTCAGTTGTCCTACCCTTCCTCCCGCCCTTGGTTCACTGAAGCTTGTGGTGAGGCAGTTGTCCTGAACAACTTGCCTTTGCCTCATGGAAAGCAAACCCAACTGAGGGCAATCTCAGTTCCTTCCATAAAGCTCGGAACAAGTGTGTATCTACCCTCAGGAGAGCCAGAAAACAACATCTTTCTCATCTCAAGTCTGAACTCTCAAACCTCTCTCCCTCCTCAATCCTGGTGGCGTCTCATCAAATCTGTTTTGGGTGGATGTTCCCCTCCATCCCCCCCTTACCTCAAATGGCCGCACTGCTGATACCGCACGTGAAAAATCTGAATGCCTAACTCGGTGTTTGCAGCTAAATCTTGTGTCCAAAACCCATCACTTTCTCTACCCACCTTACCCAGTCGCACCCAACTGTCCCTGAATCTGTGTCCTTTTCTCCTGACAAGGTGGAGAGCTTGCTGTCAAACCTCGACTCAGATTCTGCAACCGGTCCAGACGGCATCAGCCCACGTGTCCTCAAAGCTGCTCTTCTGCTCTTGCTCACCCTCTCTCTCTGTTCTATTCACCCTCTATTTGCTCAAGGTGATCTGCCATCTGCTTGGAAATCAGCAAACATCACTGCCCTGCACAAAAAAGGTGCAAACAGATCCCTGCAACTACAGACCAATCAGCCTTCTCCCAATCATCAGCAAGGTTATGGAATCCATCATCCTTCAGACATCAAATCCTTCCTCTTTTCCAATGGCTTGATTTCTGATCATCAATTTGGTTTCAGACCAGGTCACTCTACCCTGGATATGCTGCTTCTGCTCTCCCAACAATGGATGGAGGTCCTCAATGCCAACAGGAAATCCGAGCCGTATCCCTGGACATATCACGTGCTTTTGACTCAGTCTGGCACCCTGCCCTGCTCACCAAACTCTCTTCCTATGGATCCATGACCATCTGCACTCATAGCTCGCAGACTTCCTCTCCTGTCACAGTCACGTGTGGCCTTAAATGGAGTTCTTTCATCCCCCCCCTTCCTGTCCAGGCTGGAGTTCCTCAAGGTAGCGTTCTGGGCCCTGTTCTTTTTCTGGTTTTCATCAATGATCTCTCCGACTCTCTGAAAATCCTCTATATCTCATTGCTGATGACTCCACTCTCTGCCGTACCATCGGTCATCACTCAGACCGGCAAGCAGCAGCCTCTTCGCTCACTGCAGATCTGGATAACATCACAAACTGGTCCAACACGTGGAACATGTCTTTCAATCTGGACAAATCTCACACTCTCACTATGTCTCTCCGAAAGGACCGTTTAGAACCCCCCCCCCCCCATCCACTTTCTCAACAATCCTCTGGAAGAAGTCCTTTCTTTCAAGCTTCTGGGTCTCACTATCTGCCATGCCTTTCCTGGGAAAGCCACATTTCAAACCTCGCCTCCAAAGCCGTCACCGACTGGGAATCCTCCATCGTGCAAAGTCCTTCCTCGGCCCACCTGAGCTCCTGACCACTTACAAAGCTTTTGTCCGCAGCCTGATGGAGTACTGCTCTCCCCTCTGGGCTGGTGCTCCTGCCTCCCACCTTTCTCGGCTTCACGCTGTAGAAACCAAGGCATTTCGGATCATTGGCATCTCCCGCAATGAGGCTGAGTCTTTGGGCCTCTCACTCAATCACCTCAGGTTGGTCGGTGGCTTTCTGTCTTCTACCATCTCCTCTCCAGCCTCGCACCCCCTGCTCTCTCTGCGATTTGTCCCCACCACATTTTTGCAGGGCACTCAAGGTCCGCCAACAACCCCCTTCTGGTAAAACTACCAAAATCACGAATCACTGCTCACCTTACTCTTTCATTCCTCTTTTTTCCCGCCTTTGGAATAAACTCCCTCACTCTATTCTTTCCCATTCTTCCTCCAGGCCTTCAAAACAGCTGTTCACCACCACCTCTTATCATTCCCCATCCAAATCCTCGATCTTTTCTACCCCGATAATCCACCCAAGCCCACCTCCTTCAAATTCCCTGCTTTCCTTCCTGAAAGTCCCTGTAATGTCCATCTTCTATTCCCATGTTTCCCGTCCCATGCCTCTCCCTTCCACAGATCTCCTCATGTCTCTGTTCCCACACTGTTGTCCTCCCACTCCCTCCCCTCTTGTCTCATGCCTCCCTTGCTGTGCGTTGTGTGTTAGCTCTCATACGAGCCTCGATAAGGTATACAAAAAAAAAAATACAAAAAAATCCTGGAAATCAATTTGGTTCTTATAAGTCGATACTTGATAGTGCTACTGTTTAATGAGTTATAGCACTTAGTTTGGTCATGATACGCTAAACGGTGTGGCTGCTCCAGGGTAAACAAACACACAAACAAACAGACAGACAGACACACACAGAATGACACACACAACCGACCAATGTAATTGCCGAAATCAGAAGGATTCCGGCAATTAACAAACAGACAAAGAAACAGAAAGGGGTGAAAACATAACCTCCTTCACCCTCGGTGGCAGAGGTTAAAAAGCAAGCTGCTTGACTGGATTTCAGTGTACCAGGCACGAGACTAAAGGATGGATAGGATAGCTGGAGGTGGAATGGGTTAAATTGTGCACAAGAGAAAGTACACTTTTTTGTGAAAGTATTCCCAGGTCGAATCAATATCAGGTGCTGTGGAGATGGTGACCCATTCCTTTTGTTAGAGTGCAGATTGAAGTCCTTGCCAGTTGGCTTGTGCAAACAGCCATATCCTGCATCATTGACATTGCTCCCCTATCATAGCCAGAGAGATATGGGCCTTGACAATAAAGTGGTCAGAAGAGCCAATGGGGACAGAAGAAGAACAAGAAAGATTGGATGGATAGTCAGTCATTACTTGGTCCAGAGGGAGAACTACCAGTAAGACAAATCCGGCTTGGGAATTTCACAAATTGAGTCAAACCCACACAAGGCCTTGCAGCTGCAATGCTGCGACTGGTTGTTGCAGAACTGATCCCCACTCAGGTAGCATAGTGAGACAGTTGAAATTGCCACAAATGAGAAACAATAAACACCATGATTGAGCTTTAAAAAATTTTTACTTTTACAAATTACACCCAAACAAGATTGGTGTGCTTATAAAATACACACTTCTTGATATTAAACGATACTCATTAATTAACCTTTCCTGTTAATCCACACACCTCTGTATTTTGGTGAAGGTGTGTGTAAGTTTTGTGCAAATTAATACCCCATTCCAAGAAGTTGAATGTCCCCTGTACGACGCCATCATGGCTCTTCTGTCTGGTTCTGACGTCTAGTGTTTTGGTCAGTGACTAATTAGTATTGCTTGAGTGCTGGGATTGCGGAAGGGTGGGGGGGGGGATTTCTGCACCACGACCATGACCATGACCAAGCCAAATTAATTACACCGTTTGGCCATTCTTCCACTTGTTGCCATGACATGTGCCTTTAGGTCACTCACCTCTTTATCTCATTTGCAGAATCTATCTGGATTTGCATCCCCTGACATTAGTGTTTCTCTCTTCTTTCCCTTTTTCAGTGTTGTATAATTAAAATGTTTTTTTTTTAAAACTGATCTACTTTGAGTCTGATAATGAAAATTAATGAATACCATTAATTTAAGCATACCAAGCTTTGTTATGAATGTACACACTTTCCTCTCTCTCAGTTATTTTAATTTGGGAACAAGCTGATATCTGCACAAAACAGCAAAATTGCAAAGCGATAAATATTTGCTTCATACAGTATAACGAATGCACGCTACATCGCTTTTGTTTTTGGACGGACAAGGTGAAGAGGGATGAAAAGAGTTTGGAAAAAGAAAAATGATGAGGAGGAAGAGTGAAGTGATACAGATATTATAAGGAATGAAAGGTCCCGATCATAGATACCAACTTGGCAAATTAAGGAGTTTGGAGGAAACGGTTAATTTCCAGGTTTGTTATGCTGCGAAAGGAAATTTTTTTAGCAGTTTTTGTGCGTTGTGAATGTCTATCAACTCTTTTAACCCTCCATCCAATGTAAGGCCATGACACGTTCACCTCCTCACCACTTTTGTAACCATCAATCCTATGAAAGACCATGGCAAGTTCACCTCCTCACCACTTTGGTAACCATCAATCCTATAAAAGGCCATGACAAAAATACAAACCACAACCCTCCATGAAGATTCTCTCAGCTAAACAACATGACATGTACATGATGTTCGAGGTGAACGTGAGAAGCATCACATCCGAATGTAAGTACCCAAGCCGAGAGCACTCCAAAATCGCAATTGCACACATGACGTACACACGTGACGTGCTGCCCTACTCACCATTGGCAAGGGCAAGTGAAGCTGGATTATATCAATTAGCAACGAACTTCTGGAACATCTAATCAGTCATTCTGCCTGCCATGTCGCCGCTTCCCGATCTGAGGATAAATCCATCGGTGGCCAAATCAGAGCCTCGGTCAATGTCCAAAATCATAAAGACAGTTTATGCTTACCAATTTGATTGGCTCCCCCCTGAGCAGTCACGGTTAACCAATACATTTCAAACTTTCATTCATGTTGACATCATACCCTGAAGCATGGCTGTTATAAGAGTGCTGTATTTACATTGTACACCACAAGGATGTCATGAGGATGAGGATGAGGATGTCATGCACAGCCTGTAATGGCCTATATATGTATTACAAATGCACGAGGGAAGCTTGCTGTGGTTGGACAAGGGGGGTGGAATGGGGGCGACAGTGCAACGTGTCAGCTACTT
>CM068967.1:42985685-42996705 GCA_035128595.1 Eptatretus atami
AACCCTAATAGTGTGATATTAATAGTTTTGTGTAGTGAGAGTGAATGGATATTGGAGAGTGAAAGTTATGGATCATGATTGTTGTAGTTATGGATAGTGATACTTATATTTTTGGATGGTGATAGTTGTAGTCATTGATTGTAATTGTATAGCAGGAGTTATGGATGATAGGAATTATGGATCGTGAAAGCACTGTATACGGTTATCAATATTTATAATCATGGAAAGTGATCGATATGAATAGTGATGGTTATAGTTATACAGTACTTAATAATTATAGCTGTACACAGTGACAATTATGATCATGGTTAGTGATAGTGATACTTATGGACAGTGCAGAAGTGAAATTACATTAGACATGCACAATTAGACATTTGCACACTCCCGCAGATTATATAATGTGCTTAATGTACCTGCTTTTGTTAAAACTCAAATGTGCTGATATTTCTGATGAACTTTTACATGTCTTGCTAAACACTAAATTGACACAGGTTCTGCAACCGGACCAGACGGCATCAGCCCACGTGTCCTAAAAACCTACTCCTCTGCTCTTGCTCACCCTGTTTCTGTTCTCTTCAACCTCTCATTTGCTAAAGGTCATCTGCCATCTGCTTGGAAATCAAGAAGCATTAGCACTCCGCATAAAAAGGTGTAAAAACAGATCCCTGCAACTAGAGACCAATCAGCCTTCTCCCAAACATCAGCAAGGTTATGGAATCCATCATCGCTTCAGACAATAAATCCTTCCTCTTCTCCAAAGGCTTGATTTCCAATCATCAATTTGGTTTTAGACCTGGTCACTCTACACTGGATATGCTGCTTCTTACTCTCCCACAATGGATGGAGTTCCTCATGCCAGCCATGAAATCAGAGCCATATCACGTGCTTTTGACATGGTCTGGCACCCTGCCCTGCTCACCAAACTCTCTTCCCATGGTGTACAAGGCTCTCACACTCATGGCTCACACACTTCCTCTCCTGTCGCAGCCAACAGGTGGCCTAAATAGAGTTCTCTCATCCACTCTTCCTGTCCAGGATGGTGTTCAAGGCAGCGTTCTGGGCCCTGTTCTTTTTCTGGTTCATCAATGATCTCAACGACTCTCTGGAAAAATCCTCTTTATCTCTTTGCTGATGACTCCACCCTCTGCAGTACCATCTGTCATCCCTCAGAACGGCAAGCAGCAGCTTCTTCGCTCACTGCAGATCTGGATAAAATCACAAACTGGTCCAACACATGGAACATGTCTTTCAATCCTGACAAATCTTCACACTCTCACGATGTCTCTTCCGAAAGGACTGTTTGGAACCCCCCCCCCCCCATCGATTTACTCAACAATCCTGTGGAAGAAGTCCTTTCATTCAAGCTTCTGGGTCTCACTATCTGCCATGATCTTTCCTGGGAAAGCCATATTTCCAACCTGGCTTCCAAAGCCAGTCGCCGACTGGGAATCCTCCTCGTGCAAAGTCCTTCCTCGCCCACCTGAGCTCCTGACCACATACAAAGCTTTCGTCCGCAGCTTGATGGAGTACTGCTCTCCCGTCTCGGCTGGTGCTCCCACCTCTCACCTTTTCACGCTGTGAAAACCAAGGCATTTAGGATCATTGGTATCTCCTGTGTTGAGGCTGAGACTTTGGGTCTCTCACGCTCTCACCGCAGGCAGGTCGGTGGTCTTTCTCCCTTCAACCATCTCCTCTCCGTTCTTGCCCCCCCGCTGCTCTGTCAGATATATGTCCCACCCCCATATGTCTGCAGGGCACTCAAGGTCCACCAAACAACCCCCTTCTGGTAAAAACTACCAAAATGAAGAATCACTGCTCTCCTTCACTCTTTCATTCCTCTTTTTCCTTTCCTTGGAACAAACTCCCACACACTCTTCAATCCAACTCTTCCCCCCAGGTCTTCAAAACAGCTGTTCACCACCATCGCTTATCTTCCCCATCCAAAACCATGATCTTTTCTACCCCCGTTAATCCACCCCCACCCCACCTCCTTAAAATTCCCCGCTTTTCTTCCTGAAAGTCCCCATAGTGTCCAGCTTGTATACCCTGTGTTCCCCACCCCACCACTCAACCTTCCACAGATCTCCTAATGTCTCTGTTTCCCACTGTTTTGTCCTTCCCTCTATTGTCTCCTGCCCCCTTGTTGTACATTGTGTGTTAGCTCTCTTTCGAGCTTCGACAATGTGTTGTTTTAAAAAAAAAAATCAAAAGTATTGTGCTGCTTATTATTGAATCCAATTAACAGTATATGTATCTCTGTTAATGATAAATTTACTCTTATGTTACTTGGAAACGTAGAATGAGTTCCGGAAAACAATTATATAACTCCTTAGTAGTGGGGCAACTTAGCATAACAATTGTGTATTTTGTGAGGAAAGCACCAAATTTGGCACACTAGTAGCCTATCATATTATGAACAGATTTGGATATTGGGCCATCTCAAATTCAGCCGCTGATGGCTGTGGCAGCCATTTTCCACTGCCATCAAAAATTTTGAGATGGCCCAATATCCAAATCTGTTCATAATATGATAGGCTACTAGTGTGCCAAATTTGGTGCTTTCCTCACAAAATGCACAATTGTTATGCTATATTTAGCTAAGTTTCCCCACTATAGTATTCCGGCATTAAAACTTGTATTGCATGTATGTGTTCGCCCTTATAAGCATCTGTTTACCTTTCGAAGTAAGCTGGACAGTGAGCTTGCATGCTTTCTCAGCAAAGAGCATATCTTGTGTTTGTATGTGACCCTCGCTTCCATTCAGTTGTTATCTTGTTTTTCTTCCTCTTCTTTTTTAATACAATGCATCCCTTCTTACCCCCTTTCCCTCCCTCCTCTCCTCTCTAAACTTGGATAAGAAATACAATGTACCCCTTTCCCTCCCTTCTTTCCTCTTCAAACTTGGATAAGAAATACAATGCATTCCTTCTCCCCTTTACCTCCCCCTTTCCTCTTCAAACCTGTATAAGAACCCTTCTTTGAGGACAAACGAATCAGAAGGGTTGTGCCCTTTTCCACATACATGTATTAAACATTTGAGCTCTGATGCATCGATTCCGAGTTGGAGAATGATTTCTTCAACATCGGAGACTGAGGTTTCTTCGACAACAGTGATACATATGAAGAGTGATGGTTATAGTTATACAGTACTTAATACTTATAGCTATGGATGGTGATAGTTATGGATAGTGATAGTGATATTTATGGGTAATGATATTTATAGTTATGGATCGTTATAGTTATGCATGGTGATAGTAAATGGATATTGATATTTATAGTTATGGATAGTTATAGTTATGGATAGTTATAGTTTTGAATAGTGATAGTAAATGGATATTGATATTTATAGTTAAAGATATTTATAACTATGCATCGTGATAGTAAATAGATATTGATATTCATAGTTAAACATATTTATAATTTTGCAAAGTGATAGGAAATGGATATTGATATTTATAGTTATGGATAGCTACAGTTATGCATAGTGATATTAAATGGCTATTGATATTGTTGTGGCCCTGGAATCGCAGGGGAATCAGGAGGGAGGGACTGTCCCTGGTTCCTCTCCAGACTCACCGGGAATCGCAAGCTGTCGCATACAAATAACTCTGTGTCCCGGCGGGTCACTGATCGACCGCCAACGCCACGAACTTAACCATATGACCCAGAGTCCTCCGTCTGACAGCCGTTTACCTCGGAACACGTGATAGCCTCATCGGAGAATCACGCCCTCAATGCGTACTTGCATTACTTCAGCACTTACCGTATCAGGTGCAGCCGAGCGGAGCTGCCAAGTATGCACCGGCTATTTAAGCAGATATTTGGGGAATAATGTCCCGGCTAAGCTAGGGTGCAGGCCATGCCAGACCAATGGAGGAAAAGACAAAAACGAGCTGGGTACATTTCTAACAGGCACATTTATTTCAACAAGAGTGAGGAAAATTACGTGGCAGAGTATGGGATTTATTGCAAATGCAGAGCAAGGAAAGCAAGGAATTTGTGGGGTGTGGCAAAAGACATACAATATTCACAAAAGAAGAAGACACAGTGCAGAGTTATCCCAAATATTCTTAAACAGTCTTCAATTATGCTATGACAGGCACCATCACACACACACACACACACACACACACACACACACACACACACACACACACGGAAAATTAGAGATAGCCCAGAGAGAGAGAAGCAGTTGAGGATTAGTGACCTTTCAATACCTGGCATGCTCAGCAGACCTGTGCAGCCCAAAACGCTGAGGAAAGGGGAGGATGGAGAAATACTGAGGGTGTCTAGGGTGTGTGAGTGAGAGGTGCGAATGTAATGCAATGTGGGGTGCAGCGTGGTGTAAGAGGAAGAATGTGAGATGCAGGTCAGTATGGTCCATTCTTGAGTTTGCTCTTGGGTTCGCTCTGAAAAGAACATTCTTGGTCGGGCTCGCCCATGTCGATTGCTCTTTTGAGTTCACAGTAGACAAGATATAGATGGTGGAGAAAAGATTCAGAAGAGAAAACACCCTAATGTAATAGTGTGAGAATCTGCATGTGTAAGTGTTGCTGTGGGATGTAGCCTAACTGAGTGTCAATAGAATGAGAAGAGCCCTGGCTCAAAGCAGTAACGTCTGATCCCACGCTTGATCACACTGACTCGTGGCACCCTCACTCATCACCGATGCTTGTCCTCCTTGTGCCACCTGTTTCCCCGGCAAGGTCCAATGTCTGCCGTAGCCTTTTGTCTGGCGAGCTCTGGGGTCTGGCGACTTCTCCATCCTGGCGAGTTCTGTTGTAAATAAGCTGCATTTGCTCTTTTTATGAGTGATATATTTATCGATATGGATAGTTATAGTAAATGGCAATGGGAAGAGCTATAGTAAATGGCGAGGGAATTTTTATGAATGATATATTTATCTTTATGGATAGTTATAGTAAATGGTGAGGGGAGGAAAGAGAGAGATAAACAATGAACATTTATATCTTGCACTTTTCATAGAAAATTGAATTATTGGATGCATAATCGATGCAATGAGGCAATATAAAAGAACCAGGTTAAAGTACACAGTTATTGATCACAACTTCTGATTGAAGAAGTTAAATTCTATCGATCCATAACTATTAGCATATCCATAACTATAAATATCAATTTCATTTCCTGTAACTATCCATAACTAAAAATATCATTACCATAAACTATCACTATGCAAACTATAAATGTCAATATCCATTTACAATAATTATCCATAACTATAAATATTAATATCCATTTACTATCACGATGCATAACTATAAATATCAATATACATTTACCCTCACTGTGCATAACTATAAATATCAAATATCCATTTACTATCACTGTGCACACTATAACTATCCATAACGATAAATAGTGTTGCGGTTCTGTAAAACGCATGCCTCTGAGGCAATGGCACATAACATACAGAGATCCGAAGGTAGTTATTTCAAGAGTATGTGTATTAGTTATCCTTCCATATGTCTTGTGGGTAAATGGGAAGATGCGTAGTGTTGGGCTATTTTAGTTAGGTCCTAATCTTCAATCCTCTGCACTTCTTTTCCACTCCTTTGACCCTCTCACACGAAACGCGCAAGCAAGCATGCACGCAAATCATAACGACGACTTCAACCAAGGAAAGCAGCACCATAAGTGCCTCATTTCATTTGTGTGCCAATTCTCAACTGCGTCTCAACTCAGAACTTCATTCTGCTCACCATGTTGTACCACGCTAGTAGAGGATAAATGGGCTTCTGAGGCAGCCATTCAAATGAATGGGGGAAAAGGGAAAAACTTTCTAACTTAAGCCCCAAAAGCCCAAAATAGGAGACTCATTTATCCCCTTCCCTCTCATACAAGCAAATGTAAAATAGGAGACTGATTTCCTCCCCTCCCATACAAGCAAATGTAAAATTGAGACTGATTCCCTTCCCTCCCATACAAGCAATGTAAATTGAGACTGATTCCTCCCCCTCCATACAAGCAAATGTAAAATTGAGACTGATTCCTCCTCCATACAAGCAAGTAATTGAGACTGATTTCCTCCCCTCCATACAAGTAAATGTAAAATGAGATGACTCAAGCCCCAAAAGTCTAATATAGGAGACTGATTTCCTCCCCTCCCATACAAGCAAATGTAAAATTGAGACTGATTTCCTCCCCTCCCTACAAGCAATGTAAAATTGAGACTGACTCAAGCCCCAAAAGTCTAAAATAGGAGACTGATTTCCTCCCCTCCCATACAAGCAAATGTAAAATTGACTTACTGATTAAAGCACTTCTTTCCCTTCATATTTTTAGTCCACTTAAAGAGCGAACCAATGAATATTGTCCATGTTCTACTTTCGGGAATAACTTCATTTCTTATAACTTCATTTCCTTCGGTTTTGTAAAATGGGGAATGTTTTTAGAACACAGCTGTGCCGTGAAAATGAGGAGGTATTCTGTGCCCTTGTCTCTTGTGGTTATATTTTAAATCATCAGAACACTAACAGAACAAAGTTTAGTTAAAAACACGCTTTTAAACGTCGGTTTTATCAAAACCATTCAAAGCAAGATGTTTATTTGTGTTGAAAACGAGTCAGTTTTGAAGTCAGCCAAGCTGCCTCGCCCGAACCAAGCCAAAAAAATTCCGAAGTCATTTCCTATGTGGGAACACACCCTGGAAAAACCATTGTTGTGAAATCTCCCATTACGTCATCAAGTTGCTTATTTAAACCAACTTGTGTGTTGTTCGTGTTTTATTACGAAAATGGAGCGTTCAGATTCTTACTCCAACCTTACGGATCAATCGTTTTCACAAGATGACAGGTGCGATCTCAACCCAATTCATTATTTGTTGTTTAAAACAGAATTAAATCACTACACAACCAATAATTATTGTATGTCTTTTTTCCAACAGGTTGTCCCCAATCAGAACATCGTTGATAGCTGATGTTGAAAATGAATTATTTGAATATCACGAGGAATGGATAAAAATGAACGACTTTCTTGAAGAGATTTATTCGTTTCGAAAAGAAGTGAATGATGTTATTGTTGGTTGGAAAGAAATTCTCTCACGTCCTTTGATCCCGAGTTCAAGGTGAGGAATTATCACTCTGTCTCTGGCTTCGTGTATGTGTATATGTGTATCTGTGTATGTGTATGTGTGTATATGTGTGTGTGTGTGTGTATGTGTGTGTGTGTATAGGTGTATGTGTGTATATGTGTGTGTATGTGTGTATGTGTATATGTGTATCTGTGTATGTGTGTATATGTGTGTGTGTATGTGTGTGTGTGTGTATGTGTTATGTGTATATGTGTATGTGTGTATATGTGCGTGTGTGTGTGTGTGTATGTGTGTGTATCTGTGTATGTGTGTATGTGTATATTGTATGTTGTGTATATGTGTGTGTGTGTGTGTGGTGTATTGTGTTGTATGTTATATGTGTATGTGTGTATATGTGTGTGTGTATGTGTGTATGTGTTATATGTGTATCTGTGATGTGTGTATGTTGTGTGTGTGTATGTGTGTATGTGTATATGTGTATGTGTGTATAGTGTGTGTGTGTATGTGTGTGGTGTATTGTGTATGTGTATATGTGTATGTGTGTTATGTGTGTTGTATGTGTATATGTGTATATGTGTATGTGTGTATTATGTGTGTGTATGTGTGTATGTGTATCTGTGTATGTGTGTATATGTGTGTGTGTGTATGTGTGTATGTGTTATGTGTATATGTGTATATGTGTGTTGTGTATGTGTGTGGTGTGTGTGTATATGTGTATGTGTGTATAGTGTGTGTATGTGGTGTATGTGTATATGTGTATATGTGTATGTGTGTATATTGTGTGTGTGTGTATGTGTGTATGTGTATATGTGTATGTGTGTATATGTGTGTGTGTGTGTATGTGTGTGTGTATCTGTGTTGTGTGTATGTGTATATGTGTGGTATGTGTATATGTATATGTGTGTATATGTGTGTATGTTGTGTGTATCTGTGTATGTGTGTATGTGTATATGTGTATGTGTGTAATGTGTGTGTGTTGTGTGTGTGTGTGTATGTGTGTGTGTATCTGTGTATGTGTGTATGTGTATATGTGTATGTGTGTATATGTGTGTGTGTGTATGTGTGTGTATGGTGTGTATATGTGTATGTGTGTATAGTGGTGTGTGTGGTGTGTATGTGTGTGATTGTGTATGTGTGTATGTGTATATGTGTATGTGTGTATATGTGTGTGTGTGTGTGTGTATGTGTGTGTATGTGTATATGTGTATGTGTATATGTGTGTGTATGTGTGTATGTTGTATATGTGTATTGTGTATGTGTGTATATGTGTGTGTGTGTATGTGTGTAGTGTATATGTGTATGTGTGTATATTGTGTGTTGTATGTGTGTGTGTATTGTGTATGTGTTATGTGTATTGTGTAGTGTGTATATGTGTGTTGTTGTATGTGTATGTGTATGTGTTATATGTGTGTGTAGTGTGTATGTGTATATGTGTATCTGTGTATGTGTGTATATGTGTGTGTGTATGTGTGTATGTGTATAGTGTATATGTGTATATGTGTGGTGTGTGTATGTGTGTGTGTGTGTATATGTGTATGTGTGTATATGTGTGTGTATGTGTGTATGTGTATATGTGTATATGTGTATGTGTGTATATGTGTGTGTGTATGTGTGTAATGTGTATATGTGTATGTGTTGTATATGTGTGTGTGTGTGTATGTGTGTGTGTATCTGTGTAGGTGTTGTGTTATGTGTGTGTATGTGTATATGTATATGTGTGTATAGTGTGTATGTGTGTGTATCTGGTATGTGTGTATGTGTATATGTGTATGTGTATATGTGTGTGTGTATGTGTGTGTGTGTGTATGTGTGTGTGTATCTGTGTATTGTGTATGTGTATATGTGTATGTGTATAGTGTGTGTGTGTGTATGTGTGTATGTGTATATGTATATGTGTGTATATGTGTGTGTGTGTATGTGTGTGTGTATCTGTGTATGTGTGTATGTGCATTGTGTTGTGTGTGTATGTGTGTGTGTGTATGTGTGTGTGTATCTGTGTATTGTGTATGTGTATATGTGTATGTGTGTATATGTATGTGTGTGTTTATGTGTATGTGTTGTGTGTCTCTGTCTCTGTCTCTGTCTTTCTGTCTCTCTATCTGTCTCTGTCTGTCTGTCTGTCTGTCTGTCTGTCTCTCTCTATCTGTCTCTCTATCTGTCTCCTCTCTCTATCTGTCTCTCTCTCTATCTGTCTCTGTCTCTGTCTGTCTCTTTCTGTTCTCCTTATACACAACCTTTTATTTGGCATGGTGGTAATTTTTGACTACTTGCTTTTTATTTTCAGCATTAAAACTGATCATACATGGGTGAATTTCGCAACCTTGAATGGAAGATGTTGAAATTCCACGGGGTGATGACTCATTTCAACTGTTCCAGTTTAAATGCTCATCTGGATGAAATGGACACAAAACTCGATCTTCTGGAGGTAAATGTTATATTTATTATTTTATTAATATTATATATATAATCATCTTTAATACCCTAATTGTTCTTCACTCTTTGTTTTGAACAGAATATGTTGATCGAGTTTCAATATCACAAGACATCTGAAGCAGACTGCTGGGAAAGATCGTTCATTCTCGCAACTGAATATTTCCCAAAGAAAAATGTTTAATATTTTCAATCTTGATTAATTATATTTACTTTGTTTCAATTATTTAATTCTTAATTATAAAAAAAGAATAAAGGAAGTGCAAAGGAGAGGGGGGGGTAGGTGCGCTCCCAACGACCCATCACCCCCCTCAACCCACCCCCTCCCCGTGTATGTGTGGGAAGGGTGGGGGTGGGATGAGGGGGTGGTGGGTCAAAGGTGGGGCGCACAGGGGGGTGGGGCTTGTGTGGGTGGGTGGAGCTGTGTGGGTGGGGCTTGTGTAGGTGGGGCTTGTGAACTTTGATGGTTTTCAATTGAACAATGGAAAAACAATTTACTACAATCTCAAAATGAATGTGGCTCAGGAGGTTGTCAAATAAGAGCATTGAGAGAAGTTTATCATTTCATTTCTGCTCAACAAAGACATTTAAACCAAGAACTAAGTTCCAAAGTAATCTTTGTGAATATACTCGATGTGATGAATGTAATAGGAAAATTAATTTATTCCCCAAAGTAGAACATGGACAAATATTCATTGGTTCGCTCTTTGAGTGGAATGAAAATATGAAAAGGAAAGAAGTGCTTTCATCAGTAAGTCTCAATTTTACATTTGCTTGTATGGGAGGGGGAGGAAATCAGTCTCAATTTTACATTTGCTTGTATGGGAGGGAAGGGAATCAGTCTCAATTTTCCATTTGCTTGTATGGGAGGAAGGGGATAAATGAGTCTTCTATTTTGGGCTTTGGGGCTTAAGTTAGAAAGTTTTTCCCTTTTCCTCCATTAATTTGAATGGCTGCCTCAGAAGCCCCATTTATCCTCTACTCATGCTCACCACAACAACTTCATACGACTACCAAAAATACCTGCAACAACTCAGCTTACATTTAAATTACAAATGCAGCCGTTATGGACAACAACATCGTTACAAGGAATTCCCACCTCTTCGCCGCAATGTCACATTACAATATCTTCACTACAAATGCCCAACATATGCCTACTTCTCTACAACCACCGCAACTGCCACTTATTCATCGAACACTCACTGCAGCCTTGAGGGATGCTGAGGAGACAGTGGTCAGGTTATTACGGGGCATAACTCGATGCGCAAATGGGCGCTTGAGCTCATTTGAAGACATACGGGAAGCGCAGGGATTTCCCGAAAATCCCACGTTTGAATGGAGGCCAGCGCACATTCAGGGCCAGAGAGCGCATCCAAAACCATAGCGCCATGTAAAAGTCGGAGCTCCAACGCATGACCAGGTCGGCGAGCGACTGAGCCATTTTTCATGTCGGGCCTGGGGGTGGCATGGCTCCGACTGCTATGGACCAATGGGAAGCTTGAATTCACCAAGAGCCTCGTTTGATATGAATTTTGCTCT
>CM068967.1:42996730-43007045 GCA_035128595.1 Eptatretus atami
TCAACTTAAGCCCCAAAAGCCCAAAATAGGAGACTCATTATCCCCTTCCCTCTCATACAAAGCAAATGTAAAATGGAGACTGATTTCCTCCTCCCTCCATACAAGCAAATGTAAAATTGAGACTGATTCCCTTCCCTCCCATACAAGCAAATGTAATTGAGACTGATTTCCTCCCCCTCCCATACAAGCAATGTAAAATTGAGACTGATTCCTTCCCTCCCATACAAGCAAATGTAAATTGAGACTGATTTCTCCCCCTCCCATACAAGTAAAGTAAATTGAGACTGACTCAAGCCCCAAAAGTCTAAATAGGAGACTGATTTCCTCCCCTCCCATACAAGCAAATGTAAAATTGAGACTGATTTCCTCCCCCTCCATACAAGCAAATGTAAAATTGAGACTGACTCAACCCCAAAAGTCTAAAATAGGAGACTGATTTCCTCCCCCTCCCATACAAGCAAATGTAAAATTGACTTACTGATTAAAGCACTTCTTTCCCTTCATATTTTTAGTCCACTTAAAGAGCGAACCAATGAATATTTGTCCATTTCTACTTTCGGAATAACTTCATTTCTCTATAAACATATTCCTTCGGTTTTGTAAAATGGGAGTGTTTTTAGAACACAGCTGTGCCGTGAAAATGAGGATATCTGTGCCTTGTCTCTTGTGTTATATTTTAAATCATCAGAACACTAACAGAACAAAGTTTATTAAACAGCTTTTTAAACGTCGTTTTATCAAAACCATTCAAAGCAAATGTTTTATTTCGTGTGAAAACGAGTCAGTTTTGAAGTCAGCCAAGCTGCCTCGCCGCCAACCAAGCCAAAAAAATTCGAAGTTTCCTATGTGGAACACACCCTGGAAAAACCATTGTTGTGAAATCTCCCATTACGTCATCAAGTTGCTTATTTAAACCAACTTGTGTGTTGTTCGTGTTTTATTACGAAAATGAGCGTTCAGATTCTTACTCCAACCTTACGGATCAATCGTTTTCACAAGGACAGTGCGATCTCAACCCAATTATTATTTTTTTTTAAAACAGAATTAAATCACTACACAACATAATTATTGTATGTTTTTTTCAACAGGTTGTCCCCAATCAGAACATCGTTGATAGCTGATGTTGAAAATGAATTATTTGAATATCACGAGGAATGGATAAAATGACGACTTTCTTGAAGAGATTTATCGTTTCGAAAAGAAGTGATATTTATTGTTGGTTGGAAAGAAATCTCTTCACGTCCTTTGATCCGAGTTCAGGTGAGGAATTATCACTCTGTCTCTGCTTCGTGTATGTTATATGTTATCTGTGTATGTGTATGTGTTGTTAGTGTGTGTGTGTGTGTATGTTGGTGTGTATAGTGTATGTGATATGTGTGTGTATGTGTGTATGTGTGTATATGTGTATTGTGTATGTGTGTTATGTGTGTGTTATGTGTTGTGTGTGTGATGTGTGTTATGTGTGTATGTGTATTGTTTTATATGTGTGTGTGTGTGTGTGTATGTGTATGTGTATCTTGTATGTGATGTATGTGTTAGTGTATGTTGTGTATAGTGCTGTGTGTGTGATGTGTGTGTGTATGTGTTGTATGTGTATATATGTATGTGTGTATATGTGTGTGTGTATGTGTGTATGTGTATATGTGTATCTGTATGTGTGTATGGTGTATATGTGTATGTGTGTAGTGTGTGTATGTGTGTGTGTGTATGTGTGTATATGTGTGAGATGGTGTCGATGTATGTGTGTTTCTGTTGTGTATATATGTTATATGTGTTGTGTGTATATGTTGTGTATGTGTGGTTATTGTGTATTGTATATGTGTAGTTGTGTATACTTGTATTGTGTTGTATCGTTGTGTATATGTGTATCATGTGTATGTGTGTATGTGTATGTGTCTGTGTTATGTGTATATTGTGTATGATGTATATGTGTATATGTGTTAGTGTGTGTGTGTGTGTGTACTGTGTGTGTGTGTGTGTTAGTTGGTATGTGTATATGTGTGTGTATATGTGTGCGATGGTGTATGTGTATATGATAATGTGTGTTATGTGTTATGTGTTGTATATGTGTGTTGTGAGTGTGTATGTGTATATGCTTTATGTCTGAATACGGCCTGTGTGTGATCGTGTATGGTGCTGGTAGGAATACTTGTTCTATCTTGTCTATTGTGTATGTGGTATATGTGTTGTTCTGTATGCGTGTATATGTATATCTGTGCCCGTGCTAATTAGATGCACTCCTCTGTTATGTGGTGGTATCTTGCTATATGTTGCGACTATGTGTATATGATTGATGTCTATGTTTTGGTGTATCTAGGTTTGTTCGTATGTGTCGTTGTATTCCCTGTGTATGGTGCGCATATGTGTATAGTGTATGCTGTGCTATATGTGTGCTGTCGGTGCTTTGTGTTCATCGTTAAATGTGGATTGATCTAGCAGTAGACACCCACCTCTCGATTGACACCCTGTGTTATCATGTGCGTTGCGGTGTTGGCATGGTGGTCATTATCTAGTTTTGTGTATTGTGTATATTGTATGTGTTATATGGTGTGAATCGCCTCTCTATGTTCATGCTGCTTGTGTCATCTGTGGTGTTATGTGCTATATGTGTACTGTGTGTATATGTGAAGTGCTATTGTACGTGTATGTGTATATAGTGTCACATCTCTCATCATGCTATGAATGTGTGTTGATGCTCCCTTCAATGTGATGTATCATGTTATACTGTGTAGTGCCTGTATATCAGGGTGGTGTCTAGTGTTGTGTGAATCTGTGTATGGTGTTATGTGTTATAGGTGTACGCTTGTATTATGTGTACTCATTGTATATGTATATGTAGTATATGTGTATGTGCTGTATAATGTTGTTCTGTTTCACCACTAGCTCCCAATTGTTATGCCTGTATATCGTGTATCTGTTATGTGATGTTATATGTGTGTGTGTTGGTATGTGTGTTATCTGGTTGTGATATGCTGCATATATGTGTATGTGGTATAGTGTGTATGTGTGTCGTGCTGTGTTATCGTGCTGTGTTCTTATGCGTGATGTATGTGTCATGTGTGTATGTGTGCTTATGTGTGTATAGTGTGTATATGTGATGGCTGTATGTTGTAGATGTCTGTGTGGATGTATATGTGTGATTGTGATGTGGTATATATGGTGTTATGTGTGTGTTTTGTTTGAGCTTGCTGATGTATGGATTGTTATGTCTATATTGTATGTTTACTAGCTTCTGTATTAGTATGTGTATATTGTAGTGTGTTATTGTGTATGTGATTTGTTCTGCTTCGTATGTTTGTATAGTGTGTGTATGTGTGTAGTGATATGTTGCTCTGATATGCGTGTTGTGTATGCTGTGATGTGAGTTGTTGGTATGTGAATGTGGTGCTATGTGATGTGTCATGTGTGTATGTGTATATGTGTATGTTGTATTGTATTAGTATGTGTTGTGTGTGTGTGTAGTGTGACTTGTATGTGTGTATGTGTATAGTGTAGTGTATATGTGCTATATGTGTGTATGTGTTATGTATATGTGTGTTGTATCTTTTATGTGTTGTGTATGTGTGTATGTGTGTATTGCTGTATGTGTAGTATGTGTGTTGTGTATGTGTGTGTGTGTATGTTGTGGTATCTGTGTATGTGTGTATGCATTGTGTGATGTGATGTGTATGTCTCTTGTCTCTGTGTGTGCTCTGTTACTTGTTATATATTATTCTGTACGTGTGTCTGGTCTATCGTGTCTCTGTTCTGTCTCTTCTCTGTCTCTTCTGTTCTGTCTGCATCTGTCTGTGCTGTCTCTTCTCTATCTGTCTCTCATCCTGTTCTCTCTCTCTCATCTGTCTCTCTCTCTATCTGTCTCTCGTCTTTGCTTCTCTTTCTGTTTTCCTTATACACACCTTTTATTTGCATGTGGTAATTTTTGCTACTTGCTTTTTATTTTACCGCATTAAAATGAATCATCAATGGGGAATTTCGCAACCCTGAATGGAAGATGTTGAAATTCCACGACGTGATGACCTCATTTCAACTTGTCCAGTTTAAATACTGCATCATCTGATGAAATCGACACAAACTCGATCTTCTGAGTAAATGTTATATTTATTATATTTATAATATTATAATATTAATCATCTTTATAACCCTAATTGTTTCTTCACTCTTTGTTTTATTGACAGAAATGTTGATCGAGTTTCAATATACAAGACATCTGAAGCAGACTGCTGGGAAAGATCGTTCATTCTCGCAACTGAATATTACCCAAAGAAAAATGTTAATATTTTCAATCTTGATTAATTATTTTACTTTGCTTTCAAAATATTTAATTCTTAATTATAAAAAAGAATAAAGGAATGTCAAAGGAGAGGGGGTAGGTGCGCTCCCCCAACGACCCATCACCCCCCTCAACCAACCCCCTCCCCGTGTATGTGTGTGGGAAGGGTGGGGTGATGAGGATAGGGTGGTCAAAGTTGGGCCACACTGGGGTGGGGCTTGTTGGGTGGTGGAGCTTGTGTGGTGGCTTGTGTAGGTGGGCTTGTGACTTTGATGGTTTCAATTGAACAATGAAAAACAATTTACTACAAATCCGCAAATTAGAAAGTTTTTCCCTTTTCCCCCATTCATTTGAATGGCTGCCTCAGAAGCCCCATTTATCCTCTACTAGCGTGGTACAACATGGTGAGCAGAATGAAGTTCTGAGTTGAGACGGCAGTTGAGAATTGGCACACAAATGAAAATGAGGCACTTATGGTGCTGCTTTCCTTGGTTGAAGTCGTCGTTATTGATTTGCGTGCATGCTTGCTTGCGCGTTTCGTGTGAGAGGGTCAAAGGAGTGGAAAAGAAGTGCAGAGGATTGAAGATTAAGGACCTAACTAAAATAGCCCAACACTACGCATCTTTCCCATTTACCCACAAGACATATGGAAAGGGATAACTAATACACATACTCTTGAAATAACTACCTTCGGATCTCTGTATGTTATGTGCCATTGCCTCAGAGGCATGCGGTTTTACAGAACCGCAACACTATTTATCGTTATGGATAGTTATAGTTGTGCACAGTGATAGTAAATGGATATTGATATTTATAGTTATGCACAGTGAGGGTAAATGTATATTGATATTTATAGTTATGCATCGTGATAGTAAATGGATATTAATATTTATAGTTATGGATAATTATTGTAAATGGATATTGACATTTATAGTTTGCATAGTGATAGTTTATGGTAATTGATATTTTTAGTTATGGATAGTTACAGGAAATGGAAATTGATATTTATAGTTATGGATATGCTAATAGTTATGGATCGATAGAATTTAACTTCTCAATCAGAAGTTGTGATCAATAACTGTGTACTTTAACCTGGTTCTTTTATATTGCCTCATTGCATCGATTATGCATCCAAATAATTCAATTTCTTATGAAAAGTGCAAGATATATAATGTTCCATTGTTTCTAAGTCTTACTCATTAAACATTTGAATGTCATGTATTTCTGGTTATTTTCTTTCATCTTTAATATGACGAGTTATTTGCTATCAAGATATATTCTTCATTCATCCTGCAACTGAATTCAAATCACTAGGGTTCCTCTTCAACCGAACTTCACAGGAGAACGTGGAGTGGGAGGTGGGGGAGGGGGGTGGTGTTATCCTTTTATCTTTTTTATCTTTTTGTTTTCCATCTTTCGAAAAAACTTTGTACACCAACTTCCCACACAGGCACCCTGCCGGGGCCATGATGGTGCAAGTGTTTGTCATAACAAGGACCGAGGATGCTTTGCACAGTGCCCACCACCAACCGATGCACAATCAGTCAACCAAAGGACCTATGATGCTTGACAGAATGCAGAGTCCTAAAAGCACTGACTACACAGTGCACAGCACAGAGTCTGTTTATCTGGGTATTATGAACCTGACACATAGTTCATGTGCTTTTAGGACTATGTGCATTACATTTGGTGTTACTGCTCTCCAGAGAGAGCACTTTGCTGCACAAATCCTGCAAAGCTTTCACTTACCATCAACTGCTGCTGGGTCCTGTTATCATCCACACCAGTCATCAAAATCCAGATTCTCTGAGTGTCCACACTTTCCTTCTTTTAACTTTCCCCATCAGATAAAGAGTACTTCTCCAATAAGTCTCCCCTGACTGTCGTGGTGAACATACTCTCATCTCCCTCATTATACAAGGGCAGCAGATAACCCAGTTCCACCAGACTGGTAAGGAAATTTGTTCCCAATATATGTGTGGAATATTTAGGAAGTTTGCAAGGAATGTCCTTTGACGGATATAGCAGGACTAAAGGAATTCCCGCATCACGTTAAACCATGACTTTCAACTCTCAACTCTCCCAGCCCCAAGTTCACAACCCAAAGTTTTCAAACACCCTCCCACCCCCACATATCTGTCCCCCCCCCCCCCACCATCCCACCCAACTCTCTCTCTCTCCTCTCCCTTTCTTCTCAAGTCTTGAACTCTCAAACCCCAAGTCCACAAGCCCCCTCCCAAGCCCAAGTCCATAACCCTCCCCCACAAAGCCTCACCCCCTCTTTCCCAACTCTGTCCTTCTCTGCTCCCACCACATCAATCCCCACACCCCCCCCCCACCCCAAGTCATCAACCCCCCACCCTCAAGTCCTCATAAGCTGCTCTCTAAGCTCACTGACCTCTCGGATATTTTTAGACATCCGCATGCACCGTCTGGATCCAAGTTCTTAAATGAGGTATCGTCAGCACTGTACAGTGCGTGGTTATGGCGTTTATCCCTTTCAGACACAACCCCCAACTCCCCCGCAACTGCATTTACATATAGACTTACTGGAGAAACCGGTTCCACCATGTGATGTAAAGGAAATAGTTTCCAACAGTGTGGAAACATTACAAAGTTTGACAGAATGTCTGTTACAGCATTATGGCAGGACCCTGGAAATTTCACGTGATGTAAAATGTGACTGAGTCCTCAATCCCTTTCTTCTTCAAATCCGCATCCCTCCACCTCCTACCAACTCCAAGTCTGCATCTCCCTCCCCCCTCCAAACTCCAAGTCCTATCCCTCTCTCCTGACAACTCCAAGTCCCGCACCCCTACATACTCCCTCTCTCTGCAAGTCCTCTCCTCCCCTCTGCCACTCAAATACACAGCCCTTCCCTCTCCCAACTCCAAGTTGACATCTCTCCTCTCCTCCCAACCTGCCATCTTGCATTTTCCCCCTCCCACAATTCAGCAACCTCCCCATACTCCCACCCAACATAACTCCCTCTCCCCTTCCCCCTTCCCAACTTGAAGTTGCATCTCTCCCTCTCCCACTTCCAAACCTCCAAGTTTGCATCCATCCCCCTCCCAATCCATTCCACATCCAACCCTCCCCCTCCCAACGCATCCCCCCCCCAGTCCCTACCTTCCATCCGATTCCAAGTCCCACACCCCCCCCCCTCCCCCTCAAACTCCAATCCATCCCTCCCCCCTCCCCTCAAACTCCATGTCCACATCCCGTCCCCCTTGCAAAGAAATTGACACACAGACTGATTAGATCTGCAGCGACCTCGAACAACATGGAAGATTTCATTTTTTTTTGTTTCCATTTTTTTCATTATTTCGTCAATTTTTGGTTTTTCGTTATTTTGTTTCGTTATTTCGGTTCATTTGTTCTCGAATACCCCCAATATTTGGGGATTAGGACAATATACCAAGGCTGTGAACGTCCAAGAGTTTTCACCACACGAAGCCGCGTTCACATCACTCACAGGATGCCGCATGCAGTAACATCACTCCGATCACGTCGAGTAAATAAATAAAATAAAAACCCACTTTCGATTCCTACCAACTCGTTTTCCGTCACCTCTATCTTGCCACAGATGGATTAGTAGGGAGTTTGAGGTTCCATTTGCAGGAAATTCGTTCATTTCCCCAAAAAATGTAGTTTTCTCGGTGAAGTAAAACGGACGAAAAGGAAATTATTTGTAGTTTTGTTTTTTGCTCCGATTTTGCTTTCAGAGCATAATAGTCACCGACAGTGAAGACTGCTAAGTTTCCTTGGTGCAGTAAATCAATGGAAAGTTAAATACAGTACAGTATATGTTGATAGAATTGACGGAATAGTTGTTTTTTTTAATTTCCAGTGGATGTACAAACCAATGACTCTGAGCATGTACATTACATGGGCAACAAAAATGAATAGAACTCAAAATTTCATGAATAACGATATTTGCAAACCTCTGCATGCACTTTGTGGAATCAAGAGCTCTTAAATGATGTATCATTCAGCATTGTATGTGCTGTGGTTACGACGTTTAACTGCTCATATACAATCGGGCAACGAGCATTTATCCATATATATGTATGTATATATCAATATATTTCCTGGGTCAAAACTAAGATCTAGGCTTTCAATGACATCTTTGATGCTGCCATTTTGTCTGTACCTGTTTCTGATGAGGATGTTGAAGTCATGGACAGATTCACTTACCTTCGCAGTGATATCATGCCTCTGCTGGCTGTGATCCAGAGGTTAATAAACATCTGGGTTTGACCTGGGGAGTCCTGGATTCACTGCATCATGTGGAGTGGTGCTGTCCATACCTGTGCAGGAGGACAAAAGTACGAGTTGTCAGGTCATTGGTGCTTTCAGTCTTGCTCTACGGATGTGACTTGGACTCTGATGAGGGATCTGAGATGGAGACGTAATTCCTTTGGAACCAGGTCTCTTCGGAGAATCCTTGGCTATCACTGCTCGGACTTTGTCTCCAACAAGCGGTTGCTAAGAGAGTCTCAAATGAGATTTGTTCCCTGCATAGTCCGTGAGTGTCAGCTACGGGTGCATGGACATGTGGCTCATTTTCCTGATGCTGATCCTGCTCACCAGATTCTCTCAGCGAGGGAGCCTTGTGAGTGGAGGAAGCCAATGGGCCGATCACGTGCCTCATGGTTGCAGCAGGCTGATCAGCATCTCAAGGAGATGGGGATGGGCCAGGCATCTGCCTAGGGGGTGGCCAGATGGAGGCCCCTGTAGTACTGGCAGAAGGTGGACACAGCGACGCGCTACTCCGGCACATGCTGCCATACCTGACCTGACCTGACCCCTGACCATCCACCCTCCACCTTCCTTCTCTTACCTGTTTATATCCCCATTTGAACAGAGATTCCTTCCCTGTCAAGAAAACAATGCAAAAATAATTTACTACAATTTTAAAATCATATTCAGTTCAGGAGGAGCCCAGAGCAGAATGCTGAGGGAGGTTTATCATTTTGTCACAACTCAATTAAGATATTTAGCCCAAGAAACCAAGCCCCAACAAATTATTTAACAACATTCTCGATGATGATGAAAGTTATAAGAAAAGCTGGTGTTTTAATAATCTACAAACCCAACAAATATTTATTCATTGCCTTTTTGAATTCATTTTGAAATATGAACCAAATTTTGTTTTAAACACAAAAATATAATATATACATCAGCAAGAGATTTCACCAAGAAAATTTTATTTTAAAGACATATATATATATATATATGAACCAGTAAGAGATTTCACCAAGAAAATTTTATTTTAAACACAAAAATATAATATATAAATAGGTCCTAGAAAAATCATCTCTTGCTGATTTATAGATACTTTTCTGCTTAAGATGAAATCTGAGTGATCAGAAAGAGATTTCACCAAGAAGATTTTATTTTAAACATAAAAGTATCAATAAATCAGTCAGAGTTTTCACCAAGATTTTTTTTATAAACAAAAATATTAATATATCAGGAAGAGATTTCACTCAGAAAAATTTATTTTAAACACAAAAGTATATATATATATATATAATTGTATAATAATATATCATATATGTGTATATATATATAATATCATATATATGATGTAGCATATTGTTTGTGGTTCTCAACGCGCGCCGGCGTGCGGGTGACCGCTTTTAGCTAACTCGGCGGCCGCACGCGCCTACCAACCGTGGCAATCCGTCGTAGCTTCCGGATCAACGCCGAAATCCAGCTACGGGTGTGTTTTTAACCACACCCGCCGTAGATCAGCCAACTTTTCTGTCCGACCGCGCTACAGGGTTTTGATGCCGATTGTCGATGTACCTAATTATTCGCGCAGACAGAAATGCCGGGATTTACACCTCAATGGAGCCTGCATGAAAACGAGCCGCTTTTATGCAGCTCGTTCCTTTTGCGATTTGCCGAGCGTTTTATAATCGCCCAAGCCCGCGTCGGACCTCGATTATCTTATCGGTTATAAAAACCAGCTAATATTCCGAACGCAATTACGACAGCTCAATGGAGGAAGGGAAGCAACGAGCAGGTGAATATTCA
>CM068967.1:43007471-43017860 GCA_035128595.1 Eptatretus atami
CGCAATTACGACAGCTCAATGGAGGAAGGGAAGCAACGAGCAGGTGAATATTCAATGACATTTATTTATAAATGCACATATGCAGTCAATGAAGCAATGGGGGTAAGGGACAAGACACGAGCTACAGCCGTTGCCCTATTTACTATTGTCATGTACAGGCACTTAAACAGTTCTACTTAGCGACAAGGCGCCAAACAGACTACATGCAAAAAAACCCCAGAAAAGAACAAGAAGAGAAACACGCCCGTAGCTTTAATGTTCCGTGGAGCTGTGGAGACCAGGAGCTCCGCGAGACCGTGCAGGTTACCTGCCACCCTCGTGGTGACTCGCTGGGCCCTGGTTTGGCGGCCCTCGGTGGCTCTGCCCTCACTCCGCTGGACTCCACCCGTGCCTTCAACGGCACCTCCAACGGCGATCCGGCTGGTGACTCCTCTCAGGCTGCAACGGCGCCTCCGCCGACCAAGGAGAGAGACCAAGGAGGGGGACTCTCTTTCCCACTCGCTAACTGCCAGGGACCTGATCGGTTAAAAAGCACTGCGACCCTCCCCTGCGATATAAACTGCCGGCTTCTGGAGCGAAAAGGAAGGTGGGAAGACGCCAACACTGCGTGAGAAGGCAGTCGAGGAGGAGTTGAGCTGGCAAGGAGGAAGTTGGCAGCTGGCATTAGCGGATGGGAAAAGAGTCCCCCTCCTTGGTCTCTCTCCTTTGTCGGCGGAGGCGCCGTTGGCACCGAGAGGAGTCGCCCAGCGGAGGCGCCGTTGAGCGCCGTGAAGGCGGTGGAATCCGGACGGGAGTGGTCAGAGACCACGAGGGTCGCCAACCAGGCCAGGAGTCACACAAGAGGTGGCAGTACGCCGCGGTCTCGCAGACGCTTCTTCGGGTCTCCCGGCTCACGACATTAAATAAGGCTAGTACTCTGGTCTTGTCTTGTCTGGTTTTGCATGTGTTTAATCGTGCGCCTTCGCTAAGTAGAACTGTTTAAGTGCCTGTACATGCGATATAAATAGGGCAACGTCTAGGTTCCTTTTGCTCCGTGTCTTTGTCCCATCCCCCCACCCCCCCATCTTGACGATATGTGCATTTATAAATAAATGTCTGGGTGAATATTCACTGCTCTTCGTCCCTTCTCCATTGAGCTGTGCTAATTGCTTCGGAGTATAGCTGGTTTCTTAAAGCCGATAAATATCGCGTCCGCGGCTTGGATATAAAACGCTCAGCAACTCGCAAAACGAGCGCATGCGGAAAGCGCTCGTTTTGTCAGCACGTTCCCTTGAGGGAAATCCCGCGCATTCTGTCTGCGCGAAATCTAGGTAATAGCAAATACGGCGCGATCAACCCTGTATGCGCGTAGACACGAAATGGCTGATCTTCGGTGTGGTTAAAAACCACACCTCAGCGGCATTCAGCGTTGATAACCGGACAGCTGACGATAGGATGCCACAGTCGGTGGCGCCTGCGGCGCGTTAGCTAAAGCGTCCCCGCACCCGCCGTGGAATATCCCAAAAAATACATAAAATAAAATAATAATAAAATAAACCAACATACCGCACCCACACCACCGTGAATGGAGGGAAAGCCACAGCTCTCACCAAATCGACCACCCAGTGGCTTGGCTGGGATAATAAAGATGACCCACCCCACCCTCTCACTTCAGTACTCATCAGCAACCAAGCAGACGCGCAAGAAGTGCAAACTGTCGAACCCTTCCAGAGTTCCTCAACAACATAAAGACGTCACACAAGTACACACATGAGAACTCCCAAGGCTACCACCCCCTCACTACAGACGGTTTTTCATCACATTGCACATCATCATCGGATACGAGACATATCGCACAAATAGGCTCCCAAGCTTAACGCAAACCGTCAAAGCACAACAAATATAAATATTAATAATAAATTAATATACCACCACACACACACATGATACACAAGCAAATCAACCCGTCGCATTACGGACATAATGTGAGGGGGGCGCAAGGTGAAGGGGAGCAGATTGGGAGGCAAGAGGATAAGAAGGGGACTGGAGGGGAGGGTGGGAACAGACCTTCACCAAATTTCTCTCACACACTCCCCTCGCCTGAAAAAACGGCAGAGAGAGAGGGGAAAGAAAGGAGAAGAAGAAGAGAGACGAAAAGAGAATAGAAGAGTAGAGAGAGAGAAAGAGAGAAGAAGACAAGAAGAAAGAACGAGGAGAGAGAGAGAAGAGAGAGAAAGAGAGGAGAAAGAGAGAGGGAAAGGGAGAAGAGAGCAGAAGAGAAACAGAGAGAGAGAGAGAGAAGAAGAGAGAGAAGAGAGAGGAGACGAGAGCAAAGGCTGTGGGAGAGACTGAAATTTATATGACAAGGGAGGGACAATAAAGAGGGGGAGAAGGGGAGAGAAAAAAAACAAGACAGGTAGGGTGTGGGGCCGTAACAAAATATAATAGCTCATCCTAAACATAAAAAAATAATTGAAAAAAAAAAAACCCATGTTAAACAACGTACCATTACACACAACAAGAGTTTGAAAAATCTCTCACTATCCAAAAAAACTTGGGAATCATAGTTCCAATATTGTACAAGAACCAAAAGCCAATCAATGAACAACATTGAATCCGTCATGAACTCCGTTACCCATCGAGCGGAACACAAAAACAAGCAATGCGACCAGATATCATATTAGGTATAAACAAAAAAGAGAACATGAAGTAGAGGCGTTAACCAGTATTTGGACTAACGAATGCAGAAATCAAGAAAAATAACCAAATACCCAAGACCCAAACATAAGTGAAAACGATCCTAGAACTGAAAGACAAATTAACCAGAGATGAAAACCTCAAGAAAGAAAGAACAACCTCACCGAGAATATTATATCCATCCCTGAATATACTACAAACAACGCCTAGTTGAAGCCGTCCTGGGTTCAGCATACCATCGAGACAGCCCTCCGCACATAAACTGTAAAACAGAAAACTCACAGCTTGTCCGGAATCGGTGACCTCCTCGAATTAACATGAATGAGCCCGCTGGAGACTTCCATCCAACCGACGAAACTCAATGTGATACCATCTTACACACACACACACACACACACACAACACACAGCACAACACACACACACACACCAGGAGTCCATCACTTCTCAACCCATACTAAGGATTGAACCAACCAACGCGTGCACACGCATTGGCAATGATACCTTCCGAGACCTCGTGAGGTATCTGTTACCTCTGAAAACCGCAAGAATAAACATAACAACCTAACCCAACACCACTCACCACACAAAGTTCTTATGGTAATACAGTTTATAACGTACACATGCATAAAATACATAAAACGACAAAACCAAGATCCTTAACAGAGTTCTTGAAAGAAATCAAGGGAAATAAGCAAAATTCAATGGAAAATTATCAGCAAAGACACAAAATAATGACATCTCGAGCCTTCACATCCAAAGGAAAACACGTGCGATGACCTTCTGTTTTTATAGAATTTTTAATGGTATCTTTTGATTTAGATCGCAAAAACAAAATCAAACCAGTTTCAGTGGCATAGAATCCTAGGCACCACCCAAGGCACGCAGGCCCAATAACAGCCGAACATTCTGTCAAACGATGTTCCATGAAGCAGCGGGAACTTTAAAAATAACACGAAACGAACAACCAAGTCACTTTGACAGAGTGCCGCCAAAGCGGCTCAAGCAGCCACTACTCCCAAAAAACGTTGAAAAAATGGCTTCTTGGGACATTTTATTTATACTTATTATTTACATTAAGCATATACACATGAACATATCCACTCTCAGACCCCTGATTTTCCCGAAATGTCACCCACATGAACGCATTCTTCTGGTATTGACAGCATGTACCCAGCCGAACATGTAGCTATGACGAAATCCATTCGAGAATGGAAAGTGAACCAACTTTTTCGTAACAAATCATCTGCGCCTCCAATCAAGGCAAGTAGCAGGCCAAAAACTAGCGGCTCAACCCCCGAGGACCCAAAAACCCTTCAAGACACAAGAGCGATGGCCGACGAAGCCGATGAGAATCATCAAATCAAGCCATATTATCTTCAAAAGGGGTCTTTAATTAACCAAACTCCTATTTCACTCATGAATCCTTGGATTTCTCTTAGGCTGCAAAGTTACAGACTGGTAGTTGAGTCAGGATAGTGAGACACACAACACACTACTAGCACCACACACACACACACAACTTATTCAGTAATATAAAAATAATATATTATATATAAATAAAAAAACATATAAAATAAAATATATAGTAAGGCATCCCATCGGCAGCCACAATTGTGACACGGGGGTAAAAAAAGGGCACCAAAAAATTCAACGACCATATGTTCAAACCCCGAACCTCAAAAAAAAATTAAAAGAAACACAAACCAAGCGAGGAGAAGAGAGGGGCAAAGAAGAAATAACAGATAAGAAATGAACGGAATGAGATCATGAGGCTGTGTCGAGTGATGAGATAAATAGCAACATTTATAAATTCAATAGGAAACCTCGATGGGAGAGGACAAAGACATGACGGGTCAACTAACCAAAATGACCGTGTGTACCAACAACGACAGTACCATAGAGTGCGCACTGGCTGATTGAATATCGATTCGGCACTGTATGGAAATGTGTTAAATACCTTACGGTCGTGTCGTCGGTAAATTAACTGAAACTTCACATTGTTCGTGGCGGAAACCATTAGTAAACCAATTGAAAAAATCAGCTTATATCAGGTCACACACACAACTGAACGCAAATCGGACAATAATAACAAAACTATCGTCACGCCTTTGAGGAAACCCAAAAGTATCATACCGGGTGCATTAGAAGAAAACCAAGCCTGGTTGGCTAACGCTCGATGGCTGCTTAAACTCGTGCTTGAGTTAAAGCTCCGTAGCGTGAAAAAAGCAGTACTCTCAGCCTTATCCTTCGAGGTGGCAAAAGACGGCACGTGACTGTAACCAATACCTGAGACCAATGATAAACATGTACAGAGAAGCGCGCCCCAGGCCAATAGCACTCGCGCCTGCGCGCGCATGAAGAAGGAGTGTGAGGAAGAATAAGGAATCAAACAGCATGAAGGAAAATTAAAAATCTAAAATTCAAATAACCCTCTTAAACAAATGATTCCAAAAAGACAAAAAAACACGGGAACATTCCACTCAATCAACAAACATTGTCCAAGTTCAGACTTTCAAAAAATCATACAAAAAAATAATTCACCAGCAATGTAACGCGACCTAAATGAATAGGAGAATGTACCACGGTCTAGGATAGGATAACTATCTCCCATCACCAGGGCAGCAATAGCCAGGTAGCACTACCGACAATCAGTCTGCCCGTCAAATTCGATGCAATCATAAAGTCATTCAGGGTTCAACAGGCAGTGTTAACAATGTGTTGCCACTCCCTGAAATAAACTGGCCCCATCGCACAAGTTGTTTGTGTTAAAATCCTCGGTATCCTGGAAGAGAGGCGGCAGATCCCACACCCGAACAATGCAAATCCTGCCTGACTACAGGAGCACTTGCAGAGGCAACACCCACGCCCCAGCAAACTGAGCAACCTCAGCGACAGTTCATACACACGACCGCACCCACAGAAACAACATTGTTGGATCAGCATGCTACTATTGAAGGACCAAAGTCTTAATCTGGAGTTGCATTCACGCCTAATTTCCTGATTGATCATCATTCATTTTTTCTTGTTTAACAGACCACAAAATAAAATAAATTCAGAAATAGAAGGGAATCATGGAGAGAACAAAATCAACATATTCATTTGAACTGCCGCCACAAACATAACCCACCCTGTACAAAAAAAAGCAACAAATAAATAACACAACAAATTCATCAGTAGTAAATTAAAAAAAATATCTTACTTCCATTAGCACCCAAGTGACCAACCAGTTGTAAGTGAAAAATCCAATGTTCGTGGTAAGAAAATGCAGGTGGTAAGGATACGCAGCTGTCTGCGTTCTGCAGTTGCTTCTCTCCACATAACCAGAATCGTGCTTGGGGAAAGGCGGATATGCAACCCAAATCGCGACGAATCAATATCACCGCCAAAAGCAATCCACACTGCCATTGGCTAATTTCCGGGGGTACAAAATCCATCAACGGTCAGAAATGGAATGTAGAAATAAGAAGCCCGACAACATAACAATCTAACGAAAATATCACAAGAGCACAGAACAGACGCTCGGCTAAACCGATAACTCACTGGTGTTTCAAGACACGGCACCAGACTAATGACCACCTCGAAGGAGGTGAAATGCAGCCGTACTTGCAGTGGCTGGTCACTTCCAACACAAACAACCTCCACCTCTAAGCAATTATCATTGCACCAAGTCGCTCTCTCCTCCATAAAATATATCATAATAATAATAAAAATAAATATATTAAATAATATAATATTCATTTTATTTATAATAAAAATATAAACATAAATAAAGAAAGTTAAATAATTATTATAAATAAATATATAATATATATAATTTATAATATTAATTAATTAAATTATAAATTTATTAATAAAATAATATATATAAAATTAATAATTTAAAAATATATAAAATAATATTAAAAAATTAAATAAATTAATATAATTTTTATAAATATTATATATTAATTTTAAATATATTATTATAATAATAATTATATATAAAATAATTAATAATTTAATTAATTAATTTTTTAATAAAAGTATTAATATAAAAATATAATATAAATACATTAAATAAATATATAAAAAATATTATATTTATATAATTAAAATATTCTAAATACAAAATAAAATTAAAAATATAATAAATAAATTAACATTATATTTTAATAAAAAAATAAAATTAAATTTTTAATTTAAATAAATAAATAATTTGTATATTAATAAAAAAATTTAAAATATATTAATATTTAATATATATTCATTTAATAAAAAAAATATAAAAAATATTATAAATTTATATACTTAAAATTAAAAAAATTTAATAAAAATAATAATAAAAAATAAAAAATTAATAAAAATTAATAATTAATAAAACTATATAAATTAATTTAAATTTAATTATAAATAATTTAATAAATAATTATTATAAATTATAAAAATCATTAAAAATATGCGAAAATAAAAAATTTTAAAATAAAATTATAATTAATATATTAAAATAATATTTATAAAAATTTATATTTAAAATTAATAATAAAAATATTTTTAATTAAAAAAAATAAATTTTATTTAAAATTATTTAATATAGTATAAAAATATAAAGTTAATATTATTTAAATTAAAGTAAAAAATTTGATAATAAATAAAAATATAAATAATAAAATAATTTATAAAAAAAAAATAAGATATTTTATAAAAATTAAATATAAATAAAAAAATATATATTATTAAAAAATAAATAAATCATAAAATTATAATAATAAAATTATTAATTTTATATTTAAATAATATAAAATTAAAAAATAAATATAAATTAAATTTAAATAAAAAATAAATTTATTATAAACAATAATATATAAATAAAATAAATTAATTAATTAATAATAATATAATTATATAATTATATAATTGTTTATAATTATAAAAATATAAAAAAATAATTAATAAAATTAATTAATATAAACAATAATTAATAAAATTATTTAATATATAAAAATAAATATAAATTAATATTTATTATATTATAATTATAATTCAAATATAATTTAAATAATTTTAAAATAATATAAATTAATAAATAATTAATATAAATTAAAATAAATAATATATAATAATATACACACCAACACAGCTGTTTGATTGGCACCAACAATTCACGACCAAAATCATCACGACACTTCCAACTTGCCTCTCCTACAGTAGAGTTTGGGTAATACGATCACGGAGCATATGCCAACCAATCCCGAGGGCAAAGTCCACCACAAAGTGAAATGGACATAGTACATCAAACGGTGCAACAGCATATACCCGCACCTTTCTAAGGAATCAATAACCAGCTGGTTACTGGACATGCATAACGCAACAGGACAATCCTGACCCCTTATTTCAAAGCTAGAGTCCAAACAGTGACAATATTATAAAAGCACTGTCTCAACATAGAATGAACAGAAAACCGCTTTCCACACCACGTCTCTAACACTAGGTTCGCCACCGCCCAACTACCTTCCTGATGAGTCTCCCATACATTACATTCACTGAGTGCTTCTGACAACACGATGCCATGCATTGGCGAAATGATCATATCAACACAAAACTCAATAGAAACAGCTCAACCAAACAGCCAAGTTTGAACAAAGGAACACAAAACAATAACATCCAAGTCAAAAATTAGGCTGCAGTCGAAGCTTTACTATCCGTCACGAAGGCAATAGTTTGAAAAACCTCACCAAAATTCTTGCTCTCATCAACACATCACACATAATTGAATCCCAAGAAACAGACTCACGTTAATAAGCGCAACTCGGGAATCACAAAGGCCCTACATTCAGCATCCACACAGAATCCCATGATATACCATTCACTCGGTCTGGATGACAATAGACGGAGACAGTTCGCAAATTAGCTTTTCGTCACATCTCTCAAAAAGCCCCTCTTCAAAGCTCCCAGAACATGTACCCCGCACCTGCCCCTGGACCACACAGCCGTGCCTATTTCAAAACGTTCCTCCCGGAAAGTCTCCTTGCCATCCAAACATCTCAGCCCCACCGCACATACAGACAGCTTTGGTAAACACGCGAAAAGATCCCTACACCGTGCTCCCCAAATATCTCATGTCAGCCAGGCCTTGTTGGTGATCTCAAAAACCTCAATTCTTACAAACCTGCCCGGGAAGTCGGGATTCATTGCTCCCTCAACAACGCAACACGGGAAGCATGGCGGGGTGCACGGAAGAAAATATAGCCAACACTGAAACAGGAATGGCTTAAGCGGAAGAATCACCTCAGCAATATCCGGAACATGCTGAGCAGCCAATCACAGGCATTTCCCTGGTAGAATACGGAACGTGCGAGCGTGCATGCGCCGGACGCGACAGCGCCAATACCCAGCGAAAAACTCAAGCTGCCCAATCCGAGCCTCGGAGATGCGGATGAACTGTCCGATGTGTCAAGTATTCGAGCAACACACAACATCATCCTCCCAAGATAGAACTTGAAGATAAGCACAAGAAGTTCATAGGGAAGCATAGTCCAACATGCTGGGGGCTTGAAACAAACGGACACCGTCCTGCACAACACACACGGACACAGCAGACTATTATGTACAAAGTTTGATGAACCATCAAGATCTCCTTACCTAAATAAGAAGATATGAAATTCTAAAAATTTGTTGACAAGCAGAAACCTCAAAACAGTCAAGATAACCCTCGACCCCCACTGCTCCTCCTCCATTCCAACAATGTAACAGAACATCCAGAATGAAAGACAAACAACCTGAGAACTCTCCTCAAGGGTCATCTTATCACATGCAGTGCACAATCTCAACCCCACCGTGAAAGCAGTGGCAACAACTTAGGGCAATGGTTCACCTCTCCAATCATGAGAAAACACCTTTACAAATAATATATTTGAACACGTAGAATATGGAATCGTCGCAGTTAGCAGTGACTGCCGGAATTTGCAATACAATACGGGTCTCCGGTCGCCGAATCACCACAGCAGTAACTATCCAATTCTCTCCTCAATCTGTTCTGTTCAAAAATAAGACAAATCATTCAAACAAAAATCTCCTGTCAGGCAACCAAAACCAAAAAACAGGCATGAAGAACTAATTAACATGTTAAATAAGCGGTAAATGGTGGCCCCAAAATGCATCAATGCATTAAAAACTTCTGGATTCAATGGATTTTTTGCAACCTATCACCTTCATTTCTTTCAATTTAATTACTCGTTAATAACAACTGAACACAAATCCTGTTGCAATTTTTCCAAAAACCCTTCAATTTACATACTTCCAAATATTAACACCGCCCAACCAACCAAATTGCTGATCATGGCTCATCACAGGGGGGGGTAGAATCAGAACAAAGGCGCGCGCCCGGCCACAAGCCTGAATAACTTAAATAAACAAAAGGAGGAGGTAATCCCTCCCATGCATTTCCAAACTGCTGGGTACGTCTATTAACTCTCCATCGATTCATATCTGAAGGCTCGCCGAAGGCCATGCCAGAGATTCTCTGGTCTCATTACACAGAAACCTTCCAGGACTAACCCCCTCTTGAGAATCTCTCTCAGTTAGAGACCAAATAAGTTCCCCCACAATGATAAGGATGAATCAGTTAAATATAACATCAAAGATTCTCAAAAGCAAATTACTCAGCTACCTAGTCAAAGTTATAAATAGATAAATAGTGTAACCGGAAGTAATAGTTCAAAGGGGATGAAACACT
>CM068967.1:43036258-43048295 GCA_035128595.1 Eptatretus atami
AATGAGTGAATTTGTAGGATTAAGAGCGAATAGGATATATTAAGAGCATATGCTTACAAGTATAGTGGTTCTAAAAGTTATAAAAAGTTGAAAGGGATAAAGAAGAATGCAATTAAAGGCACTATAAATTTCAAGCATTATTATGATCATTTAGTTTTGAAGAAAGAAGAGTATAGGAAGATGAATAGTTTTATAAGTTATAAGCATCAGATATATTCAGAACAAATAAAGAAGAAAGCATTGTAGTGTAGTAGATAGTCGAAAAATCGTGCAAATTATGATACAAGCATCAAATTTGGCATTTCTGTTCTGGCAGTGGCTTTCTGATCAAATCTGCCCGATTGGCCATTTGAAAATCCAAGATGGCGGCCATTTTTCAAGATGGCCGCCAAGTTATCCTCCCGAATTGACTTTTTGCTTGAAAGTATTTGTAGTTGTCCGATTTGCATGATCTAAGTGTGGATTCCTATGTTTTCAAGCCTGCTGGAGTGGATTTGCAGGAGATGGGGTAATGCAGGAGATGGGCAACCCATTCCAAGAAGAATCAGCCGACCTACTGGTACTAGACATGAAGAACATTGCAGACCCAACTCCAGCGAATGGTAGCTACACATCACACAACGGGGCAAAGAGCAGTTCCATTCATTCATGGAGGGGCTACAGAATGAAGGTGAATGTCCTTTCTATCATCCAATCAAGAAAAACATTGTTTCTTTCTTCAAACAAGAGCAAGCTGGGGGAAGTTCTAAGGAGAAAGTCCTGAAAGACGACTGTCAGCTGTTCTCACGACTGTTCATCTCATGCCAGAACAGGCAGTGTGACTTGCAAGAATTCTTCAATCATGAGAATCAGTCCACCCTGCATCTCTCAGTGACAGTGGCAAGCTTCATACATGTCAGAAGTCACAGCTGGCTGAAATTCTTGAAGCGCAACTGAACATCCAGACAGAGACCAAGGGGAGATGCAGTCATCATTGATGGCTCAGCACTTATCATGCCCTACCTCCACGCACTTCAAAGATATTTGATGACTATGCTAAAGAAGATATCATCCCAAAGGTGGAATCCATGGTGCCAGGTACGAGAGGGTGGACGTAGTGTTTGATGTGGACAAGAAGTCAAGTCTGAAGTCTGAGATAGGTCGAAAAGGGGGAAGGAATCAGAAGAAGAGTGACAGGAACCAGTAGAACCCCAAGTAACTGAGAAGCTTTCTTCTCGAGATGACAAGCAACAAGACTGAGCTGTTTCCTTCCTTGCGGAAAAGATTGTTGAAGACAAGACGACAAGCACAGTCATTGTCCAAAAGGAGAAGATGCCATTAGCAACACAAGGAAGTCACTGGATGCTGTGTCTCCATGTTGTCATGAAGAAGCTGACACTCAATATTTGTACACCGCCAGGGATGCAACGACGGATTGGTAGCAAGTCCATTATCATTAAGGCTAATGACATGGACGTACTAGTCATAGCAATATCTGTACTGCCATTCTTACAGGAACTAGGTCTTGAGAACATGTGGATTGCCTTTGGCCAAGGAGCCAAGGCGTGATGGATTCCAGTCCATGAGGTAGTTTCTGCAATAGGGCCTGAGAAAGCTAGAGGGATCCCATACTCCATGCGTTCACTGGATGTGACGTCGTGTCTGCCTTCTGCGGTAAAGGGAAGAAAACTGCATAGCAGACTTGGAACGTCTTTGATGATGTTTCTGAAACATTCACCAATCTCAGCCAGCATCTCAACATTGATTCGTGATCTTGACCTGCAGAGGCTGGAGAGATGCGTTGTCCTCATGTATGACAGATCAAGCACAGCCACTGGTGTGGACGGAGCAAGACTGGATCTCTTTTCCCGCAAGCAGAGGCCGTACAACTCAATTCCACCAACACAGGGCAGCCCTCAGAGAACATGCAAAGCGTGCGGCTATCAGGCTGGGATCATCTGGGCCAGGCAACCATCTCCAGTCCAGACACGAGCAGTCCCGCTGAAGGGGATGGACACAGAAAGGAGAGACGTGGCAGATATGTTGGACAACACTACCCCTATTGCAGCCAGCTGTTAGGAACTGACCAAGTGTTCCTGTAGAAAGGTTGCAACCGGAGATGCAAGTGCTTTCAGTCAGGGCTCCCCTGCACAGCACTTCTGCAGCTGCATATGTGGACAGTAGCAGCTGGAGGAACATTCGCATGTATGCATAACTTTGAAACATTTACAGCCAGGGCCCGGTTGCAGAAAGGCCTTAGCTTCATATGACAATCATTAAAGTGGTGCAAAATCAGAAAAAGTGTGTGTCGGGGGGGTCTTTAAAAACAGGAAAATCCACCCAGCAGGCTTGAAAACATAGGAATCCACACTCGATCATGCAAATCGGACAACTACAAATACTTCTAAGCAAAAGTCAACTTCGGGAGGCTAACTTGGCGGCCATCTTGAAAAATGGCCGCCATCTTGGATTTTCAAACGGCCAATCAGGCAGATTTGATTAGAATCCCCTGGAGAAAATTGTAAATTTGATGCTTGTATCATCATTTGCACGATTCTCTCAAAATTTGCTGTTATCTGCCCCATATGGGGGCATTTGATGATAAGAGAATATATATTGAGAATGGAATTAATACTTTACACCACATGAATAAAATGTCATCCAGAATTTATCATCGAAGTTTTTTCCTTAATAAATGAGCCATTACATGTCTGAAGATTTTAATGAAATTGCTGGTGAAGAACTTGGTCCAGAAGACAGCTATGATACTGACAGCTTATATTCAAATGTAAGTTATGAAAGTAGTTTAATAGATGATGAAGATGCTGATAATAGTTAATACCCTGATGATATAAATAATTATGATGAAGATGGTGAAGCATATAAATAAGCTGTCTTGAAAATGTGATTTATTAGAGGATGTAATTATTCTAAAAGAAAACATACTATATGAATTAACAACATGCTAAATCCAAGTGATATACAAGATCCCGAAACTTTATGTTTTGAGGAACTTGAAGGAGACTCTGCCGAGTCAAATCAATTTGTGAGTTGTCCAATGTGCTCACGGATGGGATTAAACACAGAGTTAGAAGCTTATAAACAGTGTATATTCTGTGATAAAATTCTCATTACTCACCTCAAAAAATATATAAAGGATCATAATTATTTCAAAATTACACCCAAAATGAATTACTTCACAAGATTGATAAGAGAAATGAATATAAAGTATGTGGGTGATAATACACCTTTCCTATCAATGGAAGAGATTGATAAAATTAGGTTGATGCTCCACAGATTAGTGATATATATTATTCATGACTGTCATTTTAAAGAAAACATCAACACAAGATATTATATAAATAAAATAAGGGATTATTTAGACATCAAACCCAAACTTTGGAAAAACTATAGTTTCAAATAAAACTTGTAAAAAAATTCGATGATTTATTTTCCAAATATAGAAATGAATTATTTTTTACCTGTCTGGAAAGGCAAGATAAAATTGACCAACCACAAAAATATACCAAATACATTAAGATGTCAAAAAGTTGGTTTAAGCGGATGCGGAAAAACTTATTTACTCTTGAAGATGCTCCTTACTCCAACCATTTTAGATTATGAGAATTAAATAATTTTCACAAAGTCAAGTTTTCAACCCGTCTAATCACAGGGTTTTAATGCGGGTCTTCAAAATGAAGACATTATTGCATTATTTAAACTTCAAAACAAACTAAACTAGAACTACGTTGTCGATGGCACAACATCGCATATTCCCGCACGCACTGCTTTGTCCCATTAACGCTAGGTGAAATTTTATCTTGCAAAATGGATTGACTATTCTTTTCTATTTGATGTGCTTTATGACCAAAGACTTACTATGTTTACTAAATCAGAAGTCATTGCAAGCATGTCAACATTTCATGAAACATTAATTTAACACTGTCCAGCAATATAGAACTGCGCATCAATTTAATCATAGGAATGAACTGTGTATAATATAAATTATAACGAGCCAAAACCCCATCACAGACGGATTCCGAAGGTTGACTATTGCCACTATGTGCGATGCACTCTTACAGGTACGAAGTTTCTTTCAGTCCAGGTCACAGTACGAGAAAAAACGTGACGTGACCGCTAGGAGGAGCACAAAATTGGTCCTTCAGTATTAATATATAGATAGAAGATACAATGTTTCTTGTTACATTTTTTGTGTCAAATTCACATTCTGAGGTAGTCAGCATGTGCAGAAGAGGGTTTTACATTGCAGACGCTATTTTCGAGGAGTGGAATTACACCTCTCAGCGGTAACGGTCTGTCGACGACAGACGTAATGACGTCAGCGAATGACCGATGATGTCATGACGTCCTTACGCCTCTCAGCGGTGACGTCACACTCGCCATGTAAAGGAATGTAAAACGAAAAGTGTTTATTCTGCTTCAGAGTTGAAAGTTGACTATTGCCACCATGTGCGATGCACTCTTACAGGTACGAAGTTTCTTTCAGTCCAGGTCACAGTACCGAGAAAAACGTGACACGACCGCTAGGAGAGCACAAAATTGTCCTTCAGTATTAATATATAGATTATTCATAATCAATTAGATAAATACAGTAAAACCTGTGACTGTTTGTCACTCATGTGGGCTACATAAGTAAGTTCTTTATAAAGAATTTACCATGTACAATGGTAAATACACTTTAAAAAAATCAGCCCCCATGACCCCACCCCCTCTGGCCTGGCCCCCGGGGTCATATCAAAAATCCCACAGTGTTGTGCACTTCCCCATACATATATCTACTATGTCCCAAAGTTTCAAGTTCCTATCTCAAACGGTGTAGGAGGAGCTATTTTGACCCCCTATCTGCTAAGCATCCCTATCCCCGCACCCTCTGATCATCATGTGTTTAAAAAAATATGTTGTTAAATGTATAACTCATGAATATGTTTGATTAAAAAAGCTATAGAAAAAAAAAAAATCGACCCCCATGACCCCAACCCCTCTGGCCCGGCCCCTAGGGGTCATATCAAAAATTCAAAGTGTTGTGCACTTCCCCATACATATATCAACTATGTCCAAAGTTTCAAGTTCCTATTTCAAACAGTGTAGGAGGAGTTACAGGGTAAGACAGACGAACGTACAGACGTATGGACGGACGGACGGACGGATGGATGGCGAGACAATCGCAATATTCCGCTTTTCTTCGAAAGCGCGGGAATAATGATTACAACATTGAAGATATAATACCGCTATTTGTTTATACTCAAAAATGTAAAAGAAAACCACTTCTTCAGGATCTTGTAATCTTTGTGACATTACGGATGATATACCTTCACCCAAGATTTGGATAAATCAAGAACATTATTACATTTGATGATTGTGTAAATGAGAGAAACCAAATGGTTATGGATAGCTACTACAACAGAGGGAGAATTCTTCTTGTAATTGCATTTATCTAGCCAATCATACTTTCAACTCCTCGTTGCTCGATAAGAAATAATGCTCATACTTTTATTTTATTCAAGATAAATTAAAGAGATACAAATATTTTTTGGAAAGACAATTGTTCACATTATGTAGTAAAAGGGAATTTGAGGATTATATAAAACACACAACTGGAAATATAATATATTGTGGTCAAACAAGATGAGATACAAAAGATATTTATAAATAAATAGATACAGAAATTGGAAGCAAATAAAGAGCTAGAAGGTTTAAGGAACATCAGAAGTTAGTTTCAAAAGTTGTAAAGAAACAGGAAGACATAAAGAAGAAACGGAGGCAATCACTAGAGGCGAAGAAGCATATGAGTGAAAAAGAGAAATGTTATAAACCGCTTTTAAAACTCCTCAACAAAAGATAGAAGCCCCTGTTTCTTCAATGACAGAATATACTCCGAAAAAAACTTAGAATGCTAAAAGATTTTTAGTCAAATGACAGAGCAAGAACTGGAAGATATAGGGGAATTAGAATATGATGAAGGATTATTCCAAGAGCTGAGAAAGGTGAATTGACCTCAAGATTATATTGTGAGGCTATTCATAACAATGAATATTCAACAGATTCAAAAGCAATATCTGATTTCAAACCAACAGAATAATCAGCACAGTTCTATCTAGTTAATGCTAAGATATTGATATATAATGATGAATTGATGTTCTTGAGTTCTGGTTGACCAAGCGTAACTAACTCCCAGATTAATGTTTCATGTAGCAAAAGATGGTCTCCAAGGTTCAAGTTATGTTGATGAACCGTTGAACACAGAAAATGAGGAAGATCGAGTGTATATTGATTTACCAGACTCACTTGATTATGGAGTTTCTGTTGCTGGTAAAGTAAGAAGAATGAGAAGGAGAAACATATTATATATGCTTTAAGTAAGCTTGGTTCAGGTCTATCTTCGCAACATGTTATCTTTCTTCCAAATGACCCATCACAATTGGTGAAAGACTGTTATTGCTGTGAGGAAGTGAGAACGCTGGAAACAACAACTGTTTTCATGAAGTGTGAGCCATTTTAGATCAGTTACTAAAGATGAAAATAATTAATAAATGTCAATACAAAGACATTTTAACCCATCTCCACAAATAAATGGTCAGTGTGTGTGTGTGTGTGTGTGTGTGTGTGTGTGTGTGTGTGTGTGTGTGTGTGTGTGTGTGTTGTGTGTGTCATGTGTCTCCTCCATAACTCCAAAACCATGAAACCAAGCAGCCTCAAACTTTCGACACAAAAAAACTCCAAGAATGCAGGAGTGAAAATTGGGTTTGGGTTAATTAAAAACACCCCTTTTGAAGATAATTAATGCATTATTTAATTATATCCTTCATAGGCAATCCTCGCCACCTCACTCTCTGGGTTTCAGACGTCTCCTTGGTAACTCCGCTGGGTTCTGAAGCTGCCATATTTTTTAACCTGATCAACCTTGCCTTGACTTGGAACAGGCCGAAACGATTTCTTAACGATAAAGTTTATTTTTTCACTTTCCTCACTCATATTATTGAATGCCTGTTCATCATAATTACAAATCAATGGGGACATTGCAATGCTTATAAATGCACCGAGACATCAGCGTTCATTGCTATATTTCATTTCCGCACATGCAATCACCACGAGTATCTCTAAAACCAAGGAGAATTACAAAATTGAACCTCCAGAATCGAACTTACAAGCAGTTCTGACTCCTAGAAAAGTGTTCATTTGTCAAATTTGGACATATTTGACATTTTGGGCTTCTCCGTGAGGTGTATGTTTAATATGACGGTTCTATGATTGCCAATTGCGTGCCAAGGGAGCCGTTTCTTATCAACCGTTTTGTTGGAGTGCTTAAGCCAGCACTCTACAATATTTGCACTGTCACTGAATACTGTATTTTGATTGACTTTAACAAAGTTCAGGGCTGCTCCTTTAGTTGGCCAGATGTTGTTCTGTGATGTAACAGGTATTTGGGATTTTAAAGTGTCTTGATTGTGTTCTGGGAATTCAATGGTCTATAGGGTCTTATGGGTCTTTGGGTTTTCATGGTCTTATCTCCCAAGCATGTAGAAAGTCTTCTCTCAAGAATTTTTTTAAGGTCTTGTGGTTCTTTGGGGTCTTTAAAGGCTGAGGTTGTGGATCAAAATACACTTAGGCCAACGCCTGGGTCAGAGTTGGTCTGTGTGCCAAATTTGGTGTTTGGCGGTCAGGCGTTCTTTGAAAAAAACATGAACAGACAGACAGATATCCAATGAATCTTATTAGATTAGAATGCCATGCCATGGAAGAAGGACGTATTAACCTGCTTTATATACCTAAACATGGCATGCATTTAAAACATGGGAATTCTAATGGATTTTTGTAGTATAGTCGAGTCTGAAAAGGATCTGCAGTCTTAGGGGTTTTTGGGTCTTTTGGTTCCTCTGCGACTTTTGGGTCCTCGGGGACTTTTGGGTCCTTGGGAGCTTTTGGATCCTCAGGAACTTTTTGAGACTTTTGGGTCATGGGACTTTTGGTCTATGGGGACTTTTTGGGTCCTCAGAAACTTTTGGGTACTTTTGGGCCTTTGGGGACTTTTGGGACCTTGGTAACTTTTTAGTACTTTTGGGTCCTCAAACCTTTTGGGACTTTTGGGTCCTCAATTTTTTTGGGACGTTTGGGTCCTTGGGGACTTTTTGTGTCCTCAGGGACTTTTGGGTCTTCGGCAACTTTTTAGGTCCTCGGCAATGTTTTGGGACTTCTGGATCCTCAGGAACTTTTGGGGACTTCTGGGTCCTCAGAAACTTTTTGGAACTTTTGGGTCATCAGGGACTTTTTGGAACTTTTGGATCCTCAAGTACTTATTGGAACTTTTGGGTCTTCGGGAAATTTTTGGAACTTTTGGGTCCTGGGAACTTTTTGTGACTTTTTGTGACTTTTGGGACCTCAGACACATTTTGGGACTTCAGGGTCTTGAGTGGTCTTAAGGGTCTTGGGAGTCTTAAAGGGTCTTCAAAGTTCAAAGGGGGCTCAGCAGTCTAAAGGGTCAAAAGGTAAATTCAACTAATAGTGCATAATAATGAATAGATGTACGGTACGTAATTAACAGACAAAAAGTATGACACACACAACACACACACACACACACACACACACACACACACACACACACACACAACTCATCCATTTATTGTAGATACATTCTTCAAGGGACAGGCATGGCATGGCGATTGCAAATAGGAACGTACTGGACACCACTTACCGCAGCAGATAGCTTTGGCTTACCGCACCACGAAAACAGTGAATGTATTATTTATTTAGTTAGGTTCCAATTGTGCGTGGTCTAAGCCAGCTGTGCAGTGAGCCAATGGGTGGAAGACACCGCTCGGACTAATTAGGTGTGCTGGCCTTTGGCCGTGTTATTTATCACATGATATCCCTTAACCAATGAGATTGCATATAAATTAAAAAGCCAGAAGAATGATTTTCAAAGGCTCAGGTGGTGGATGAAAATACCTTTGGAACAATCCACCGATTGCACTTGGGCTGTGTGCCAAATTTGGTGGTTGTTGGTCCAGCGGTCCTTGCAAAAAATGCAAACAAACAGACAGACATCTGATGAATCTTATTTATTAGATATTTTGCAGATAATAAAGGGAATGGCTCTCATTGGGATTGCATTTATAATAGTCGAGACAAATATTATTTTGACAGTTATGGTCTTCCACCACAGGTTGAAGTGATGAAATTCTTCCAGAATGGTGTTTATCATACATTTCAAGTCCACGACTTCAATTCTAATTGTTCCGGACAATTATGTTTCTACGTATTATTTTATCTCAACAATAATCAGGATTTTTATAATCTCATTATTAAACTAATATAAATGACTTATGTTGGAAAAGATGGTTCGACCTTTGGTGTATCCCAAGAAATGGATATTGATTTGTCAAATTATTATACAAAAGGGCAGGCTGAACAACATAAATACAATACAACAAACATATTAACATGGAAAATGCTTTTAAATTAACCAATTATCCAAGCCCGGCGGATGCAAATGACTTGGTGAGATTAAGTGATTTATCACGATATATATGTATGTATATACATATATATATATATATATATATATATATATATATATATATATATATATATATATATATATATATATATATATATATATATATACACACATAACTAAAACACAGCTCTGTATTCCAAAGATACAGAAATGTTTATTGTATATCCAGGTCATACAGAACTCAAAATTCCAATTGAAATGAGATTTCAAAATGAAGGCATATAGTTTTTATGAGAAGAGAACCTTGAGGATATGATATGAATGATTTAGGGAATAAATGGTTGTTTAAAATAAACCTACAAGACCTGAAAGAATTTAATCAGTCTCGTAAGGAAGAATATTGTCCACTTAGTGGAGATAATGAGATATGTGGAAGGACTATTAGCAAACAACAAATAAAGGAATACATATATTAATAAGGCTAAAATCAATATAACAGTTTCACCATAGATTATGTAATGAAAACACAAAGAATAGAATTTAACATATTAAGTAATGGAATACAAACCAATTTAACAATAGGAAGATAGGGAGGTTTTGAAGATAGTAAATGAGATTGTCATCATATTAATCTCTCATATATTTCTGAAACTTAAATTTTTGAAACATAAATAACAGCAAGAAGGCTTCAAGAAAACTATCATTTCTGTGTTCAAGCATACTTACAAGAAAAGGGTATTCGGTATTTTAATAAATATGTTCTACAACAAACGAATGGGGGTTTTTTAATAATAAAAAAAATTGGCTTTGAACTGATGTTAATAAACCAACAAGTTTGGAATGAACTAAAATGTTAAATAATGAAAAGACACTAAAGTTGATGAAATATAAAAGTCTTTTAGAAATTCACAAACAAATTTATTGGTTTCCTGTTATAAAAAAAAAAAATTACATATAGCAATATCTAGAAATCCAGATGAATACATGTTTGATATTAATGGGAAGATGGTTCAAGGACTGTGAGAGAAACTAGGGAAGTAAAAGAGGAAGATAAGGAAGAGAAGAAGAAGAAGAAGAAGAAGAAGAAGAAGAAGAAGAAGAAGTAGAGACGAAGGAGAGGGAGGAAAAAATGGATATATATATATATATATACATATTTGTGAGGAGGGAGGAAAAACATTGTCTTCAATAGTTAAATGAGATTGGAAGTGATAGGTTTTCTGCCTAATAAATGATTCTATTGAACAAATTGAGATGCTTAATCTTTAAAAAGTCAGCGTGTTTTGATCATGTCATCAATCATATATTATTATTATTCCAAACTCTTCTTAGTATAATTGCAAATGAATGTGATAGAGATAGATACAGAGATGGATAATGACACGGATATGAAAGAGGTTATATATGTGGCAACTCTGGTAATTTGGTAGGAATAGGTGTAATGCAGTTTTTTACATTATAAATGAATTAAGTGTTGAATGAAGAAGAAATCAAAGAGAAATTCGAGAAAATAGACGAGGAGTTTGTAAAGAAAGATATCATTATTAAAATGAGTGATTTTGACATGGAAGAAAAAAACCTTACAATTAGAAAAGTTAAACAGCAAATATTTTGAAAAGGTTGTTGTTACAAGGAAAGGAAAAGAAGTAGATGAAACATTTTCAACCTGATAATTGGATGATAGATCGAGGAGTTTTTTAAAGGATGCTTTATGTTTTATAAAATAAGATTCAAATATATATGTTGAAAGTCAAAAAGGCTGTCTCTCTGCAGAATAAAGTTTAACTTTTCTAATAAATAAATACAATGGTTTATTGCCTTAAATGTAAAAAGAAAACTGATACTAAAAATATCTCATGAATTAAAAGTAAAAACAATAACTTTATACAAAGGGGGATATGTTCGGTGTGTGGAAGCAAAAAGTGTGAATTTGTCAAAAAGAGTAAATCTAAACATGATAACCATAAAACTGGGGGAGATATACAAAAGCTTTTATCAGGGAGTAAATTTACAACAACTGAGATACAAGGGGAATTGTATCTACCAGGATATTATTTCTGTGGTCCAGAAAAAAACTTGGACAAGAGATTAGATGAAGGTGACAATCCGAAGCCATGGAGCAAACCTCAAAACACGGTTGATGAAGTTTGTACGGAACACAATATTGATTATGGAAATAGCACGACATTGGAAGAAAAACATGAAGCTGATGGAAAAATGTTGAATAATTTGCCTTTAATGTGAAATCCAACGTTAAGAGAAAAAAAATGGATAGGTTCATAGTGAGGCAGTTGATAGGTGCAAAATTAAAAATGGGGCTTGGGAATGTAAAAAACTATGAAGCTCTGATGATGTCATCCAGACTGAGGAGCAAGCTTACAGACCCTTAGATGAGAAGCTTTTAGCTCATGAATTACATGAACCGATAATCACAAAGTTTAAAAGGCGAAAGGTCCATTCCAAAGCAGTTGATTACATATGGTGTGCCAATTTAATTGAACTGAAAAACAACAGGGGATATAGGTATGCATTAACCATTATTGATTTAAAGTCAAGATATGCATGGGTAGTTCCTTTGAA
>CM068967.1:43054242-43064251 GCA_035128595.1 Eptatretus atami
TTTCGAATTGGGTCAGTGGGAAGTTTTTTGCAACACCCATGACGTCGTTTTTCAACGTTGTGACAACATTGAAATCTGACGTTGTGACAACGTTGTGACAACGTTGAAATCTGACGTTGTTGCAGCGTCGTATTCTGGTTGTACCTGACGTCAGAATTGGGTCAGTGGGAAGTTGTATTTGCAACACCCATGGCGTCAGATTTCAACGTTGTGACAACGTCAGATTTCAATGTTGTCACAACGTTGAAATCTGACGTCGTTGCAGCGTCGTGTTCTGGTTGTACCTGACGTCAGAATTGGGTCAGTGGGAAGTTGTATTTGCAACACCCATGACGTCAGATTCAACGTTGTCACAACATTGAAGCATGACGTTAGTTTTCAACTTTATCACAACGTTCATAAAATGGAGTTTTTGTTTTTACCCTTTTCTTTGCACGCCAAATAAACGAACATTGCAGTGCATGACACCCTTCAGCTTCCAGCTTGATGGAGCCCTCGACCCGTAGGTCTGGGCCAGCGGAGCACCGCTGTTCTACGGTGCCATTATCAAAACATTGAAGTTGTATTGCAACATCATTACATTGCACAGTAACACATAATGACCACAACTTGAAAACAACTGTAATTCATAATCATTTATTATCACGTATCACGCAGAGCATTATTGCGGCAAAAATATACAAGCAGTATTAACAATAATAATATCTTTATTCGTACCAAAAAAGCACACTCAAATACAAACGTACAATAAATAAAAGTAGATACCATTGCAATTGAGAAACATATACTAAAAATTGGAATAAAAAGAAATACCACATGGCTAAAAGTCGTAAATACCTTTTTGACAAATTCACTTTGTGCAAAGCACAGTTCACAATTCAAATTCAGAAAGTTCTGCTCCAGAGAGGAACTGTGGAGCTTCTTCTATCTCATATATATTTGACTGCACAAGGCACCTTTAAGTACAATAACATCATCATGCAGTGTTAGTAAAACTGCTGATAATTCTATGCTTGCATACATTAAATGGGCATTAGGAGCATAAAAGGTATTGACCGATAACTTACATTTATATAAAATGTAATTAAAAGTTTTAGCTACTGATGACATACTACCATTGTTACAAGATTCATAATTAAGCAACCTCAGGTAAGAATTATGAGAAGATGAAGAACCACATATTAATTTTGCTATACGACATAATAGTTGACATTCAATAGGTAGAAATTCAGCAATGACTGGTAAAAGAGTACAATATGGGTCCCACTTGGAAAGTCAAACACTTTCTGATAGAATTTCTCCATGATATATATATATATATATATATATATTATATATATATATATATATATTTTAGAAATATTTTTACTTGTTATGTCCACAGCAGGCATCAATAGAATGAGATGCAAAAAAGACTTAACAGATGATACTTGACATGATATGAACAGTGCATAAAATTATATAAAACTGAATTACAATCAGGCAAATCAATGAGACCAAATATGTTACGTCCCATTCTGTATGTGCACCGAGCAGATCAGACTAGAATGCAGAATGCATAGAAATGAGATCGTTACAACAGATAGACTACTATTGAACAGCATTGATGACTGCGTGAACATGATATATCACATAAAGACATAATAACGATTACATCGACGACATTCAATCCAAATCTGACATCCAAATATATATCTATGTGTGTGTATTCTTTACAAGGAAAAAATATAAATCTAACATCATAAGTATGAAAACCACAATTGAAATGCATCTCACATAAATAATTCCAAAGCACAAAAAAATTAATTTGTTGGGTGTTTTCAATCTTAATTTCACAAGAAAATAAATAACTTCATTCTGCATAAAAGTACATGTAAATATTTTAACAATGTAAACTTAGGCTGGGTTTCCAACATACAACATTACAAATAACTATGCTGCAAATTCTTAATAATCAAGGACGTGGACGGCTGCACAGCGTGTTGCTGTTACTCGTTATTACTACACTAGTGCGTGCCCGTACGTGCAAAAAAAACAACAACTTTCAAACAATCACTCAGGCCATTCCTTCGCTCTCGTAAATGACGACTGGATTGGGCATTGTGTTTATCTATAAATGTGCATAAGAAATCGAGAAATTATGAGAATACAGTAAGTCATCACTATCCGGAAGTCGTACGTTGTAACCCGTAATGGGAACGCGGCTGAGGATCTCTTCCCCATCGGCCACGCCTACGGTTGGTAAACAAATGGCCATAACTTGGAAGCACTTGTCCAATTAATATCAAACCTTGAAAAGGCACACACCCAGGTCCCCAGCAATATAGCTGGCAAGTTTCAATTAGATCGGATCAGTGGTTGGAGAAACAGCGGTCACAGACACACACACACACACACACACAGCTGGAATTATAGATAGTGAGGGCTTGTTCCTGCCGCACCTCCACACCGATCAGGGGCATATTTCAAATGTTGTGATATGCAGTGTCCACATCCGCCTCCGATGCTGTTGGCTGACTGGTCATGGTACTGTCTGAAAAATAATAAGAATTTCCACTTCGTATATATTTGGCTTTATGATCATCAAACAAGACTTGCAATGTCAATTACGCTCAAGTCATGCACATTATAAACTGTCATTTAGCAGAATTCATTTCCTCTGACAACTTTATAAAAATTCAGGTTCCGGAAAGGTCTCTTCCCATTCTTTCCACACAAATTGTATGTGGACATCACAGCATTGGACATTCACCCTTATTTTAGAAAATAAAAACAATTTATTACACCAGTGTTCAAAGCAGCTTGTAACAAAATTTAAGTTCCACTGCCCTTAAAAAGCCTCAATTAATATTATTCTTTATTATATAAAGTTATTTTCATGTTTTTGAGAACCATTTTACCAAAGGAAAACAATTGTGCACCGAAAAACTTGAACAATTCCCCGAGTGACAAACTACCGCAATGAAGGCTTCATTGTTACAAGCGGCAGTTTGTCGGCGGCCAAAGGGTTATATATTTTTTTTTATGACAAAACCACATTTTTCGGCGAACAATAACTGACAATTGTTTTCCTTTTGCCTTTGGTTAGGCCTAACTCATTAAAGAGGACATAAAAAATAATATATTGTTGCGAATTCGCGCCCGCCGGCATGCGATCGACCACGTAACTCGAATCGCGGTACGTCGCCCACCGACGGACGGACAATTCCGTCTGTGACCCAACCGGACTAACGCCGGGATCTAGTCACGGGTGGGCCTTTCGGCCTCACCACGATCGTGCCAATCGGCCACCCGCGTGGGATAGGGGTTGTCGCCAAACTCGACCTACCTAAGTACCCACGCGGATGGTAAACCGGGCGACCGCACCTCGCCGCAGGTCGACTTCGGACACGGGCCGCTTAAGCGATCCGTTCCGTGCTATCGGGATAACCGAGCGGTGTTATCGTCGCCTCGACGGTTCCTGATTAATTATAGGGCGTATCCGCGCCCACTACGAACCCTTTTACGTGAAGCAACATGGAGGTCAATTAAAGAAAAGACGAAGCGAAACGGGCACAGTTCAACAAGTAAGCGCATTTAATTCACGACCCGGATAGCACACATATACAAGCCATACAGTAGTCACAAATGCACATATATAAATTTAAGACAAAAACAATAATGCAGAGCTACGACCGAATACGCGTACACACAGCAACACTTATACAGTTTCTACCTTACAAGACACGGCGCCACAACACCCATTCACACCAAAGCAAAGGAAAGACCCCTCAAAGGCAAGGGAGTCAGACTGGGCCCGTGGGCCTAATGCGCGTGGAACCTGGATGAGCGGCCAGGTCCACGAGACCGAAGGTCCTACCCGCGCCCTCGTGGCGAGCCGCAAAATGTCGCTGCACGGCGGTTTCGTGGGCACCTGCTGGTGTAAAGTGGGAACGGGGCCCCTTGTCGCACTCTCTCAGCGCGGGGGGGAAAGGGGGAATTGTTGATGCTCTGGGGAGGGAGTATGGCTGGCTTGCTCGAGTCCCGCGATTCAACGCGACCTCGTCGCTGACTTCCTCGCCCCGGACCCGAGCCTCCCGGTTCTCCTCAGCCGATCTCCCTCCGCAGCCGTTCGCCCTCCGTAGCCGTTCGCCTCAGTAGCCGTTCGCCTCCGTAGCCGTTCGCCTCCGTACCATTCGCCTCTACTCATCTGCCCCACAACGGCCGAAGCATTATCCACAACAGTAAAATATTTTTAAAAGGTTCTGAACCAATTAAACTTGTCCAAATAAAAGTAATTTTTACAGAGTCCCCTTTATTTACCACAGAGCGGTGTTTTTTTTTCACCAGGCCTGCGGAAAAATGAATTGGATTATTTACGTCGATTTCTCCACACGATCAGGGCCATATCAGCGACAGCTAAACGTGATAAAACGAACGATGAAATCGGGTGTTGGAGGATTCGATCGTCAGCTGCACGTTCGAGTCCAAGGCTCGAACCACGATCGAGAGCCCCAAGGGCCCGGAGAGTTTCCATTGAATGGAACTACATTAGATTCCAGCACAACAGAACAGGAACACATCATGGATTCTGTGATCATAAAAACGTCCAAAACAAAAGCTAAGACATAAAATCGATTTATAATATTATACTTACCAAAATGATCACGTGGAAGCATAATTTTTAACTATAAAAGCGGAAGTCTTCTGCAGATTAAAGCGGATTGTCTCTGTCAAACTCAGAAACAGCTTATAGTTCACAAGTTTAACCAAACCTTGCAAATGGCGGCTCGTGATGCGGAAATAGCAATTAGCCAATCAGTCTCTCCTCCGGTGAAAGGCAGACACAACCACACACGTCACGAGGTGGAAAAGCGGTCACCTGGAACCACACGAGGCAGAAAAACAGTTTTCTATAATCGCGGGGGCGCTGCCGCGGTACCGCGTCGTGATCTGGTTGTACAACCAAGCGGCCGATTCCCGACGTCGTGAATCTTTCATACTGACGCCGTGTGCCTGCTGGGTTGTTTGTTACGCTGTAATTCCACAGTTTCTGAAAGTTTCTTCCACTTGTGTAAACCACAACGATGGATCCTGGGCACAAAATGGTGGCAGCTTGATGGCCGTTGCGGCCAAAAGTGAAACCAGGTTGCCCACGGCAGGATCGGGGTTTGTCATCGTGGTCGAAGAAATCACGTCGTGGTCACCACTTTGGCGATGACATTTCCAGATCGAGTATGCAATAACTTTATTAACACTCCAAATATGGCAAACAAGAAAAAAAACAGCCAGAGTGTCCTTCACATTAAGCCATGCACCAAACCTCTCGTCACTCACTCTCTAAGCTCCACACCTTTTGGTCCCGCCTCCGTTAGAGGGAAAACACACCGGTTATGTTCGACGAGTGAACGGATGCTATCCGGTCTCCAGAGGGAAAGGACCGCTACACCTTGACTCCATCTCTTTCCTCCAGCCCATAAATCCATTCCCTCCCATACTTCCCTCCATTCATCCCTTCAATCCATCAGTTGAAAAACAATGGCAGGCTTGGCACTGCATAACACCATGGAGCGCAACACAGGCAAGTAGGTCCTGAACATTGTACGTTGATCAATGTATGTTTGATTATGTTTTGCAGAGTCAAAGTCAGGGGTAGACTGACGGTATTCTGGGCCCTCGGGCAAACGGGGTCTTTGGGCCCCCGAGATAAAATTTTGAATGACAGTGTGAAATATAGTTTTCCAAAACAAACATTTGTGTTTGCACATGCAGAATAATGAGACCATGAATTTAAAACAAATCCTTACTATAATTCATGGACCCGTTTTTGTATGTCTGTCATGCTACTCTTCCTCCAGTTCTGTGCCAATTACATCCAGACTTGCTCTGTAGGATCAGTATGACCCCAATTTGTGTATAGGGGTGTTTATATCTTTACTGGTGGTCTTGGAAGGGGGGCGGGGATGCAAATTCTCAAAGTAAATGTGGATCGTGTAGCACTGCCTCCAGGTGTGGGAAGGGATTACAAATCTCCACCATTTACAGTACAGTATTCCTGTCCCCACATTTTGCAGGGTAATGAGGTGTTTTGAATTATAAGCAATAGGTATGTTTTTGTTCACGCACATAACATTCCCCCCCCCCCCCTAAACAGAGCTGTCAGTTGCCTACACACCGCCCAAATAAAGGTATGCATTAGAAGAACGTGTTGCATGCTTGGAACAAGATCACCCATAGGGTGGGTACTCTGCTAGTACACTGTAATTAACAAAGCAGAAAGTGGTGCACTTCGTGTTGCAGAGTTCAGAATATACATCACAGTCCGAAGCATCACGGAATGTTAAGTATGTAAAAGTTCATAATATATGGCAAACGTCATGATGACAAACTGCCTGAACAGTATTTAATAAAATGCACCCCACAGATAAAATTATTTTTTGCCCCCGTTGGACTTAGTTGGACGTTGGACTTGGTCTCGATTTTCATGTGAGTGTGTTCGTGCATCCACAACCATATCTCAGAAATGTCTGGACCAATTTGAGTTGTACTTGGCACAAAGACAACACATGATGGTATACATATGCACGTCATTTTTTTGTTGACATCAAATCCAAGATAGCCGACTGGCGGCCATTTTAGTTGTAAAACAAAAAAACCTGGTGTCGAACACGTCCTCAACCATTTCGCGGACATGCATTTACCAATCTTGTTCAAACTTGGCATACAGATAAGGAATGATGGCTTCCATAAGCATTTCATTTTTTTCGACATCAGCTCCAAGATGGCAGACTGGTGGCCATTTTAGTTGAACATAAATATGGGCTCGTCCTTTCATTCCAAACAGCAAAAATTACGAAAACAACGGGGGCTATGACATTTTGTCCTTTTTTACTTGTTTTTCCGTGTCATTTACCTGAAGATTTTGCCAACAAAAACAAATGATCACTTTACCCGTATCTCCTACAAATGGATGAGGTGTGGTGGTGTGTATGTGTGTGTGGCTTGTTTTGTGTGGAGTTTTACTGGAGCGTTCTGATGTGAAGTGTAAGACACCAAAATGATGGTCATGATCTTCTAAGTTGCTGACGCTAACTAACTATGAAAAATCCAGAATAATTCCCATATTTTAAACACACGCTTTGTTAAGGTGCAGAGAGCAGCTTAATCGGTCCTTCCGCGGCATATCATTCTAATTACAAAATAAATAACAAAAATAACGATAACGTTGTAACAAAGCATATATTAATTAATACTAAAATATTTACAACCATAAGAATAATAACAATAATAATTGTATAATTTGGCAATAAGAATAACGAATGTATAATCAACCCACCCCACCCTTGCCCAAGCACATCTGGGCTTGGTGAAAGGCAAGTTAAGGCAAGTTAAGCAGTACAGCAGGTGGTTATGCTACAAGGCCATGAAGACCAATGAAAATTTAATCCAACGGACCAGTAGTCCCACTAGTGATGTAAAATAAAGGACGTTTTGACCGACCGAGTCAATTCGCTCCCTTGTCTCTTGAACACTGCAGTATTTCTCCATAAGATTAACAAAACATATGTGTGAAGATGGTTAACCGGGTGTAGTGGCGTGCGCCTGTAATCCGGCTACTCGGAGGCTTGGGTTGGAGGATCGCTCGAGGACGGGTACTCTGCTCTGCGCTGGGCCGCGCTATGAGAGGGTGTAGGGCAGCCTGGAATCATGGCGAAACCCAATCCTTATTCCTGTGTCGTAGGAGGTGACCAGGGTTGTGTCAGGAAGGGCATCCGGCGTAAAACCTGTGCCAAATCAGTATGCGGATCATAACGGATGATCCGCTGTGGCGACCCCTAACGGGAGCAGCCAAAAGGCGAACAACAACATGTGTGAAGATGGTTAATAATTTTTTTGGACAAAGAGGGTACAAACCCCGTTTTATGTATCACACATTTATGGATATTAATTACCATTTTTTGTAAAGTTTGAAACTGTAGCTTTAAGAGTGGTAAATATTTTTTATTTAAAGCAGGTAAAATGTTTCATTTAACAGCAATATATGACTTTACTGCATTTTTTTCCCCCCAGAATATATCGAAATCGACTTTCAATTCTCAACAATGAATATACTGTTTAAATATACTGGATATTCTAAAATCGCCTTCCTCTCCCATTTCTGAAAATGGAAACCTAATTATTATTTTTGGGGGGGAGCACGGGCCCCTTGATGGGTGCCTGAATGCCCGAATGCTCAGTCCTCCTCTGGTCACAGTGCAGATTGACACTGTGGGTACTTTTGCCGTGTATTTCCATGGCTTGCAAATGAACATCCAAGTAGCTTGAAGAGTGCTCGCCAAGTAGCTTAAGCACTCAAGCAAGAACTTCAATGAAACAGATGACAAGGAACAGCAGGCTTGGCAAATGATTAGCAATCACTGATCGGTCATATGAAACACCACCCGGATATGCCCGGAGTATCAAGCAATGTATGAATTGGGCAAATAAAAACTTTTTTTTTTTTTAGCAGTTGGAGCTACTGCTAAGGTCAATTCTGCAGTTTAAATTTTGAAATTCGCCTCAGGTTAAGAGATTCGAGAGCTTACCGCATGTGCGGGAAACAAAATAAAAGCACGAAGACTCAAAGGTATCGGAGTGTCAAACAATGTCCGAATTTGGACAAATGAAGACCTTTTTTTTAGCAGTTGAAACTGCTGATCAATTTGTTTTTAGCAGGTCAATTTCACAGTTTAAATTTTGAAATTCAGCTCAGGTTAAGAGATTTTAGAACTTATTGCATTTGCGGAAATGAAATAAAGCTGTGAACACCGGAGTCTCCCAGCGTTTATAAGCATTGCGATGTGTCCAGTGATTCATAGGTATAAAGATGAGGCATTCGATGATATGAGTGAGGAATGTGACAAAAAAATTGAGCTCTTTATCGTTAAGAAACCATTGCTGCCTGTTCCAAGTCAAGGCTTTGTTGAACAGGCCAAAAAAAAATGGCAAATCAAAACCCCTGACAAATGGTTGACGAAAGATGAAGCCTTGATAAAGGATAAATACATAAGGGATGAAAGCAGAACAGTGGGGCAGGCACAGGGACATCAGCTGGGTGTTTTTTATATTCCTTTTATTTCTTTTTTTTTAGGAGGAATGAGGATTATTTCCCCAATTAGCAAATGTGCAGGCACCACCTCTTCTACCTCCCACTTTGTACAGCATTAGTCCAATGCCTTTTGGCTTGGATCCACTTCCAACCGAGTGTTCTCCATATGAACATCTTCCAGGACTTTCCACAGAGGTTAAAAGTTCACTGCTTGTACTTGTACGAGATTGCTCCAGCCATTCTTCATGAGGCGTATGACTCATAACATTTCGACTGTTGTTTCTGCAATGCCGGGTCCAATGCCATCGCAGTGGTGCTGCTTTCCCATCATATTTCGGTTTTGTAGCAAGTGCTTCGCAATTTATGAAACTAACTTTCACACATATGCAGTTGTTCATGGATCTGAAATGCACAATATCAAAAGACAGTTTGGAGGAGATTAGCAGTCAGGGAAGCAGAGCTAATGAGCTTGTAGGTAGGATGTGTGGGAGGTCATCAGAATTCTCCCATTTTGCATATGTTATTAATACATACTCGATTTTTATTCAATCCCTGAATACATGGTGAGGATTGCAAGCTTGAGGTGTAATGAGCTTGTCTCTAAGGTTTATTAATATTGGGTTTGATTTCAAAGTGCACAGAAAGATGAAAAAGTAAAACAGCTTTTGACTCCAAACTATCATCATGCATTGAGGAAGTTTGATGCACCAAGGAGCTATAATTCCTCCTGTGGAGGAAACATCGAACTGCTTGTCTTATCTGATAATGTACCTGTGTTCATTAACGATTCCATCAATGTTTGAACAAGGTTGGGCTTTTAGGTTGTTATCAGAGCTGTGTGTACAACGATCAATAGCATTACATGGAATGTCCACTTCTGATTATAAAGAAATGCACCTGCAAGCTTCTCACTATAATGTGAAGTAATAACTCCCACCCCTG
>CM068967.1:43097225-43113975 GCA_035128595.1 Eptatretus atami
CATTCCAAACACCAAACTTACTGTTTTTAGGGATGTCATTAAGGACACAAACAGGCACGGATAACTAATTTAATGTGTCAAATAAGGTGGTGTAAAAAAACGGTACATCAACCGCAGTAAACTTCCAAAAAAGTTGTTTTTCTCCACCTTTAAAACCGTTATTTTATTTACAAGGAATTGCAAGGAATTAAGGCACAGGAGGAGGCCATTCGGCCCATCATGCCTGCACCACACCAATACCAGATTTCATCAATCCGTTAACACCCCTTCCTTCCCTTCGTGTGCAGCCTTTTTGGCTGCAACACTGGCACTCATTTCGCCGACCTCAGAAGGATGACAGGCTGAGTCAACCCCCTGGTGTTGATTTAGCAGCCAACGGGGCTTGAACTCAGGACCCTAGGATCCCAAGCCACCACCCTAACCGCTAAGCCAACACCAGGAATTTATTACAATTTAATTATCTAATTGAACTCTGTAGAACACAAAATAGCCTTGTCGGCACTTCCAAAATCCTCCAGGTTAGCAGTACTTGGACAAAATATTATGCTATTTTACAGCATCTCTACCAATCAAATTTGCTGCAAGTGTTCTCAGCAGTGGGGAATATCGATATTCAGACAAAATCACGGCTCGTAAGAAATATAGATCGTGCTCGGAAACGCAAAGCAAGAGTTGAAATGACTCTTCCCATGTCCTTTTACTCAAGACTGCGTGGGGTAAGGTGTCCTACGAACTCTCGCTTTAAAAGGATCTCTTGTTTTTCCGGCTCTGTTGTCACTTTCTATCTCTATGAGTGTCTCTTTAAAATATTTATCTTTGTCTTTCTTCGTTTGTCATTGTAAGTCGGTATTTAGCTGCCTTATGTCTTCTCTTGATGCACCTTTGGTTTTCATCTCTCTTCTTCTGTCGGCAATAGGTATTGCCTCTTCTGAAAGCCATTCAGCTTTCTTCTTCTTTCTGCTTGCTTTCAGGTTGTTGTTTTGGCCTATTCTTTCACAATGTCTTCAAATTCTTGCCGCAATTTGTCTGGCATTCTGTCAACCCAGTCCAGCTCTACATAGGGGTGGTGGGGTGGGGGGTTGAAGGGAGGGGGTTACCTTCATTTCTCTCGCCAGAGGAGAGGGTATTGCATTTGGGTCCATTTGTTTGTTTTTCTGTCTGGCTGTATGCACGGAATGTATGTCTATGAATTACGTACTATTGAATGTGAGCACGTCTATTAATTATGTTGCATTGGAACACAAGTACGGTACATCAATTGGTTGCACACTATTGAAATGTGAGTATGTCTATTAATTACGTACCATTGAAGTGTGAGTCCCATTACTATTAATTACATACCATTGGAACTGAATATGTCTACTAATTAGGCACTACTGGAATGTAAGTTTGTCTACTAAATCTTACGATAATTCACCGTCTGTCCATCCGTCTGTTCCCAGGTACCGCAAAAACGGCTGAACCGATCGCAAACATTTTTTGGGTGTGTAATCCTGGGACCTCTTGGAGTAAAATAGGCATAAAGATAATAACATGACCCCCTTAACGGCTCCCGTAGGGAGCAGGTGCTTCTAGTACATATAATTTGAATGTGAGTACGTTAACTAATTACGCATTGGAACGTATAATTATGTGACATACGAAACACAAATTCCACACAAAACCAGTCCTGGCAGGGGTCTGCAATCTTTGATTGCTCTTTCTAGTTGCATATTGTTTAAAATACGTTTTCAATGTCATATCTGCTTGAGATATTTTATTTTATTTTCACTTTTCTCAGTTTGACTCATAGTTTTGCCACAAAGAGTTCATGATTTGTCCCACAGTCTGCACCTGGCAGAGTACTGGCAGATTGCACAGCAATTCTCCATCTTCCGTTGATTAAAATGTCATCAATCTGATTTATATGTTGCTCATGAGGTGAAGTCCAAGTGTATAGTATATGATTGGGTTTGATTTGTCAGTGATGTCACCATGATTCACCACACATAACTCCAGCATTCACTCCCCTGCTCATTTTGTATGTCAAGTTTGTGCTTTTCTGCAATCCCTGGTGCTCCTGCTTCTCCAATGTTTGTATTCCAGTCTCCCATAATAATGAAAACATCTTTCGGCACCTATTCTACCTGTTCCTGCAACTTTCCACAAAACTCCTCCACATTTTCTTCATTTGGTGCAGAAGTTGGAGCATATATCTGAATGATGGTGGTGTTCACTGGATGTCCTTCTAACCTCACTGATATTAACCTATCATTGATTGCGTTGTGTCCCACTACTGACCATGTGTTTTTATTGCAAATCACTGCCACTCCATTTTTTTTCCAGATTTTGTGAACAGAAAAGAGCACTTTATAATTGTGAGATTGAAACTGCTTTATAATTACACTTTATAATTGTGAGAAACAAGTCCATTTAAGTTCACTTATCCCCAAATTTATAGTACGGAAATAGTTTTCTATTGCCTACTTCTGGGCAGTGTCCAGACTAGATAGGTGATCCTAGGCATTGTTCTTCATCAGAGATTCCTCTGGCTATCATCAAGGCCATACAGCCATTATTGCCAATATTGCCAGCTGCCTGCATGGCCATTTACTACCTGCTCCCATTGCTTCACATAAATATGATTGGGAGACTAAAATGGGGAAGTATGAGCCACACAAGAATGACATCTGGGCCCCTTTCCTTGGAGCCCACCCACTCCTGGGGAGAGGCCTTCTGGGGCCTGGGACCTCTTTGCTCGACGGGTTACAGCAGACCATCTCAGGCATATATTTTGTTAGGCGAAGGCGACGTGCAAGGCACACCGAATATTAGGCCTGAAGTGGTCCATTTTGCCACACATCATTTTTCCCCACATGGGCAGAGGGGAAAAACATTGCAGAATAACACAGGGTGAGTGGTTTGTGATGAAAGCAAGATGCCAAGCCTGTTAAACAGTTATTTCACTTCAATATTTATATAAGAACAGTCATGTAATTGCTAATAGCTGTGACTATCTATGAAGGAGCTGAAGAAGGGCTTTTACAGAAGATCCAGGTTGGAGTGGAGGAAGTAATGAAACAGCTCGGAAAGCTCAGAGTGGATAAAGCTCTGGGGCCAGATAATATGCACCCAAGAGGTTTGAGTAGATAAGCGAGAGTAGATAAGCAGCAGAGTAGATAAGCGAGATGTGAACAGATATCTTTTATAGCTCACGACACTGGAGTCAGAACAAGTACCAGAGAGAGGGTTGGAGAGTAGCAAATATAACAATATTATGAAAGAAAGGATCCAGAGAAGAATTTGGGAACAATAGACCTGTTAGTTTGACTTTAGTTGTGGGGAAGGTGTTGGAGACATAAATTAAGGACCACATGAGGAACCATTTAAATAAATACAAACTAATTATAGACAGTCAGCATGGGTTTAGACAAAAGGAGGTCATGTTTAGAAAGTTTACTACAGTTCTTTGAAGCAGTTGAACGAGGGGGAGGGGTGAGGAGAAATAAATAAGGCAAAAAAATTCGCTGAAGGTGTATGCTACCCTTACCTAAATTTAGCTGCAAATTCATCAACTCTCGAGAAATTTGGACCTAATTTTATACCTTAGGTTATCAATAGTTAAACCATGCTCCCGACATATATTGACAAATGTCAGGTTGCCATTTAGAACCTCCTCGACCTTCAAAGATGAATAGAGGAAAGAAAAGCACCATTACAAAGACAATGTAATTTTTTGCTGAATGCACAATGTGGAATATGCATTATGCATGATGCAATATATTGTAACATGGAAAAAGGGGGTGGGGGAATGATAGATAGATTATGTGAGCAACCGCCAGTCTTGGAATTATTTGAACGATCCTTGGGAATTGCAACTTGTTTAATAGTTAATTCTGAATGCAGTAAATTGAAACAATTTACTACCTGGCATAACACAGGGGACCCAGCTGCAGTTACTAAGTTTAACGGGGGGAAGGGATTGGGGGGGGGCGAACCGACCCACTGACAAAGACTGGGGGACACTTATACAGACGAAGGGTGTGAAAATGCGAATGCAAATGATGATCAGCAGGAAGAGGAGGGAAAACAGCATCGTGGATTAGAGGAGGAAAACAACGATGAAAAAGAGCAATGCAGATTGGACGAAGAGCTGGCCAACAAAGCAGAAGAGATAAGATTGACACCACTCAGAGAAAGACCACAAGTCTATCGAATAGAAAACAACAAACAGCCGAAAATGCACATCAGGAGAACCAACTGATTTATTGGTAAAATTATCTCAAGATCATCCCCGTTGAAGGAAATCAAAACTGTGTGCTTTGCGGCGGTACTGCTCATTCATTAAAAAAGTAACACGAAAACAATGCTGCAAGAAGAATAGACCACATCCCATGAATCGAAACAAAACACAGTCATGGAAACCAAGACAAAAGAGACACAGATAGAGCAACTGAGACAGGAAACGGGACAAATCCAACAATTCAAAAGAGGTAACTGAAGCACAAAGCTAAAGAAGAGAATCCAAAAAATGAAAAAAACAAATATAAAATCGAAGACAAAGACCTAGAGATAATGGGTGGGTGCTGTAAACAAACAAGATAGAAGTAATAGCAAGGAAGATAAAAATAGAAACTGACGAAGTCAACAACGGGAGGAAAGAAAACAACATGTTTGAAAATAACATCAAAACATTCTACAATGAACAAGGGAAACAAGATCATTGGAAACTCTTGCGATGAAGCTGAGTCTACGGGTGAGATGTATCAGAAGTTTATGATAATGCCTGCATGCATGGGTGCACCAGGGCGTGATTAAGCAGTCATGTGACCCGCCCATGTTCTGATGCTGTGCTGTGCTGTGTTGTGCCCATGTCCAAATTAAACCTGTTCACACTTCAGAGCCTTCGTCCCTGTCTATCGAGTACATTACAATGGGCCTATCAATTCACCATCGCCGACAGGTCGGTTGTTGTTGTCTTCTTTTGTCTCCTGTCTGGACTTCCACCCCCTGCCCTCTCCGTGTTTTGTCCCATCCAGGTATCTGCAGGATGCACGCAGTCCACCAGCAACCCCACCTCGTGAAATTGCTAAAAAAAATTCCAGCTTGTGGAATCAACTTCCACATCCTCTTCAATCTCATTCTTCTCTCCAGGTCTTCAAGACAGCTGTTCACCACCATCTCAAATCATCCCCCATGCAAAACCATTATCTTTTCCACACCCGTTAAATCAACCCACCACTCCCAAAATTTTGATTCTGTATCCATCTTGTCCAACCCTTGCATTCTCCCCTACCCCTCATCATTAAACGCATCCCTTGTTTGTCCGTCTCCGTCTATTTTCTCCCTCCGCCCTGCTGTTCACATTTCCCCCCTTTCCTTTCTGCTGTTCCTTTTGTTATGTTGCGTCCTGCTCCGTTCTGTGTTCTAGCTCTTTCACGAGCCTCGACTCTGAATCCAAAATATAACTGTCATAGGTTGGCAACCATTGTGCAGGCTTGATGGGCCGAATGGTCGGTCTCTTTCTGTGTTGAAGTTCCTTAGAAGGGAGGTCATCTATTATATATTGCGAACCATGGTGTCTGCCCATGCGTTCCTCTGTCTCCAATTTACGGCGGCCGCCTCCCACGCTCTGTTTGAATAGCTCAACATTCACTTTTGAAATGACGGGAGAACAGGCATGAATATTGTTGATGCAAAAATTTTATTGGAATTTCGCCTACTCTTTTCTCGCCAACTCAAGTCTCACCTACTCTTTTTGGACAAATTCAACCTTCACCGCCCGATGTTGCACCACCATTTTGCGGTGGGTGGTATAAACGGCTCAGAGCTTTGGTTCTGAATGAAACCAAGAGTGCAACACAATTAACTTTTTTTAAGTTCATGAAATAATTTAAATTAATAGATTCACTTAAACTTTTCCCATCGCTTGGGACAGATACTCTTCCGAGTAGAATATAACACGATGGTTGTAAATTTGTATCACAGTGCAATATAAACATATGATCATTCATTTTGAGTACATTTTTACCTTTCTTTTCTTGGGCTTTCTTCTCTACATTGCTCAGGATATATTTTGTATTTATATTTGAGCTTATTTCTCATTTGAATTATGTTCTTTTTTGCATCTTTAATTTCCATCTTTATTGTATTGTAAGAGGAAAAGGAAGAGCAACGTGACCTTTTTTTCTTCGGCTAAAACAGAAAAAGGTAATCACTTTAAAAGGTGAAGAGTAAAAGTAATCATAACGAATATACAAAGTAGAGCATATTCTAACCGAATACAATCCACATGAATGAACACTTGCATCAACTATTTTTTAATATTTAAATTAAAAACAAACAAACAATAATGCTTGGTGATTGCATGAGCAGTACTTGTCAGAGCACCGGGAGTGCAAGGCAAAGGTAATGCTGTAGACCTTTCCTGTGCCTTGCTTATGAACTCTTCGCATCGTGAATCGTTTTTCAAAGAAAATAAAAAGAAATAAAATCACATTTTTATAAAAGATTGATAATATTTTAAAGGTATTGAAAGAAGGGTGTTGCAGGCAAGTTTATGGAATATGGTGCAAGGAGGATGTGTGGTGTCGAAGAATTGTCACCATCACGCACGGATGCATGCGCACACGCTTACTCCCAACACAATTGTCATCCGATGCAATCAGGACAGTCTTATTATTCAAATTGGGTTCAAGGTGAAGAGGAAGATGAAACGTGGGTCAGACCAATTTTACAACTCAGCATTCGCGTCCTGTAATTCGACTAAAAGGGAATGAAGAAAGTATTAGTCCTCACACGGAGCTTGGGTCACGTGGGTAGAAACTATTTGTCAACCAATGCCTCGGGGATTCACCACCACATTTTGAAGGGTTTATATATTTACACCTTCATGCTACATTCAAGGCAGGTACAAAGACATTCATTTCGTTTTGTCTTGTGATTGTGACATCACACCCGTATAAATATGACATCACATGGATGTAGGTTGGTGCAGTGTCTGGGATGGAGCCCGAATGGGCCCACAGTCTATCCCACAGAATTCCTCATGTGCAATTAATTCCCTTGGGGAAGAATTTCCCACTGAGCCAAATACTTCACCAAGTGCCCATGGGAATTAACATGGACATTTTAGTGAGAAGGAGACTTGTGCTATCATGACGGAAGTGGGAGGAGGGGCAGGGTTAGGTTAATTGAGGGCAGTAGACGCTGTGCTGCTTTCTCTGGGATCTTTACAACCTACTTTCACCATAAAATTAAACCCTTCAAAATGAAAAGGTTATAGGAGATTAAGAAATAATAATAATAATAATAATAAAAACGGTTTCTAAAAATAAAAAATAAAAAAATAAAAAGGCTTAACAATAAATAGGAATAGAATATTAAATATATAGTTCAGAAAACATGCAAAAAAGTCGGAGATGATGCTTCTCTTAGTTTTGGAATGCAAGTGAAAACCTGTCCTTAGGAGAAGGATAACACTGGGGAACAATTTTTTTCTTATTATCTGTTGCATGAGATTTCAACTTATTCTATGTACTTTTTCAACGCTGATTTCAAATCTGAAATCGGTTTTCCTCTACATGCTCTAGTTTTCATGCAATTTGAAACTTGCGATTTTTGCAAAAAAGGACACCCATTGCTATTTGCACGAGGGATAACTTGAGAACTCGCGGGTGCGATTTCGGACTTTAGTGGAAATATACGATGCCTAAACTGCTAAATAACTACAGACCGTATTCGTTTTGCTGCTAACGATTTGCTCACGATTTATTTGACATCAATTTCTTATCTTTTATTGATATTATCTTTATGATATATATATATTCTTTAACTTTATGTTTTTCTTTGTTTCAGATCTGATCATGGCTTCTTCAATAAGACATAAATGTGTAAATAATCCTGATCCATTCTGTCATGTTGTGGCTGCTACACACTACTTCGTCAAAAGCGCAATATAACATCGTTTGTAAGGCGTGCCTATAAAGCCTATTTTGATGTTCCCCTTGGCGACCAAGACAAAAATGGGCTCCTCATATTGTATGTCACAATTGTGAGGAAATGCTCTCGTGACTGGACAAAAGGAAAACGAAAGGGTCTGCTTTTGGAGTTCCCATGGTTTGGTGAGAACCCAAGGACCACGTAACTGACTGCTTTTTTTCCTGGTCAACACAAAGGGTGTCGCAAAAAAACGGCAAAAATCTCCTATCCCTGTATTCCTCAGCAATTCGACCTACTCCGCACTCTGAGGAACTCCCCGTTCCAGTCTTTAATGGTTTTGTCTTATCTGAAGATGAAGACAGTGAACATGATCAGCAAGAGCAGAGGGTCGTGATGACGGGCTTCAAAAATGGTTTCAGAATCCGAAGCCTCCTCATCTGATACCAAACAGTCATCAGCCCTCAGCAGTTTAGCCAACCGGAATTGAATGACTTAGTGCGTGATTTGGGGCTCTCCAAGAAAGCAGCTGAGGTATTAGCCTCCAGGCTGCAAGAAAAAAATCTACTTGACCACTCTGCAAATGTTTCATATCCGAAAGCGGACCAGATCTTTGTCGCCTTTTTCTCAGAAGACGAGCAGTTTGTTTACTGCCACGATATCCCAGGTCTTCTCAGGCAATTCGGTGTTACTTCGTATAATCCAACAGAATGGCGATTATTTCTGGATACTCTAAGCGCAGCCTCAAGTGTATTCTCTTGCACAATGCAATGTTTATGGAGCGGTTCCAGTTGGTCACTCAGTGCACTTGCGAGAAGAACATAATGACATAAATATGGTCATTGACTTACTCAAATATCACGAGCACAACTGGATCATTTGTGTGGACCTGAAAATGGTCAACGTTCTCCTTGGTCAACAGAAAGGCTTCACAAAGTTTCCATGCCATCTCTGCATGTGGACAGCCGAGCTCGAGAGAAACACTGGATCCAGAAGGAGTGGCCCATCCGTGAAACTCTGGAAGCAGGCATTCCAAACATTGTGAATGACCCAATCGTCAGCCGCGAGAAGATCATTTTTCCCCACTCCATATCAAGCTCGGTTGATGAAACAGTTCCTGAAGGCATTGAGTACTGATGGTGAATATTTTCAACATATAGTTTCTGCTTTTCCTGCTTTGTCTTTCGAGAAGATCAAAGCAGGTTTGTTCGATGGACCTCAAATTCGTGCCCTTGTACGTGATGAGGAATTTGTAAGGAAGATGAATGACAAGGAGAAGACAGCGTGGCTGTCTTTCGTCGCAGTTATACAAAACTTTATTGGTAACAAAAAGACAGACAAGGCGGTAGGCGGCCATGGGTCGTCGAGCATCCGATGACCTTTGACCCTGATCTGAGTTAATCTAGTACTAAGTACTTACGAAATTGCAATCGAATTGGTTAACCTGTATATGAGCAAGGGGCTGTGAATGGTCTTTTGCCGAACAATGCACTCATTGACCTTTGACCCCTGACTTAGCCGAGATAGGTCAATATGTCCTGAAGCAAAGTTGTAGTACTCATTGAGTACTCTGTACCTATGAACTTTCATTCGTATCGGTTAACCCGTGTAGAGCAAGGGGGATTTGAAGGTCATGGATAAACTATAGTATTCCGAAAAATGCACCATGACCTTTGACCCCTGACCTAGCCGAGATAGGTCAATATGTCCTGAAGCAAAGTTGTAGCACTCATTGAGTACTATGTACCTATGAACTTTCATTCGTATTGGTTAAACCGTGTAGGAGCAAGGTGCCTTGAATGGTAATTTCGCCCGAAAAATGCACTTATTGACCTTTGACCCTGACCTACTCGAGATAGGTCATTATGCAATGAGCAAAGTTGTAGTACTCATTACGGTCTATAAGCATGTAAAGACTCATCAATTCGGTTCAACCATCTTGGAGCTAGTATACTTTGAATTTTCAGCGGAATGCTCAATGGCCCTCGGACATCAAGTTGAGAGGGTTACCATTTGGAAACTATAAGATATGAAAAAAAATGGATGTCATATAGCGGATAGAGAATCACCTTAAGATTATGCATACCAAATCTCATCGAGTTCCATCTACTGATAACTACTTATCAATTTGATGAAAAGTACCGAAAATGCGGTTTGATATCAGAAATCCCAAAGTTCGAGGGGATGCTGTGGGTGAACAAAGATATAATCGAAAATCCGACTCGATTTTTTGCGCACAATGCATTCCAGATGATTAGTCTGAATTTTAATGACCATCTGACCATAACCTAGGAGGAGTAGCATTTGGCACGAAGGCACCTCCAGCTCTCGCATATTATCGATTTTTGCCCTTTGACCCTGACCTAAGCAATATCCGTCAATATGTCCTGAGGCAAAGTTGTAGTACTCATTGCGTGCTATGAACCTGCAAAGTTTCATTCGGATCGATGCACTCACCTGGTCGCTGGGGGCCTTCAATTTTCACCAATTTCGGGCATACCCATTTGTAGGGGGCCCTGGGGTAAACTATTCCATATATCACAAAAAACGGAATACTCTTGGTAGAGCATCACATGTAGATGATGCATGCCAAATTTCATAAGCCTACGTGGGATAATGGCTTTCGGAATTGATTTCGCGTACGGTACCGATTTTGAAGGTTTTTCGGCTGTTGCTAGGGAACCAAAGCATCCTTAGCAACCATCACAATTTCCAAAGCACTAGGTCATAAGATGTACCTACCACCCGAGTTTGGTCAAAATCGGCCCACGTTTGCTACCAATTATGCTGATGACAAACGAACAAACATCCAAACAAACATCCAAACAAACAGACAGAATTACTGACAATAAGGGTCACCTATTTCGGCACCCAACAATAAGGGTCACTATTTCGGCGACCCAATAACTATGAATTTCTGGTTACTAGAATGCTGTTGGGTTTTCACGATCTTGGGTGCAACATGAGTGTCAAGCTCCATTTCCTGAATAGTCACCTTGATCAATTCCCTGAGAACCTTGGGGCTGTAAGTGAGGAACAGGGAGAGCGCTTCCATCAGGACTTCATGACGATGAAAGAGCGCTACCAAGGGCGATGGGAAAAAATATGATGGCAGACTACTGCTGAGCATCAAACGAGATTGCCCTGTGGAAGTCCACAAACGCAAGAGCTACAAGCGCAAATTCTTGCCTGAATAGGACCTATTTGAACTTTGCATTCCATCCTTATCAATTGTTCTGAATCACCTATCGTCTTTATGTCGAAATATATGTTAATTTAAATTTGCTTTTAATTCAAATTGTAACTTACCAAATATATGTTGAAAATGTTGAATTGCAAATATATGTTTAATATAAATTTGCTTTTAATACAAATTGTAACTTACCAAATAAATACTGATAATGGTGGATTGCAAAAAATCTAGAGCTTACAGAGAGAAACTAACTTCAGATTTGAATACAGCACACTCAAATTAGGTAAGATCAAGTGCTGGTATCAATGCAACAAAAACTTTTTCCCAGTGTTATAATTCCCCTGTATCCTTAAGGACGGACGGTTAATTCCCCAAGAATTTGATTTGTTTTGACGTACCATACTCTTTACAAAGTGTTGGTGCTGCCGAAGCAGTTTATTGGCAAGAGTTATACTGTGTGATTTGCCATTGCCTTCTCAGCATTGTTTGTCTGTGTTCTATTCTTTCAAACACTGAGTGTCAAGTAAGCAAGCAGCACGTACCATTGTTTTATATAAAGTCCTTTGTATGACTCGGCTGGGGTTCGAATCGCTGGGCTTCCATACTCAGAGCCGACACTTCAACCATTACGCCACCAAGTCTGGTTTCCCAAAATTATGGATGGGTTAATTCTACCAGAATTAGTTATTACCCTCACCAGAGGAGAGGGTATTGCATTTGGCTTTGTCTGTCTCTTTGTGTTTGTTTCTTTGTCCACACATAATGCACTAACTATTTCAAGGAGAAAATCATGATTTTGGAACGACATTTGAGAAAAAGATGCACTCAACAAGTACATCTCTTGAATGAAGTTAGTTCTGTTGCTGCATCGCTAGGCACCACCATTTTGTCTGAATCTTGCTGTGACTCCACCCTCAAAGAGCGTGGCACATTTGATTGGTCGATACAGCATACAATTTTGCCCAAGTACTGATAAACTGCTGATTTTTGGAAGTGCAAACAAGGCGATTTGTGTTCTATAGTATTCAAGTATATAATTCAATTGGAATTTTTAAAAAGATTGTACAAAAAAATTGCATTGAATTGGATGTTTACTTCCACTTGATGCACCCACTTTTACACAACCTTATTTAATGCGATGAATTAGTTCTTCATGCCTTTTGTTTGTGTCCCTTACGATGTCCCCAAAAACAGTAAGTTTCCTGCTTGGAATGATTTTCAATTTTGTTTGACAGACAGACAGACTGAAGTAATTGCTTTACCACACTCGGGGCAAGACTCCATACAATTAGCCAAAAGTTAGAGCCAAAGTACTGTTAAGTTGCAGGTTCATGTTCCGATTTGTGTTCTTCAGTGTTCACAATACAAAATTCAATTCAAATAAAGTAGTTCCTCGATCAAAGAAAAAGACTGATAGGCAGACAGAGTGAACCAATTGCTTAACCCCCTACACGCACTACACGCGCAACCAATTGCTTAACCCCCTACACGCACTACACGCGCAACTGCACTACACGCGCAGGATAACTATATGGTTTGATAATGATTAAGTGAAAGAAGATGCTCAACCAGATTCAGCAGCCTTGTGGTTAGAATATCCGCTCCGAGTCTGTGAGGTCAGTGGTTCAATGCCAACTGTGGCCTAATTGTACCAAAGACTACAAAGGTAAGAGGGAGGCTTTAAATATTCATATAATAAAAAATAATACCTTTCCTTTCGTGCTGTAAAGGCACATGGGGCTGCCGAGGCAGTTTCATTGGCAAGGAGTACAGTCCTGGATGGGTCGCCACTCTGATGCAAGTTACCCTTAATGGTTATTACCCAGTAAAATGATGCACTCAACAAACACATATCTTGAATGAAGTGCACTCATTTTGTCAACCTCGGAAGGATGACAGGCTGAGTGCTTTGCATATTATGATGGGATATATTAGGTAAGAGAGATGATGTAATAGTTCTGATCTGATGTGATGTGCCATACTCTGTTACAGAACGTCGGTGCTGCCGAAGCAGTTTCTTGGCAAACGTTTTTTTGGGTGGTTTGCCATTGCCTTCCCAGCAGTAGTTAGGGCAGGAATTAGGAATTTAGCCCTGGTGCTGTTGAGAGCAATAGCTCACCTACTGTTTAAGAAGGACACCGTGTGATCCTTAAAGGTCCAGAGAATCAGAATATCATTTTTGGTTTAATGAATAGATATGGCTTCACTTAACACTTAACCGTTGTTCTTTTCTGGAATAAATATCTTGAAAGGAAGATCAAAATGTTATTTGGTGCCCTTTTACACTCGTTTGGCCCCACCTCCCCCCTCCCCCCAAAAAATATGGTCGATTGGTCCCACCCCTCCAATGACGTCATCTCGACCTCGGGTTCATACATGTTCGGTCTGACAGCACCTTCTACTTAATGATTTTGACTATCGTTGTAATCTGGGGATTCTTGATCAGAAAATTATTCGTCAAATTTACTTTCTGACGAGTCTGAAGTGAGTTGTGCAGCCATTATCCATTGCGTGCTAACAATATTTCCCTCGATTACGTCATGGCAGTTTATCTGGATTTTTTAGGGGCGGTAATCGACGGGTTTGCCTTTTTATGATTAGAATTAAAAAAACATGTTCAGTTCCTTGTTTATTCCTTAAAAAATCAATATAATCACATTGGAAAAAAAACGTTTTTTTCTGATTCTGTGGACCTTTAACATCCATCAATTAAAGCTGGCAGATGTGACATCTCGTTTAATGTGCATCCAAGGAATGGCACACATTGATGATTCACCCTGCCAGTAAAACATGCCTGTGAAATACTGGGATGACAGTTTATAGCTGGGTCAAGATTCAAACCCAGTCTATACAACTTAGAGGCAAGTGTGCATACCTCTTGACCATCAGGTCAGCCCTATGTAAGATTATGATGACACTTATGGGATAAGATGGAAGGTGCACATATTATTATGCGATAGAGGGAGGATTACATCAAAAAGTCCACTATTTGTGAAATATCTTCGATACTTTTAGTGGGATGAAAGATTAATAACATATGTGGCAGGAGGCTTCCATAAATGAAGAAGAGGTAGAAGATGCCAAACAGCAAGGCGAGGTTTTACGCTCAATCTCAGGCATTGGAATTGTTTTTCCGACCACACAAAATGGGATCCATCATGCACTCTAAAAATGTTCTGTAGAATTTGCACTGTTGCGTGCAGTATTGTCGAATTTCTATGGAACATTTTTTGTGGGGTGTATGGATGTGTACAAACAATTGTATCAACCCTACACATCACACGGAGTGGGTTTTCAGTTTTATTTCCTTTATTTATGTGTGTTGCGGAGTGAATGGTTTTACGGTGGCTGGAGTGCAAATCCTGCCACTAACCTCCTAGAAAAAGGTAACCCAACTACAAGAGGATGCCCGCAGACATAGTTGGCCACCAAATATGGATAGCCGTTGGCTCACAAGGAGCTCCTCCGCCCTTTAACAGGTTTTGTTTTTAATCCTGCTGGGTGTCCATATCCAAACGCCCTCCTCACCAGGGTACCTGGTGGGGAGACGGTTTAGTCACTGACAAATCACCATGAAACAGGTTAGTACAGGTTTACATGGTACCTGTAGCAAGTCACAGATCTGATCTGGCCTGACCTGACAATAACGGGTTGAAAAGCTTTTCTTCAAATTATCGAAAATATTTTCATGCTATGAAGGAATGCTTAGACGGTGTAGTTGGCGATTGTTTGTGGCCATATAAATATTGAGGAAATATACACCATTGTACATACATAATTATGTTAACAGATAATTTTGCACCAAACTCTAAAAAGAACGTGAAAAATTATCCACACCGCATTCTAAATTTGCAGAGAAGACAATGTAGGTCGCACAAAAAAACTATAAGCATTCTGGAAATATGGTCGATGTATAAATATTGAGGAAATATACACCATTGTACATACATAATTATGTTAACAGATAATTTTGCACCAAACTCTAAAAAGAACGTGAAAAATTATCCACACCGCATTCTAAATTTGCAGAGAAGACAATGTAGGTCGCACAAAAAACATATAAGCATTCTGGAAATATGGTCGATGAAGATGCTTGTCGTGCAATGACTAAAATTATTAGGAGAAAAATAAGAGAATGCAATCGGACAACTGAAAATAAAGTACTGGTAACTAATAATGATCAGAATTTTTGGCGTTTGTAAAAACAAAAATGACAATGACTTCTAAGTTGCAAATTCTTAAAGAAAAGGTCAGGTCAGGTACGGGAGTAACACCGGAGCAGCGCGTCACTGCATCCACTTTCCAGCGGTACTCCAGGGGCCTCCTTCTGGCCATCCCCCAAGCAGATGCCTGGCCCATCCCCATCTCCTTGGTTGGGATTAAAGATCAGGACAAAGTACTAATTGAGGATGAGGATAAAGCCAATTGTCTTAATCAATATTTTAGTATGGTTTTTGTAGATGATGAAGGTAAAATGCTTCCCATTTTGCAGAGTTTTCCCCTGACTGATTTAACAGAGTATGGTTTTCCGCCGGAAAAAGTTTTTGAGGATTTGTATAAATTGCCGAATAAAACCTCATGTGAGCCAGATGGTATTCGATCATTATTACTGAAAAAGTTGGCTTTTTAACTAGCTTATCCCCTGTCATTAATATTCGAATTGAGTTTCCACACCTCAAAAATACCCGTTATTTGGAGCTAAGCAAATATTATTCTAATTCACAAAAAAAATTCTCCATCGTGTGTACCTAATTATAAGCCTATCAGTCTTACGTTTGTCACATGTAAAGTTATGGAATCAAGAATTAAGGATACAATGCTGGAATACTGTGAGTTTAACTAATTTGATGGTTAATGAACAGCATGGCTTTATCAGGAAGAAATCTACGGTATCACAATTATTACTTTGTCTCAATGAATGGACTATGGAGGTATACAAGGGAAAATCTGTGGACAGTATATTTGGCTTTTGCGAAGGCTTTTGATACTGTATCCCATAATAAGCTTCTCAATATTGTTATAACTTTCATATTTGTGGGAAAATTGTGGGTTGGACAGAAGCCCTTTTCGCTAATCATACACAGAGTTGTGGTTAGCAATGATTATTCTGGCGAAGTGTTCGTAAAATCTGGGGTTCCTCAGGGTAGTGTCTTGGGTCCTCTTCTACTTTTGATCTATATTAATGGTTTGCAGAAGTGCTGGAGAGTAGTTCAGTGTATATGTTTGCAAATGATTCTAAGATAGCGTTTTCGTACAAGGAGACTGGGGAAACGGCCAAACGAGAAATGGATTTGAACCAACGTTTTTTCTTGGGCAAGCAAGATGCAATTGACATTAGCGATTGAAAAATGCGTAGTTTTGCACCTTGGAGGTTTAATTTTTTTAAAAAGTTATACAGTAAACGGAGGAAAGATAAACAGTGTTGACAGCATAAAAAATTTGGGGGTCACTGTGAGCAGTGATTTGGAATTTACTAACCATTGTACGATGATTGCTAAAAAGGGTAGAATTGTTACGAATCTGGAAGCTTACTGCACACAACAGCCAGAGTCCCTATAGATCAGTTATAACGGTAAGTATGTGTTTCTAGTTAGAATCCATCTCCTGTGTCTAATGGGAATTAAGTGTACGTGTGCTGTG
>CM068967.1:43114173-43145202 GCA_035128595.1 Eptatretus atami
TCTCACCCACCCCGTTTCCGACTGAACACGATCACCATTACACATGTGGCCAGAGGTGAGGAGGTGGGTGGAGCTACAAACGCCTCTGATCGGGGCTCCACCCAGAAGGGTGGGAGTTGCCCCGCCTACCGTGGGCCTGTCCAATGAGGGACGGCCAGCGGAATCGTGTGAGGTGTCCGACCAATCAGAAGGCGAGTGGCCAGGAGAAGAAGCCCTCCCCTGAAGAGGAAGAAGTGGTTGTCTGGACCAGCGTTCAGGAGAGGATGGCAGTTCGAGAGATCGTGGCGTTTTGCCAAGCAGCGAGGATCGTGTGTGAGACATTTCTTGGTGGAGAGGACATCGTCAGTTCGGACATTCCAATCTGGCATCCAAAGCCAGTGAGTGGTTGTCGACGAGGCCCTGCAGACGGTCGTGGTCGTGGACTTCGGGTCGTGGGTTCGTGTCCCACCGTGGTGGTTCGAGTTGGTGTGACCGCACGAGGCGGGACAGGTACCCCGGGCCGGCCCTACCGACTGAAGACCCATCGGGTCCATTTTCTTTTTGGGTGTGCGTGTCTGTGTGCGGCCTGTCTTGTCAAGTAGAATTGTTAAGTGCTTCTCCTTGTACATGACTACATTTCTTATAGTCGGATAACTCTGCCCTTACGTGCTCCCCTCTTCCCCCCATTGTAAAATAAATACCCCTATTGTTGAATGTCCCAGCTCAGCCTGTTGTTGGCGCAGTGGTTAGGGCAGCGGCTTGGGATCCAAGAGTCCTGAGTTCAAGCCCCGTTCGGCCACTAAATTAATACACCAGGGGGTTGACTCAGCCTGTCAGCCTGTCAGCGGCGCAAGAGCTCCCCCTTCGTCAAATTTTCTCCCCTCCCCAGCAAAACCGCCGACCGACCGAGGCGAATCGGCTGCCTCAGGGTCGTTTGACTGGGTCCAGTTTGAGGAGATGTTACAAAGCATGAAGGGGGGGTTTGGAGCGCAAAATGGATGCGATCGCCGCAAAGCATGAAGGGAATTTGGAAAGCAAAATGGATGAGATGAGAGGGTGATATGCGAACGCAGCAAGGGAAATGCAGAGCATGGAGTTAAGCCTGCAGGCGGGTGTAAGAGTATAATGGGGCACCACGTGGCAGAGCGACCGAACCGACCAGAGGAGTGCAAATTGTGTCCGGCCCGCGATGGAGACGGCGTGAGGTCGGATGACGAGAGACACCACATAATTGATGGGGAGATGTGTAAACTAGGACACGAGGGGACGGACGGAAGAACCAAGGGAGGTGATGGAGACGGAAATTTTTCAGAGACATCGGGAATTTAAGAAGTAAGGAGGAGGAACTACAGGAAATTAGACACCGAGCACACACAGGTAGAGATTAGGAAGGGACAAAGAGGTTGAGCTGGTGGAATGTCTCGTGACACATGTGAGCATCAGGTTAACCTCCCTCAGGGACAGAGGGAGATGGTAACCTCCTCGACGTGGACCTGCGACGAGTGAGTCGGTCGGGCGAACGAAGATTGCACTGGTGTGCGACACCGAAGGTGTCCTCGATCGCTGCGCAAGGACGGTGTTCCCGTAGCGCCCTTCGTAATCCCCTGTGTAGTGAGGGCTCAGTGTCGATTTACCTGCATTGAGTTGGTCGGAATAGAGCCGCTATTCGGATCCATCAGTGCCAACGACTCCGCACACCCCAAGTGTGCCCTGGGGCTGTGCGCAGTGTGAGATGGTGCGATCCCATGAACATGCGCCTTCGATGACAATGCGGTGCTTGGCCTCAAATGCAGCAGGGAATGAGCGTAGGTACATGACGAGACCGAATAGTCGGAGACTGGGCTTATACGACCGTAATGCGGCTCGTATACAGCGGTGAAGACTACTCCAACACATCGTACAAAAATTTCATATTTGCTTTATTAAAACATCGTTCTTATTTAAATCACAACCACAGATATTCATTTCCATGCCATTTCACCAGAGTTCAGCTCAGTCCTATCTGGTACCTAATTGTATAGGTCAATTTCTATGCTCTTTCTTCAAGATGTGTCCTCATAATGCTCCACATTTGTTTGCATCAGCAAACCTGTACTTCGTCTGGCAAAGTTTAGAATCCACTTTTATACCTCCTCTTTGCGGATGGCTTGTTTTTGCATCTGATCAGTTCCCAGTGTCGCTCTATGTGTTTATGTGGCATTTCCACGGTTACGTTTCTGTAGGCAACCCTCAGAACAGAACTATGCGGGGTCTAGCATCTGCGTGAATTGCCGGGCCGATTCAGCATCCCTTCTGCTTAGAGTCCACTTCATAACCTCTGCCATCAACCTCCCGATCAAGCAATAGTTCGCTTGGCTTGATTATGAGCGTCGTGGCCTCCGTCTCTGCTGAAATCCAGTGAGAACTCTCACTAACCCTCTCGGACCGAGCCTGAATGCCGCATCGCAGTAACACTATGTTTCAGAACACGCGTTATGTAGGCGCTCCCTTGTTGAGCTGTCTGAGATCGGCCTCATCATCTTCGAAACACAAACATAGCGAGCGTCCACCCGATGATCCCTGCATCTGCTCATATGTGTTGCCACCCAGGATACATTTAACAGATGGATACCCGGCCTCTGAAGCACTATCGTCTGAATGCCGAAATAGAAGAAACACCTAAAGCGTCACCCCAAAAACATCCTCGTTATCACTTACGTGCTCACCGCAAAGCAAAGTAAAACTGGGCACTGTACTGAACCAAACGTTCTCAAGAGAAAATCCATCATTCTTCATAGCACATACTCGAATCCATTACACATGTAATTCGTGTCACGTTCCTCGTCCCAGCGTCAGTTATTGCTTTATTTGGAATCTTATATGCGCTATAGGGTGCAGATAGACTAGAACACGCATCAGCTGACTCACCTTGTCATTCCGATCCTTCTTGGCTGCCGTCTACGCTACACTGAAGTATATTCCTCCTCGTGGTTCTCCCTACTGCCAGTCCCTCACTGATCTGCATGCAATGTTGTCCATGATCTGTACTTGCTCACATCTACTTCCTAGCCTGACTACATCGAGCTCCCCGCTGTGTCGCTTAGAACACTAGGTCCACTTACTCGAGTCCATGCTCTCTGAAAACTTCTAATCCACAACTTAACAATCCTGTTGATTTTTGATGGAAAATCCGCGACAAGTGGAAGATGCTTCGACTTACTCTCTACACTCTGCTATGATTTTTGTAGCACAATAAGCCTCCATCATAGGGGGAATATTTCTCTGCCTGATTTGGTCCAAGACCATTTCGGGCACTCAAACGCCTGCATCGATAATATCAATCACCTTTCCACACTCCGTCTGCACAGAAATCAGACATTCGTTAAAAAATGGATTTTTATCGATTCAATAATATGGGTACGCATCCTTTTGGGTCACCCTGTATTTCTGGCAGCCAGGTCCCGGAACGGGCGATGTCGCGTACGGTTGCCCGTTTCACATTTAGCGAGTGCCCTCGGCTGCGTGCGCGCGCGCTCGTGGAAGGAATCCGGCGCGGAAACGCTCCACGTGGGATTCAACAAGGCCTCGTGTACGGCTAAAATGGCGGCGAGTGTTGTTTGAATTCGGCAAACAGGGGTCCCCATGCGAGTGCGTGTGCGAGGCATCACATGCTGCGCGCCACGTGTTCCGTTCGCGGAACGGGCGGAGCGAGCCCCGGGACGACACCTCAGGCGGCCTGCACGGCAAGCTGTGCGGTTCCGTGGGTGAGTGACGTCACCGGCGATTTCCCAGCGCGAGTGCGGCGTGAGCTGCACTCGTTTGGCTCGCGTGGGAATCCCTCAAAGGCGAGCGCTTGACAGGCGATGACAAGGCCTCGATTATCGGCCCATGGAAGAGATGAACGGGCAAGCTGTAGACCGCCGCCTTGGCGTGCAAAAAAAAACCCTCGCTCCAAGTACACGGCCTGGCAGGGATGTGGTGGACATCCTGTTTGGGCAAAGGAAGCACTAGTTAGCGGGATGGGTTTAGCTTAGACAGACCGGCGTCATGGGTGGAGAGGTCCTCCCATGGGGTTGGAATAAATAGTGGGAAAGTAGGTTAGATTTAGAATGGGGAATGGATTTTGGAGACATGGACGGACATGGAATGTGTAGTGGGGATGTAGCTTAGCTACGTAGAATTAAAGGAACGTGCATTAAAATAAGGGGCGTGGGGGCACGAGTAGTTAGGGAATATAGTTAGCAGTGTGGAGTGTTGGTGTGAAAAGAAAAATGTGACAATGAATGAGTATGGGTCAGCGGGCCAAAGTGTGAATGGAGCGAATGTGTGAATGCATGGTGCGAATGAATGAGTGGGGGGAGGAGTGAATCCTACCCAAGTGACCCCGGGGTCAGTGTAATGTTAGTTAGTGGTGTTAGTGAAATTTACCAAAAGGAGGTCGTTTTGTTGTTTGTCTGGGAAGAAGGCATGAAACCTATTTGGAGGGTGCAGGAGCCCATGACTGGCTGGGAGTGTGCTTGAAAGGTGAGTATTGAGTAGAGGGACCCCGGGCACGGAGAAATCGGCCAGAGTAGGCCAAGGTCCAAGGGACCTGGATAGTGTAGTGGGGCATGGGCGACCCGCAGAACGGGACCCGTAGCGCCAAAATGCACGTGGGCATTGGAGGGGGGGGGCAATCCGGGAAGGCAACCCCCGCGTTCTTAGGGATAGGTAGGTCGGAGACAGCCTCAGGCCGCGGGTGCCGTAGTCAGAGTCCGCAGGAGAAGAAATCCCTGCCAAGTGAGCCACGCTGCCCAGCGATGAAATTGTGCAAAGCACGAGTGAAAATTTGCAGGCAGGCCCAAATTTATAATGGACACCAACACAGGTGACGGAATCATGGTTTTAGAACCAATAGTATAAAGTGGACAGGCGTTTGAAAAGCCCGGGTAGTTTAAAGTTAATAAATGCTAGGGTAATAAGAAAAAAAAATGTACCCCTTCGCACCATCCATCCTTCGCTCTCCGTAGCGCTTGGACACCTTGGTAAGATGGCTGAATTATGTGGGAGGCCATTCTGAGGCTTTATTGGCCTCGAGGCAGACGCTAGTCTCACCTTATCCCTCCAAAACAGGAACCTCGGGGTTGGAGTTGATGGACAGGATAGTTAGCCGGACAAAGACGATAATGGGGTAAGGCCTAAGTCACATTTCTATACGCGGCCGTACGCCCTCTGAATTGACAGAAACGTGCGGCGGCCGCAGTGTCTGAGTGGCTTCAGGGTGCCCTACGCGTATGGCTATTTTTACAGACCGTAGGTCGCCGTGAATTATAACGCGAGTTATAACTTTTTTCATTTCTACGTTCGCCGTAGCAATTCGACAAGCCGAAAAAAAAAAACTGGTAAAAAAAAAGAAAAAGAAAAATGAACCCACTCCGTTACCGTCCGTCTGGCCGCACGTTCGCCTTAGCACCCCTGGCGTCGCCTTGCGGGCACTTGAGGCTACCTGGCGTCTACTTGAAAATTCTATGGCCGCCGCAGGCCCCCTTAGAGTCACCGTGCGACATCAAATCAACACCGTACGGCACCCCCACGTTTCGGTCTCCACAATTTCTAAATACGCCGTGCGGTCCCCGAAAATAAAACATATGTGACTGCTACAATGTGTGACCGTGGAATACTGCGCCGCCGATAAATTGCTAGTGGCGTAGATGTTGGAGACCCACGGCCGACGTGGCAAATGTGACTTTGCCTAAGGAGACGAAATTATATAGAAAATAAATAAAAAAATAAAATAAATAAAAAGGGCTAAATTTTGTTGTTTTCTTGTTAGAATTAAGGGAGGGGTATGGACAGAGACAGGCAAAGCGATAGGTTGGGGGGAGACAATAGGTAGGGCCGAGCCCGTTTTCGGACGGCTGGCACCACCGCACTCCCTCCACACAACCTCACGGAACGAGACCAGAGGCTGGCTGCTTCATATGCCGCCTGTTGTGCTGCAGTTGCTGGTCGCATCTGCCTTGCCATGCCTGTTTGCCTGCCTTGTCAAACCCCATCCCTGCCCTATTGCATCGCCCCTGGTCACATCCATCTCATGTGCCGCCAGGATCACCAGTGTTTTGTAAGGACTGCTCCCAGGAGCCTCACCACGACTGCATTTGAGCAGCCCGTGCGTCCATTTTGTGCTCTTGCACCCTTTCCATTTCCATGAGCCAGAGACCGCGATGGAGCAGCCTGGCCACATCTTCTTGCATAAAGGCCACTTCAATGGCTCTGGGACGGCGCATGCCTGCCGTGTTAGGGTGAGTGCCTCCAGCAGCTGGGGGTGTGGAAGAAAAAGAGAAGGTTCACTGAAACACACAAGGGGACCTTTGAGCAGGCCCTGAGGCGACTGACCTTCAGCTGCTGTGCACTTACCCACACAAAAATGACTGATTTTGCTGGCCCTTTTCCCCACAGATCGGTTCTGGCCATGGTTGTGTAAATATTAGTTAAGATTGTAAATAAGTTCTTAACCCACTGTGTGTTCTCTTTAGCACCGGCAATGTAGTTAAGTTGTCCGTTAGTTCTGTTAGTTTTATACGCAGCGCACTAGATTATTTATATTCTGGGACATGGATAAAAAAATGTCGCACTCAGGATCTGTAGTAAAATGTACTAGGGAAAATTACACATGCTGTCACACGCAAATTTGATGACTCGGACGAGTCTGTAAAAAGGGGAGGGGTAGTGTTACGAATCTGGAAGCTTACTGCACACAACAGCCAGAGTCCCTATAGATCAGTTAAATCGGTAAGTATGTGTTTCTTGTTGAATCCATCCCCTGTGTCGAATGGAATTAAGTGTACGTGCGCTGTGGGTTATTTTAAAGATAGGATTTTTTAATCCTTATAACAACGACAACAACGCCCATCTTCAATCTCACAACAACAACACTGCTGCGGCATTCTTCGCGCGCTCACAGCGAAGCGCGCGTGTGGCAGAGTCTTAACATAGCATGGCGTCCCTCTTAGCCAATCGGCAAGAGCGGGTGTCCTCCCGCCCCGTTTCGACTCAACACGATCGTCATTACGCATGTGGCAGAGGTGAGGAGGTGGGTGGAGCTACAAACGCCTCTGATCGGGACTCCACCCAGAAGGGTGGGAGTTGCCCCACCTACCGTGGGCCTGTCCAATGAGGGACGGCCAGCGAATCGTCGCATGGGTCTGACCAATCAGAAGGCGAGTGGCCAGGAAAGAAGCCCTCCTTCCGGAAGAGGAAGAATGGTTGTCTGGACCAGCGTTCAGGAGAGGATGCAGTTCGAGAGATCGTGGCGTTTTGCCAAGCAGCGAGGATCGTGTGTAGACATTTCTGGGGAGAGGACATTTCAGTTTGGACATTTCCAACTGTGCATCCAAAGCCAGTGAGTGGTTGCGACGAGGGCCAGCAGACGGTCGTGGTCGTGGACTTCGTCGTGGGTTCGAGTCCCACGCTGGTGGTTCGAGTCGGTGTGACCGCACGAGGCGGGACAGGTACCTGGGCCGGCTCTACCAACTGAAGACCATCGGGTCCATTTCTTTTTGGTGTGCGTGTCTGTGTGCGGGCCTGTCTTGTCAAGTAGAATTGTTAAGTGCTTTCGTTGTACATGACCGTATTTCTATAGTCGGATAACTCTGCCATTTGTGCTCCCCTCTTCCCCCCCCCCCCCCCCCCATTGTTAAATAAATACCTATTGTTGAATGTGCAGCTCGTCCTTGTCCTTTCTGTCATTGGTTTGCCACGCTCGAACGGAACTAGGAGGCCTCATTGCTGCGAAAACGTGCAATCGGCCCAGCAGGATTCTGGTACTCTCCTGCTCGGGTACGGCTCGGTAACGGCCCGGATCGCGCAGATACTGCCGAGAGTGAATTTCCCCGGTAGTTTGGACGACGTGGGTATTTAGGTAAATTGAAATTGGCAATCGACCCTATCCCACGTGGTCGACCTATTGGCGATCTCGGTCCGATAAGGGACCCGTCGGCCTCCGGAGTTATCCGGGGTGACGACCTATAAATTCCTGGTGTTCGGTGCAGCCGACTCTACTGCTCCACCTAGTGGTCGTGCTCGCCACTGAAACTCGGCCCCACAACAGTATATTCATATGAACTGTTTGCTTAGATCCTTTGTAAACAAGGAGATGGGATTCATTAAGAAATGTTTCAATGCTTTTGTGTAGCCTACATTGGAATATGCATCACAAGTCTGGTCACCACGTTTTATTAAGGAAATGTAAACTAATTGAGTCGGTACAAAGGCAGTTTTCATGCAGAATACCTGTAAACACAAGGAGGAGGAGATTGGGACCATACTCTGTGCAGAGCATTGGTGCTGCCGAAGCAGTCTCCTTGGCTATTGGACACAATCCTGGACGGGTCGCCACTCCGACACAGTATACCAGCATGCTGGCACTCGTTTTGCCGACCTCGGAAGGATGACAGGCCGAGTTAACCCCACCTGGTATTAATTCAACAGCTGAGCATGATTTGAACTCAGGACCCTAGGATCCAAAGCCCGCCACCCTAACCATTAAGCCAACACCAGGCCTATAAACACAAGGAAATTAGACCCAGGAAGAGGCCATTCAGCCCATCATGCACCACATCAACACGACACTAAATTTATCAACACACGATCAAAATAATACGAAAATGCAGAATTTTAAAAATATTTAAACATTTGGCCCTTACATATCAAGAACATTTGGTAAACCTAAATCAAGATTCTTTAGAACTACAGAGACTGAGGGCTGATCATATTTTTGTTTTCAAAATTATTTACGGGTACCTTAACATTAATTTTAGATATCTATTTCAGATTAATAGTACCCAAACTAGGTCAAATGGATTGCCATGATTTCAAGATTCTAATCAAGAAGTCAGTAGACTTCTTATGTAAGGATGACCCAGACACTCCATTGGCTCAATAGAACATAATTCCTCAAAAAATCTACTAAGATAAAACCTACAAACCTATATATTACCTACCAGTCATCTGCGGAGAATTCCCCATCCAATAACACTCATTAAACTTTGGGACATCATCACTGAACAAGAAAAATGAGAGACCCTAAAATGCCAGTTTGGCATTCTTCTTTTTCTTATTGTTTTCTGACAGCCTAAATCAAAATTGGTTTCAGCTACAAACTTGGTTTAAACACCAACCTACAGCATTTTATAGTGGGAAGGTGCAAACTGATAAAAATTTAATATCATGAAAGGATTCCGTGAAAGGTTCGCAAAACTGCATTCCTTTTAAAGTAATAGGATGGGATCAGAGGGGTAGGTGGGACTACGACTGTCAATCAGTCTGATTGGGGGGGGGGGGGGGGGGGGGGGGTCCGCCAGACACATTTGCCCAAGAGCCAATCAGACCTACATGGTTGTGCTTAATGGTGGAATATTATCAGCCCTGTTGTGCAGGGCAGTCACGGGGTCAATCGACCGCAACAACATACACATATTTCTATTAAGTAGTACATTCTATTTAGAATGTTAGATCGTCTATAAAGTATGTACAGTACATTACAATGTGGGTGCGTCTATAAAGTTTGGACTACAACATTTGAAATCAGTAGTAGAACATCTTCATAGATATAGAAGGCTCAGTTCATGTCTGCGTGTCACAATATATCTATTAATTACTTACTACTTGAAGGACTGTTGCATTTTGAAAACACGTACGTCTAATCATTACGTACTATTGGAATGTACCTTTTAAACCTATCGATCCTTTAGACTGCCAAGACTGCTTAGACCTTTAAAGACCCTTTAAGATGCCCAAGACCCTTACCCTTAAGACTCCCAAAACCCTAAAGACCCTTGAGAACCCAAAGACCTGTGAGACCCTTAACACCCTTAATACCCCTGAGACCCACAAGACCATAAAGACCCCTAAGACCCTCAATACCCCTAAGCACCTTAAGACCATTTTGACCCCAAAGACCTGAAAGACCCATTATACCTCAAACACCCAGAACATCCTTAATACCCATAAGACCCTCAAGACCCCTCAGACCCCTAAATACCCTTAAGATCCCTAAGACCCCAAGACCCCTTTTACTTTTAATACCTTTTTGACACTTTAGTCACCTTTAGATTCCTTCACCCTTTCGACCACTTGTACCCTTTAAACCCAAAGAACCTCTAGACCGATACACCCGTGAAGTCCCTTGAGACCCCTTTGACCTCAATACCATTTAGACCCCTTACACCTTTCAGAAAGATTTTCGACAGCTTGGACCCTTGACCATTGAGAGGTTTAGAACACTTGACCTTTTTAGACCCTTTTTACATGCTTGAGAGATTAGACAGACCCTTTCGACCCCTTAATCATCATCATCATCATCATTCAACAAAGGCATAAGCCTGTGGTTGCCTTCTCAAATTACCTGTTCGACAAACCCATATTGCTCGTGGCAACTTCAGACTGGCTGAAGCTCACCATTAGTCACATGGTGTCTCGAGCCGTGACCTGCCTCCCATTGGCTGTTCCACTGGTTTCGGTGAACAGCCAATGTTTCGGTAGGACTCGTGGGGACGGGACCCACCTTCAGGACATGTGGTACTACCACTATGTCCCAGAAGGGGGTGCCCCATTGATATGGGTGCTACTCCCCTCACTCATAATTTATCCACGGTACTTGCAACTCACTGCATGTAGTATGGCTCCCTCAGGGGAGTCTGTGGGGTTGGTGACGGTTATTCCACCAGCAACCACAGACTCCTGACCTGGGTTGGCCTACCCGTACGTGGTTAAACGCTGGGTCATTGCGTGCGAGATGCCACTGGCCCCGCAATCTCAGTGGGAGCCGTACTCCGCACTGCTCTGGGCAGAGCAAATGGTCTTGCCTGCCATGCCAGTTGCGCAGATCCAGTGGACTGGATCTGGACGCTGGGTTGGTATTTGTCACAGGGGCCGCATGTGAACCAATGATGGTTTCGTGGTCCCAAACTGTTTCGGATGTCCACTCCGATGGTCTGGAGCTTCAGTCTGCCACCTCTGTGCCATGGTGGTCAGCGCCTGAAACGCGCTGTGGTGAGAAGGATGGAGAGAGGGGGGAGGACAACGAACCAGGGCCTTACAACCCTGGTACAGGAAGCATCGAGCTGCACTGACCCTTTTGACACAAACTAATATTGGAACATACCGTTTAGACCTTTAGGTCATCTCGAACCTTTGCACAAACTCGACCCACCCAGAGGGTGGGTACTCTGCTAGTAGTTAATAAAGATGCTCTTGTAACGTACTCTTGGCAAAACACTTCAGAACCAGGAATTACCGTTACATCAACTTAGTCACTAAATTTGTTTCAGCAAAGATTGTACTCCACTTCAAATTGCCTTCTGTACCATATCATTCCACGTTCCCCCCAAAATAAGGATTTGCTTTCTTCTCAGGAACAACACTACACACACAATTACGATAAAACCTGACACAACCTTCATCACCCATGATGCTCTTTTTCTTGTTATATTTTGTATTCCCAAGTCATGAAAATGAACTTTGCTTGCAATTGATCTGTCTCTGGCTACCAAGATATTTTCGATTCTGATATAGAGATATCATGCAGATATCATCTATCTATAATTCCAGCATCTGTGTGTGTGTGTGTGTGTGTGTGTGTGTGTGTGTGTGTGGTGTGTGTGTGTGTGTGTGTCTGTGACCGCCGTTTCTCGACAACCACTGGTCCGATCTAATTGAAACTTGCCAGTATATTGCTGGGACCTGAGGATGTGCCTTTTCAAGGTTGATATTAATCGGACAAGTGCTTCCCAAGTTATGGCCATTTATTTACCAAACCAATGACAAGACACGTTGTTGCGTGGGCATGGCCGATGGGGAAGGGAAGCCTAGCCGCGTTCCCATTACAGGTTACAACGTACGGGCTTCCGGATAGTGATGACTTCGTGTATTCTAATAATTTCTCGATTTCTTATGCGCATTATAGATAACACAATGCCCCAAGTTATGATCGTTTTCATATTAGACGGTGCATAAATTTCGGTAACATCAGAGAGCTGGTGTGCTCCAAACCAGGAAGTAAATTTTTTTTCTCTCTTCTCTTCTCTTTTTGTTTTCCTTGCCACGACATTGCGAAAAGGTAAAATACTTTGGCGCTAATTGAATAATTGGGTATTAAAACTAAATTGCGAATAATCGTAACTGCGAATAATATGCGAACTTCCGGGCCACGCACGTACGGGCACGCGAGAGCGAAAAAACGGCCTGTGTGGTTGTTGTTTGTTGCTCGCGGTTTGAATATTTATTTATTATTATTATTATTATTTTTTTTTTTACGGCACGTACTAGTAAAGCTAATGTTGAGATATCATAAAGATATCATGCGTTTCAAATATCATGCTATATACGTTTTTGGCCCTATCTCTAATGGTGAAGAATCACTTTAAAATTCTAGTATATGGATCTAGATTCGGATCTTCACCAAATTCGAATCAATTCGTCTTTGTCACACATCCAACCTTTCCAACAAGTTTCGTCCGGCCAGTGCCACACATTTTGAGATATATATATATTATATTATATAATATATATATTATATATATATATATATATATGTATACATAATATATGTTAAGATTGGGGCAGTTGGATTACACATTTTGAAAAAGAAGAAGGCGCTTCCAACCAAAAGCTTCAGCAAGACACAAAAAAAACCACAAAAAGTGTACCACACTCACAAAGCATTCAGCAAGAACATATGTAATAGTGTGGAGAGACATAATTGTTTGGAATTTGAAAAAGGGACAGACAGGGGTACATTCTCTCCCCTTACTTGTTCAATCTGTATCGTGAGTACATCTTGAGGAAATCAATCTTGGATGACATAGAGGCTGGAGTCAGGATTAGAGGAAGATGTATCAACAATGTAAGGTATGCTGATGATCCCACACTGTTTGAAGAAAGTAAGGAGAACTTGATGAAACTACTGCAGACAGTGAAGAAGGAAAGTGAAAAAGCTGGTTTTTATTTTAACCTAAAAAACACTAAAATCTTGTCAACTGAGAAGATTGATGTGTGCAGATTGGAAGATGATCAGGTGTAAATAGCGGAGGGTTCCTTCTTCCTGGGTTCAAATATTGAACTGAGTGGAGAATGTGAAGGAGAAATTAATATAATGAGGCCTCGCATTCGCTCCTGTCTCATTTTGTATGCCAAGTCTGTGCTTTCCTTCAATCCCTGGTGCTCCTGCTTCTCCAATTTTTGGATTCCAGTCTCCCATCATAAACACATCTCCTTTAGGCACCTGTGCTACCAATTCCTGCAACTTTCCAGAAAACTCCTCCAATTTTCTTCATCTGCTGCAGAAGGTGGAGCATATATCTGAATGATGGTGGTTTTCCCTGGATGTCTTTTCAATCTCACTGATATTAACCTATCACTGACTGGGTTGTATCCCAGTGCTGACTCTGCTGGCTTATTTTTGCAAATCACTGCCACTCACATTTCTTCTTTAGGTTTCTTGACCAGAAAATCCATCAGAAAATAACACTTTGTAATTGTCAGATTGAAACCTCCCCAAACCTGTCCATCTCAGTTCACATATCCCCAAAATTTAAGTTCTTGTCCTTTCCATCGCTCACTTTATTTCATCTACCTTTCCCTGATTCATTGACCTTACATTCCATCTCCCAATTTTGTGAACATTTGAGAAACTCATAGTTCAACATTCAGTTCTGTCAACCTCAGGGAATGGATTTCCTTGCGGGTTTGCTCCAGTCCCATCATTTTAATCAGTCCTACTCATCAAAATGCTATTCTCTTCCGCAGTAGTCATTTGGGTCGTTTCAAACCTGCGGGGCTCATCATCAACTACCATAGCTTTATCTCTTGGATTTCTGATCATGATCGTTTTCTTGGCACGTACAGAAGCAGTTTGCCATTGCCTTCTTCCGGGGAGTGTCTATACGAGGAGGATGATCCTCGCCATTTTTCTCCAGTAGAGAATCATCTGCCTAGCATCAAGGCCATGTAGCCATTACTGGCACTATGTGACAGCTGTCCACATTGCCATTCACCACCTACCCCCATCGCTTCGCGCAACCCTGATCGGGAGGCTAAAATGGGATAGTACACCTTGCCCCAGAGTGGCCCATGTGTTAACGAATGCAAAGAGCACATAACTCGACTCGCACTTAAAAATGCAATTGAAAAAAATAATCAAGAGGTGTCAAATATTATGCTCAAACTCTGAAGAGGTACAACCTCATCTGTTTGAAGGTCTACAAGTAGGTGATATTCTCATGACAGAGAGTAGTGATGATATTTGTGTGTTTGTTAAATCTTAATTATTCTTTACTTTCACCCCCTGTTCCATGAGTCTTAGTTTAATGTGTTGTGAAAAAAACGGGTCAATAGCTTCTCATTTGTGCTGTAAAATACCTTTATGAACAGTCACAGCCAAATCGTACTTTGCTGCCTTGGAGACGGTGGAATCAATGGTTCCCGAAGGTAATTGGTGACACTCGACAGGGGGTGAGGATGCAAGACTTGTTCTTTCCCATCACCGACAGATTGCTCGCTGAGCAGTTTTCTCCCATCTCATTTCTGGACTTAACCCACCTGTCTCAGCTTTGGTTACTAACGAGCCCCATCAGGTTCCATGTCATCATCCAGCAATCCATCCATACTTTGCAGTTTGCACTCAACAAATGTAAGATAACAGCTTATCGCCATTCTTTTCCTTCATTTGTTCCCCTCTTTTTTCCCCATTTGTGGTGTCACCTTGGGGTTGGCAGGATAGCTCAGAGGTAGCAAACTCGCCTTTCAGTCGTTTAGTGTGGGTTTTACTCCCGGTTAGACTATAAACGGTTATCCTGGTGTTTCACATGCAGGGCGAGGCATCAACGTGTGTGTCGCCCCTCGGCTGGTCGTTAAACTGGGTGTCCCATCTGCCGGCATTAGTTGGTGGACGTTAAACTAAATGAAGACATCAATGAATTATTAGACTTTTCCTTAAAACTACCAATAAGGTGCCAAGTGCTCAGACCATTTGGCTGTATCAGCTGCCAGTCGTCTTGAAAGTTAAGGTCATTGGCAATGATGGATTCCATCACCTTTGAAATGATGAGTAATAAACCGATGGGATGATGATAGAGAGGGTTTGATTTAGTTCCTCATTATGCATGAAAACCACACTGGCTACTTTCCACGATGATTGATCGAAGCTGGCCGCTTGCCAAGAGCTTGTTGAAATGAATGTAAAATGGAGAGTCCAGATGGAGAAAGCTCATTTTCAAAACCCACTCACTGATGCCATCAAGTCCTGCAGTCAAAAATTGGTTCCATTTTTTAAAAGTCAGAGTAAATGGCCAACTTTGAAGCCAGTGATAAAACACAAGTTGATTTGAATTTGTTGCGAAGAATGAAAATCGGACAATGGGTGCGAGTCAAAATGGTACAAATACATACTGGTACCTCTAAAAACTTACCTGGAAATGCAAAGAAGTTTGCATTATGAGAGAATTGATGAAAACGAAATTGAGCAGGGGCTCACCAAAGAAAGAATCACAATTCATAATTCAGGCTCGATGGCCGGACACAATCAAACACCTATGTGGTCACACCTGAATGGCATTAGAATTCCAATCATAAGTCTCTCCAGCATTTTCCAGGACTTGTTAAGAGCAGAGTCTGTTAGGAAGCGAATCTATTGCCTTGGAAACACGACAAACGCTTCCAAAATTGCTCCAGAAAGCCTTACCGGAATGACAGCAATTCAACATCATTCCTTTTGGTCATTCCTCATACATCCTACTCGAACACCACTTGACCTTTTTAAGGACAGCTTGCTCCATTATGAATGATCCTACCTGTGAAGCACCAAGTTGACCATTTACAGAGCGATGGTGTTGCCAAAGCAGTTTATTGGCAAGGGATATACTGGGTAGCTTGCCATTGCCTTCCCAACATTATTGTGTCCATGCTCTATCCTTTTAAATGCTGATCATCAAAAAAAAAATTCATCAAGCAAGGAAGCAGCATGTACCATCTTTAAAAGTCTTTGGTATTACTCGGCCAAGTTCAAACCACCAACCTCCCAGACTCAGAACAGACACTTAACTCTTATGCCACCGAGTCTGGTATCTGTTCTTGTGTATGCAGATTGGCTGCTGGGGTAGCTATCATTGCTTTGGAAGTGTGGCTGTGCCACTGATGCTGTGCCCCTCTACCAATACACCGGAACTCATTTCACCAATCTCAGAAGGATGACAGGCTGAGTCAACCCTACCTAGTGGTCATTCAGCGGTCAACAGGGCTCAAACTCAGGATCCAAAGATCCTAAGCCAGCCACCCTAAGCTCTAAGCTAACACCAGGCTTAGTCTGGTATCGAGGAAGGACATGCAGTAATGTATAAGTCCAACACCACTTAAATCATTACGAAGCTTTCTCAAACCACATTTAAAAACAATAAATTTGAATAGTACAAGATATTTAACTCTGGCATCAAAAACAGATGGAGATTATGTTTTCACCCCTTTCTGTCTATCTGTCTGACTGTTTGTTTGTTTGTTTGTGAGCTGAGTATTTAAAAAAGTTATGGACAGATTCGGCTGAACCTTGGTGGGCAGGTTAGGTATGTGGCAAGGACGAATAGCTTTGATTCTGGTGAAGATCCGGATCCGGATTCTGACACTATAATTTGTTGAGTGATTCTTCACCATTGAGTGACGGGGCCAAAGATGATATACCTAGTGTTGTGGGAGTGATGTTTAAGGGTTAATACAACTGATTACTAGAATAGTAGTTCTAACTGAGTATTTGTTTAGATAAGTGTGATGCACCATTTGTAATAGATATGCATTGCATGATGTACGGTGAGTTGTTTGTTTGCCCTACCCTACTGTTTTGTCCTCCCTTATTCAAACCTCTGGAAGTACATTTTTAATGTCCTTATCCTCTGTTTACAAGTCTTTACAAAGCACACACAAGAGCTTTGCAGCTCAAGCCATGAAAATGGGCAGGTGTGGCGAATCTGCATTGAAATAGCCAGCCATTAGCCTCACCGGAGGGGCTGATGTATGGGGCGAATCTGCATTGAAATAGCCGCCATTAGCCTCACCGGAGGCCTGATGTATGGGAATATCTGCATTGAAATAGCCAGCCATTAGCCTCACCGGAGGGGCTGATGTATGGGCGAATCTGCATTGAAATAGCCAGCCATTAGCCTCACCGAGGGCTGATGTATGGGGCGAATCTGCATTGAAATGGCCAGCCATTAGCCTCACCGGAGGGGCTGATGTATGGGGCTTATCGCATTGAAATAGTCAGCCATTAGCCTCACCGGAGGCTGATGTATGGGCAAATCTGCATTGAAATAGTCAGCCATTAGCCTCACCGGAGGGCTGATGTATGGGTGAATCTGCATTGAAATAGTCAGCCATTAGCCTCACCGGAGGGGCTGATGTATGGGGCAAATCTGCATTGAAATAGTCCAGCCATTAGCCTCACCGGAGGGGCTGATGTATGGGGAATCTGCATTGAAAATCAGCCATTAGCCTCACCGGAGGGCTGATGTATGGGTGAATCTGCATTGAAATAGCCAGCCATTAGCCTCACCGGAGGGGCTGATGTATGGGGCAATCTGCATTGAAATAGTCAGCCATTACCTCACCGGAGGGCTGATGTATGGGGCAATCTGCATTGAAATAGTCAGCCATTAGCCTCACCGGAGGGGCTGATGTATGGGGTAATCTGCATTGAAAATCAGCCATTAGCCTCACCGGAGGGGCTGATGTATGGGGCAAATCTGCATTGAAATAGCCAGCATTAGCCTCACCGGAGGGGCTGATGTATGGGGCAAATCTGCATTGAAATAGCCAGCCATTAGCCTCACCGGAGGGGCTGATGTATGGGGTGAATCTGCATTGAAATAGTCAGCCATTAGCCTCACCGGAGGGGCTGATGTATGGGGCAAATCTGCATTGAAATAGCCAGCCATTAGCCTCACCGGAGGGCTGATGTATGGGGTGAATCTGCATTGAAATAGTCCAGCCATTAGCCTCACCGGAGACCCTGATGTATGGGGCGAATCTGCATTGAAGAAATCTGCAATCAGCATCACCACTAGAGCTCACGTGGGCGTGGCACGGGGATGATCAGTTGATCTCCCCTGCTGTGCCGTCAATGGCAGCTTGGAAAGGAAAGGAGTGATTTGGAGGTCCCTTGGTGATGCAGCTTACACAGGGAGGCGCAGTTTGCAAGGTAGCTGATGCAGAGGCACAGTTTGCAAGGTAGCTAACGCAGCGAAGCACAGTTTGCAAGGTAGCTGACGCAGAGAGGCACAGTTAGCGATGCAGCTGACGCAGAGAGGAACAGTTTGTGAGGAAGTTGACGCAGAGAGGCACAGTTTGTGAGGACGTTGACACAGAGAGGCACAGTTTGTGAGGACGTTGACACAGAGAGGCACAGTTTGTGAGGAAGTTGACGCAGAGAGGAACAGTTTGCAAGGCAGCTGATGCAGAGAGGCACAGTTTGCAAGGCAGCTGATGCAGCGAAGCAGAGATTGCGAGGAAGCTGATGCAGAGAGGCACAGTTAGCAAGGTAACTGACGCAAAGAGGCACAGTTAGCGAGGCAGCTGACGCAGAGAGGCAGACATTGTGAGGCAGCTGACGCAGAGAGGCACAGTTTGCGAGGTAGCTGACGCAGAGAGGCACAGTTAGCAAGGAAGCTGATGCAGAGAGACAGAGATTGTGAGGCAGCTGACGCAAAGAGGGACAGTTTTGAGGAAGCTGACGCAGAGAGGCACAGTTTACGATGCAGCTGATGCAGAGGCACAGATGGGATGTAGCTGCTTTTGAGAGAGATGTAAAAGCCGAGAGAGGATAATAACACTGGAGGAGAGTGCCTGAGATCGACAAGGGAAGTCACTGAGTGGGTGGAGCTCATTATGCTGAGCTGTGAACATTTATTTCCCCAAAGCAACAAGGGTTTTGACGGAGCCACAATTATGGAACTTGAGAGTTTTATACAGGTGTTGCACCAGAGAACTCCCGTTAACTCTGCTTTCAAAATTCCTGCACAGCTGGCATCGAGGTTTGAAAGTGACTCCTTGGAATCATTGTTACCTCCGCCACCGAAGGTTCCCATCGTGTGCTGCCTTCTTGGCTGCTGGTTGCATCATTGGTTAGGGGCGTGGCTATGCCGCTGATGCAGTGCCGCTATTACCAGTACACTGGTGCTCAATTCGCTGACCTCGGAAGGATGACAGGCTGAGTCAAGCCCCTGGTGTTGATTCAGTGGCCAACGCGGCTCGAACTCAGGACCCTAGGATCCCAAGCCACCACCCTAACCGCTAATCCAACACCAGGCTGCCACCGAAAGTGGAACGAGGTTCTGTTTTCACCCACATGTTAGTTTGTTTATGTACAGGATATCTCAAAAAGTTGTGGCCAGATTGAAATTTGGTGGGCAGGTTGGGTGTGACGAGGACAAATTGATGATATTTTGGTAAAGATCCGGATACGGATCCAGATCCAACAATGTTTTTTTTAGTGATTCTTCACCATTGAGAGTTAGGGCTAAACCGATACATATCACGATATGTCAAAAAGTTATGGATGGATTCAGACGAAACATGGTGGACAGACTGGGTATGTGACAAGGAAGAATTAATTCGATTTTGATGAACATCCAAATCCAGATCCGGATATGATAAATTTTTAATTTTTAAAGTGATTCTTCACCATTGAGATGGAGCTAAAAACGATATGTAGCAGGATATTTCAAAAAATTTATTGGGCCCGACCTGTTCTACTGGATCGGGCATTGCGTGGTGGAGGTATGCGCTCTACCGAGTTCCCTTCCAGTTCTGTTATGTTTTGAACACTCTCAAGTTTTAGCTTCTTTGATTAGTATTTCTTCTCGTTTGTGTTAAATCAATAGAAAGATATATTTCCAAATAAATATTTGGACAAGATGTTTACTTTGGTTCTGGTTTTCGTAAGAGTTTAATGATTTGATTGATTGCGAAGAACTCTTTGAAGTGAAATGCTGAGCCTTGATTCTTGTAGTCCTATCTACTGCATCACTTCTCTTTGTGATGTGTATTTCTTGTATTGTGTATTGTTTTCTGTTTTCTTATGTATTACTTCTCTTCTTCTTTCACTCTTTCTTCCCTTCTTACCTTATCCACAGGGTCTCCAGCTAATGACAGTTTTTTTTAATCATACTTTCAATGCAATTCTTATATTGTTGTGGTTAAGGAAAAGACCCCCATATGCATTCAGAGACAAGTAGGATTTTTCCCCAGACATACATTTAATTAGTTTATGTGAGAGGGATTTTGGAAGGGAGATGCGTCACGAGTTAGAATGTTTCGTTTCTCTTTAGTCCCTCTGTCTATCGATCCATCTTTGGATCCTTCTATGTTATTTGGCTCCAGCTGCTCATCTATCGCCGGTCCCTCATCAAGTTCACCTTTCAAGCAAGTAACTCCTCGTAATTCCTCATAACCCTTCCCTATTTGTCCTTCAAACCTCCCCCTCCCTCCTTTTCCAATCCACATCTGAAACCATCCCCCCTGTCATGAGTCCACACCTCATGAATCACCATTACTTCAAAATCATGGATCAGAATTCCCTTTTGACTCGTACAAAAGATTTTTAAACAGCTGCTTGTACACATGCAAAATAAGTACTCATTATTTTCAAATCCTGCAAAACCCCCCATTTGGACACAATGGATGTAATTATTAGCACTGCAGTGGTCACTTCATCCTTTTATTTCCTTGCAAAACAAGGCATGAAGAGTTAAAGGATAATTAATGCTGCAGTTGTTCACAGCCACTGATGTCATCATGCACGTGCATTCAACACCGTGCGTCTCATGGAAAACAACAACTGATGTTTTGACCTCCGGAGCAAGAGGATGTAGAAACCAAGTGAAGTCGGTTGTGGAAGGTGGAACAGCCGAGTCTGCAAATGGAGCAGATGGTTTTGCCCTCCTCCGTAGGAGAGTGGATGCCCGTAAAGAGACTCTGAACAAGAGGCATTCAAGCATCTTTGACACGTGGATCAGCAATCGCTCTCGTGCACCACGTGTCTCGAGAGCCACCAAGGGCCACCAAGAGGAAGCTTGAACGCTGCACGAGTCTGCATGCAGTATGAACTTGCACACATCTGTGTGTCGGTGATCAGGAGGAACCGTACCCATGCTCTTCTTTGCACTCTATCTACTCTCTTCTTCCTCTCTACATTTCTCCAGAATGATTGATCGCCACGTCGTGGGTCGAGCATAAATAAGAACGTATAAGTGGGTTCTGTAAGCGTGAAAAATAATTATACTTTTTATTGTGCCTTTCATTGTGATTTCTGTCCATCCATAGTAAATCCATACTCATGAATCCTATCGTAAATACCTGTCATTGCTGATTGAATAAACCTAGTGCTTGTTGAATAGACGTGCTTGTTAAACTGCTAAACATTTTCGGCCTGCTTGCTTTTGCCCGTTCCACCATTGGTCTGACATTGTGTGTAAAGGTTAGTTCGACGGGAAGTTTTTCCCCACTGATTAGCTCCGTTATTAATTAACGGGGGTGGTTGTTGAGGGCATGACCCCTAATTAGGGTTCCCATGCCAAAGGTAAGGTAACGTGTAACCAAAATGCGAAAACTCTGCTCAGTTTGGTGGTTCTAATCAGCGGCCATGGTTGCCCAGCAACTCATCGGACTGCAGAGTTATTTGTCCTCAGGACCGGAGATCTAGTAAAGGTCTGAGGAGCTCCCTCGTGACAACCACAGATCCCGCATCCGTAACAATATGATTCGGTGAATTTGTTGACATCTTCCCTTTACGTTTCTTGGAAGCTAATAAGTTACAATTATTGATGCAAAATACTTCCTTGGACAATGTATATTATAAATGGAGCCATGTCTGTCTGTCTGTATGTTTGTCTGTTTGTCATGTTGTCACTTGAAAAAGGATTAACGGATTTCAATGAATCCAACAACGATGGATGTCATCGATTGTCATTCCAAATCCTTCATACTGTAAGCCCTATAGCTGAGATCTTTACCCCTTCCCACAGTTAAACAACAACAATAACATAGTATCATAGGTGGTGCATATCCAGATCATCCCATTTCCTGTAGTTACTGCAATATTCAAGATGGATACTGAACGGGCTTGTGTGGATGTATAGATTACTATGGTAGGACTATTAATTATTATTATTCTTTCTTGTTGAATTATTATGCATGTAGTATTATTATGCTTGTTGTACTCAGCAACGGAATAGCTATCCAACTGTGTTGTTGCGGGTTGTCCTGTTTTGCTGAATAAAGCCTACATTGTGTGATTTCTAACGAATCGAGTCTTTTAATAAAACACCATTCTGCTTATCACAGTGGATTCAGGGAACTCCCAGGAAGTTTTGTGATGCAAAACCAAAAAAAAAAATGGCGGTTTGTGCATGAGTGTACATGGGGCATGGGCACGTGCGGCGAAACTACAAACAGCAACTTGTGACGCTGGCTATCCCCACATGGAGAGCAGGATCTCTCAGGAATCCTTTTTTGTTCTTGCCACATAGATTAGCCATTGCAGCAAAGATTGGTATCCCCGTCGGCGAAGCAACTGGTCTCATATTCTGGTATTGATAACACTAGAGAGGTCATAGAACACATTACCCCAAGCAGTCTTGAGAAACAATGACATGGGTGAGGTCTACGAGCAGCAAATTTGATTGGTAATTTGACATAAAATGCCATAATATTTTGTCCAAGTACTGCCTAATGGAGAGGTTTTGAAAGTGAAAAAGGCGATTTGTGTTCCAAAGCAATTTGTTCACTTTGGTCCGAGTCTTATACACCACCTTATTAATCCCCTACCGGTTTCACTGGATGGGACCAGAGGTTTTCTCTCCATCTGTCCGTCTGTCCATCTGTCTCACCTGTGGTTTTTCAGATTTTTTCTCCCCATACCCTCTAACATATTCACCTGAAACTTGGTGCATGACTTTATTATGATAAGGTACAGAACAACTTAGAGTTTCAGGGTGTTTCATAAATTTTTCACAGAGTTATGCCCTTTTTAAACTTCAATAATATTGCATATTATGCAGGGGTCATTGATTAGCTGCTTTGACTCTACCCCACTGCTTTAAACCAATTGACTAGACAGCTGGCCTTAGGCCTGGGTGTTAGTCCATGGCATCGTGAAATTGGAATGATCACAGGTGTATAACCACAACGTATTATATAGTTACACATAAGACATATTTGTTTTTGCTTCATGTCTGTACATAGGGTTATTACCTCTGCCACCAAAGGTGAAGGAGGTTTTGTTTTCACCCCTTTCTGTCTGTCTGTTTGTTTGTTTGTTTGTGCACAGGATATCTCAAAAAAGTTGTGGACAGATCCGGATTAAATTTTGTGGACAGTTTCGGTGTGTGACAAGGACAAAATGATTAGATTTTAATGAACATAAACACCAAATTTTCACTCATGTCTCGCTCTCGTACCCTTGGAGTACCCTTGGAGTTCACTGAGTCTGCATGCAAAGTTTCAGGCTGCTAGGTTTCATGAATTTGGAGTTATGGAGGAGACACACACACACTGACTAACTGACTGATGCACACTGACATTTATTCGTAGAGATATATGTTGGTTCACCCGATCAAGATCAGGTTTAGATTTTTATTCAAACAGCAAGAAGATTGCTGTTTATGTCAGTCAGCCAACGTTTTTTGAAGCAACGTCAGCCCACCACTTGGGAAGGGAATTGGGCCATGAATGCATTTCTGACTCACTGGCCTTCATCAGCATTGAGTGAATTCTCCCAAGAGGAGATTATAACACACTACTTATTTGCAGTGGATGCCATTGTGTTTCACTAACAGCAACTAGAAGCCAGAAACAGCTATTTTCAGTGTAATATCTTATTTTGCAGCTGCAAAAATCATGGTAAACTTAGAAATGAATGCCTAACTTGGGTGGATGTGTGATGGGTATCCCCTATTGGTCAGAACCCTTGCAGAAATGCTGGGGTGCACAAGGGTTCACTGTCACCATTGCTGTAGAGTTAGTATTTGGAATTAAAATATAGATTGTACACTGATTTTGATGTACCATCCTCTATTACAGAACATCGGTGCTGCCGAAGCAGTTTATTGGCAATGGTTATGCTCTGGATGGTTTGCCATTGCCTTCCCATAAAATATATACGTGTGTGTCGTTGGTTGTTGTCTCCATATGAATGTTTCAGAAGATGGAATGGAGTCCTCCCAGGTTTTGAAATATCCACCTCTGTTTTGGTAAGAGATCATGATTCATGGGCCAAGCTGTGAGGTTTTCTTGTTCTCGAAGTTTTGTTGCGAGGAATATTTTCAGGATTGTTGCCAAGCCCCGAACAACTTCCAATATTCCCAGAGATTGTATTGTTGCAGACCCGGAGATCGCGGGGGTATGAGGGTGGGGTATTCCCAGGTGGGGGTATCCCCAGTTCTCCCCGGACTCGGGAATCAAGGCCGTTGCACACGAACAATTTTGCGTGTTGCTAATCGACCGCGAACGCCAATAACTTCACCATGTGACTCAGGGTCCTCCGTCTGACAACCGTTTACCGATGAACACGTCATCTCCTTTCCGGAGAATCATGCCCTCAGCAATTGTGCTGCTGTTATCTTTATTGGATCTTGATTAATGTGGCCGAGCTTTCCGCTAGCACAATACTGGACTGATATGAGAGCCAATTAGTTGGGTAATTATAACCTCCCGGCTAAGTTACATACAGACATTGTTGGACCAATGGAAGGAAGGCCAACCATGGGCAGATTGCAAATATAACAATAATAATTTATTTACAATGAGTGATAAGGGGTACGGGAAGAAGGGAAGGGAACTCAAGGGTATTATTGGCGTCAATGGGCAACCGGGGCAGGAAAAAGGGAAATGCAATGAAAAGAGTATTCAAGGTGTGTATTTACAAAAAGGGAAGAAAATGTACAAGTTGCAGACTTAGCTTAACCTATGCCTTACCTTCTGGATAACAAAACAGGATACCCATCAGACCAGACACACACACACACACACACACACACACACACGGAGGCAAATTGGGAAGGGCAGGGTGAACCTCAGCCTACCGATATGTATGTCACTCTCACCCTCCCCAGCTTGGTACCGCTCTCCAGAATGGCCCCGGCACTGCTCTCCACAGCCGAGGGTCCAGGAGCTCCATCGAGACATGTACCAAAGCGTCCAGGACCAGGGAAGTAATGAGTGCACCGACCAGGGTGACGAGACGAGGGTTCGCGTTCATGCCACGACCAAGACCGAGACAGCTCGAGGCAAAAGAGGCAAGAAAGCATGACAACCAGGACCAAGGTAGCTCGGGGGAGACGACAGAGAGAGTGAACCAGGCACCGATCACAGCTTTATAGCCCCTGGGGCAGGCGGGGCCAAAGATCCACACGTCAGATATTCCGAGGAGGCCCAGGACCAGCTATTGTGCTGCATCAGATCTTACGAGCTGACCCCACACCAGCCATTGGAGGGTCCCCCGCCCCAGCCCCGCCCATTCTGCTGCCCAGGCATATATTTAGTCATTTGGTCCTTCCAGCTGTCATCAAGAGCAGAGCTCCACAGTTAACATGGAGGAAATCCCTTCTACCCCTATGCTCCTGGGACGAACCCCAGGCGTCCAACATTGACCATGACACAAATCCAGGGAATGGGGCAATAATTTCAAGGAGGCTGGGTCATGTCCTCGTTCATTTACCAATCATTTGCAGGAGGATGGGAATAAACGTCAGTTTAGGGAAACAAAATACATTACAGGGGTAGACTGCCGTACAGATGAACAGACAAACAAGGACTTTGTCAGGCTTTCAACAATAAATGCGAATTTGAGAATTTGGCGCATGTTCCAGAATACAGGTGTTAGTCGCACACATTTAATGCCATGGCAGTAAAACATGCATGCCCTGTGATGACGGCACCCAGCAGGCACACAACGTTGTTGCAACGTCGTTTGCCAGTTCTATCCTGACGTCAGAATTGGGTCAGTGGGAAGTTGTTTTTGCAACACCCATGACGTCGGCTTTCAACGTTGTGACAACATTGAAATCTGACGTTGTGACAACGTTGAAATCTGACGTTGTTGCAGCGTCGTGTTCTGGTTGTACCTTACGTCAGAATTGGGTCAGTGGGAAGTTGTATTTGCAACACCCATGACGTCAGATTTCAACGTTGTGACAACGTCAGATTTCATGTTGTGACAACGTCAGATTTCAATGTTGTCACAACGTTGAAATCTGACGTCGTTGCAGCGTCGTGTTCTGGTTGTACCTGACGTCAGAATTGGGTCAGTGGGAAGTTGTATTTGCAACACCCATGACGTCAGATTTCAACGTTGTCACAACATTGAAGCATGACGTTAGTTTTCAACTTTATCACAACGTTCATAAAATGGAGTTTTTGTTTTTACCCTTCTCTTTGCACGCCAAAGAAACGAACATTGCAGTGCATGACACCCTTCAGCTTCCAGCTTGATGGAGCCTCGACCCGTAGGTCTGGGCCAGCGGAGCACCGCTGTTCTACCGGTGCCATTATCAAACATTGAAGTTGTATTGCAACATCATTACATTGCACAGTAACACATAATGACCACAACTTGAAAACAACTGTAATTCATAATCATTTATTATCACGTATCACGCAGAGCATGATTGCAGAAAAAAATATACAAGCAGTATTAACAATAATAATATGTTTATTCGTACCAAAAAAGCACACTCAAATACAAACGTACAATAAATAAAAGTAGATACCATTGCAATTGAGAAACATATACTAAAAATTGGGAATAAAAAGAATACCACATGGGTAAAAGTCGTAAATACTTTTTGACAAATTCACTTTGTGCAAAGCACAGTTAACAATCAAATTCAGAAAGTTCTGCTCCAGAGAGGAACTGTGGAGCTTCTTCTCTCTCAAATATAATTGACTGCACAAAGGCACCTTTAAGTACAATAACATCATCATGCAGTGTTAGTAAAACTGCTGATAATTCTATGCTTGCATACATTAAATGGGCATTAGGAGCATAAAAGGTATTGACCGATAACTTACATTTATATAAAATATAATTAAAAGTTTTAGCTACTGATGACATACTACCCATTGTTACAAGATTCATAATAAGCAACCTCAGGTAAGAATTATGAAGACAAAGAACCACATATAAATTTTGCTATATGACATAATAGTTGACATTCAATAGGTAGAAATTCAGCAATGACTGGTAAAAGAGGACAATATGGGTCCCACTTGGGAAGTCAAACACCTTTCTGATAGAATTTCTCCATGATATATATATATATATATATATATATATATATATATATATATAATTTAGAAATATTTTTACTTGTTATGTCCCACAGCAGGCATCAATAGAATGAGATGCATAAAGACTTAAACAGATGATACTTGACATGATATGAACAGTGCATAAAATTATATAAAACTGAATTACAATCAGGCAAATCAATGACACCAAAATATATATATATATCTATGTGTGTATTCATTCAAAGAAAAATATAAATCTAACATCATTAAGTATGAAAACACAATTTTGAATGCATCTCACATAAATAATTCCAAAGCACAAAAAAATTAATTTGTTGGGTGTTTTCAATCTTAATTTCACAAGAAAATAAAATAACTTCATTCTGCATAAAAGTACATGTAAATATTTTCACAATGTAAACTTAGGCTGGGTTTGCAACATACAACATTACAATTAACTATGCTGCAAATTCTTAATAATCAAGGACGTGGACGGCTGGCACAGCGTGTTGCTGTTACTCGTTATTACTACACTAGTATGTGTCCGTACGTGCGTGCCCGTACGTGCAAAAAAAAAACTTTCAAACAACCACACAGGCCATTCCTTCGCTCTCATAAATGACGACTGGATTGGGACATTGTGTTTATCTATAAATGCGCATAAGAAATCGAGAAATTATGAGAATACAGTAAGTCATCACTATCCGGAAGTCCGTACGTTGTAACCCGTAATGGGGAACGCGGCTGAGGATCTCTTCCCCATCGGCACGCCTACGCAGTTGGTTTGGTAAACAAATGGCCATAACTTGGGAAGCACTTGTCCAATTAATATAAAACCTTGAAAAGGCACACACTCAGGTCCCCAGCAATATAGCTGGCAAGTTTCAATTAGATTGGATCAGTGGTTGTCGAGAAACAGCGGTCACACACACACACACACACACACACACAACACACACTGCTGGAATTATAGATAGATGAGGGCTTGTTCCTGCCTGCACCTCCACACCGATCAGGGGCATATTTCAAATGTTGTGATATGGCAGTGTCCACATCTGCCTCTGTTGCTGTTGGCTGACTGGTCATGGTACTGTCTGAAAAATAATAAGAATTTCCACTTCGTATATATTTGGCTTTATGATCATCAAACAAGCTTGCAATGTCAATTACGCTCAAGTCATGCACATTATAAACTGTCATTTAGCAGAATTCATTTCCTCTGACAACTTTATAAAAATTCAGGTTCCAGAAAGGTCTCTCCCATTCTTTCCACACAAATTGTATGTGGACATCACAGCATTGGACATTCACCCTTATTTTAGAAAATAAAAACAATTTATTACACCAGTGTTCAAAGCAGCTTGTAACAAATTTTAAGTTCCACTGCCCTTAAAAAGCCTCAATTAATATTATTCTATATTATATAAAGTTATTTTTCATGTCTTTTGATAACCATTTTACCAAAGGAAAACAATTGTGCACCGAAAAACTTGAACAACTCCCCAAGTGACAAATTACCGCAATGAAGGCTTCATTGTTACAAGCGGCAGTTTGTCGGCGGCCAAAGGGTTAATATTTTTTTTATGACAAAACCACATTTTTCGGCGAACAATAACTGACAATTGTTTTCCTTTTGCCTTTGGTTTGGCCGAACTCGTTAAAAGAGGACATACAAAAATAATATATTATAAAAAATATATATTAATTGAGGCTTTTTTAAGGGCAGTGGAACTTTAAATTTGTTACATTGCGGAACATTGCGGTATTCGTCGGACCCGAACGGCCGAAGCATTATCACCACCAGAAAAATATTTTAAAAGGTTCTGAACCAATTAAACTTGTCCAAAGTACTTTTACAGAGTTCCCCTTTATTTGCCACAGAGCGGTGTTTTTTTTTTCCACCAGGCCCGCGAAAAAATGAATTAATTATTTACCGTCGATTTCTCCACACGATCAGGGCCATATCAGGGGAGGGCCATATCAGGGCCATGTCAGGGCCATGTCAGGTCCATATCAGGGCCATGTCAGGGCCATGTCAGGGCCATGTCAGGGGAGGGCCATGTCAGGCCATGTCAGGGCCATATCAGGGGAGGGCCATATCAGGCCATGTCAGGGCCATGTCAGGGCCATATCAGGGCATGTCAGGGCCATGTCAGGGCCATATCAGGGCCTATCAGGGCCATGTCAGGGCCATGTCAGGGCCATATCAGGGCATGTCAGGGCCATGTCAGGGCCATATCAGGGCCATGTCAGGGCCATGTCAGCGACAGCTAAACGTGATAAACGAACGATGAAATCGGGTGCTGGAGGATTCGATCGTCCGATGCCGTTCCGAGTCCAAGGCTGAACCACGATCGAGTGGCCCGAAGGGCCGGCAGAGTTTACATTGAATGTAACGATACAGATTCCATCACACCAGTAACAGGAACACATCATGGATTCTGTGATCTTTAAAACGTCCAAAAACAAAAGCTAAGACATAAAATCGATTTATAATATTATACTTACCAAAAATGATCACGGCGGAAGATAATTTTAACTATAAAAGCGGAAGTCTTCTGCAGATTAAAGCGGATTGTGTGTCACACTCAGAAACAGCTGAAAGTTCACAAGTTTAACCAAACCTTGCAATGGCGGCTCGTGATGCGGAAATAGCATATAGCCAATCAGATCTCTCCTCTGGTGAAAGGCAGACACAACCACACACGTCACGAGGTGGAAAAGCGGTCACCATGGCAACACACGAGGCAGAAAAAACAGTTTTTGATAATCGCGGGGCGTGCTGCGGCTGTACCACGTCGTGATCTGGTTGTACAACCAACGGCCGATTCCCGACGTCGTGAATCTTTCATACTGACGTCGTGTGCCTGCTGGGCAGTCACGGCACACGTCATCAACCCGCTCATGTCTCTATTATTCCAACTGGTGGAGAGGGGGCGCGAACTACCCAACCCAACGCATTTAATTACATATTAACCTCTATAGGGCAGGCACTATTCTTAATGTTCATTACTGAAATAACTATTCTAAAGTCCACATGCTGTGTGCATTTCAATCTCAGCATGTGGTTTATAAAATAGCAACAGTATTTAATATCTCCGTAAGGTTCTTCTTTATCATTGCCGTTGCTCCAATCTTATCATTTGTCCAATTTTGGCATTCTTCAGGTTCCAATATCTTTTCACTTCATTTTTGAGGTCATTTTCTTCACTTCTGTGTTGTTTCGGCCAAAATCGCTGGGAACTGATACCTCAATTAGCAATGCCATCATTTCTTTTTTGTACCTTCGTACTCTATCCAGTTGTAAAGCTTTGTTTTCAGTGATCACATCTGATGGGTACGTTCGGGCGTACGTGAGTGTTACTTCCTTGTTTTCAATTATTGTTTTAGGTTCATGTTTTCATGAGTTTTCTGGAATTTGAATATTGAAGCTTTTGCAGATTTGCCAGTGGATTACATACCTCGTTGTGCCTTTGTGTGTACAGCTGTTCTGACATGAGTTTTTTACATCCTGATAAGAGGTGGCTCGCGCTTTCTGTTTCTACAATGCAGAATCTCCACTTGTCCGATAGATTCAGCCCCTCCATTTTCTTAAAATCGTTGGTTTCGTGTCCTTGATCTTGGGCATTTATTTTCATTCGTTCTCCATCCCAGTTGAGCTGACCTCTTCTTAGAAATTCAATTGAGCCTTCTTCATCTATTCCCAGTCTGTCCAACTTTTTTCTTTATTCCTTCCTGTTCTTTAATCATTCTCACAGGGTG
>CM068967.1:43158320-43172121 GCA_035128595.1 Eptatretus atami
AGAATCCGGTCTGATGAATGCATCCACACATCCAGGTCCTCAGACAGTTATTTCCTTAAATACATGTTCACATTAGCCCCATCCCCATGTCTAATGGGATCTTAAATACGATGTGTTGAGAAGGGTAAAGAATAGAACCCCTCTCTTATGGCGCACACAAAGACCTTGAACCTTTAATAAGCACTAATGACGTTGGCTGCATCTTAGGCAGATCTATGTGTATGTCATGCCTCAAAGCTGCAAATGTGGCCAAGCATGACAGCGACGTCGTGTGAGCGCTGTTGAGGGGGTGGAAACCAAGGACGACCCCGTCCTACTTGCGCTCATGTGGGTGCACCTCTACAACTTATAATCTCTCGGCCTCACAGCTGAATCTGAGGCGCGATGTCTAATATGTTCTATATAAGATTTCAAGGCTTTTGACTGTAATGTTTTCAATGCATAACAAGCAATTCGAAGGTATTGTTGTGTTTGAACGCGTATCTCAACTGAAGGGCACTCGGTAGAGCGCCATATTTTTTTCTCCAACCCGGATCCACGAACATATGGCCCAATAAGTTTTTGAATGCTTGTTATAAAGTTTTGGCGCCATCTTCAATGGTGAAGAATCACTTTAACGATTAAATAATTCTGGTATCCAGAAATTTGGATTCCGATCTTCACTAGAAATCAATCAATTGCGTCCTGTCACACACCAACGGGTCCACCAGGTTTCGTCCGAATCTGTACACGCTTTTGAGATATCGGTGTTATAACATGCGGTTTAGCATATCTCTAATATGGAAGAATGCATCTGTCGAATTATCAGATTCAGATCTTCACGCAAAATTGAATCAATTCTTCAGCGTCCAAAACACCAACAGGTCCACCAATTTATCCGACCGTCCACACCGATTTGTGAGATACCTGTGCGCCAATCAAACAAACAGACAGACAGAAAGGGGTGTGAAAACATAACCTCCTTCCTGTTGGGGCAGAGAAACAACTGCTATTTTGGTCCTCTCACTTACTTCATTCATTTTGTTTGTTTCAATTGTTGTTCCCTTCTCTCAATAAAAATGTGATGTGCACAGCATCATCTAAGATGGCACAATAACTGAGTGCTCAATTAAACTCTGTTACAATGGGGGCTGGCAGGATAGCCCGAAGGTCACACACTTGCTTCAAAGCTGTCCAGTGTATGGGTTCGAATGTTGGTCCAGCTATAACCTTATCCCAGGTTTCACAGGTGGGGTAAATCTATACTAATAAATGTCAGTGTATGTGTGTGTCACCAGGCAGTTTGTCTCCAAACTGTCTGGGTGTATTTATGTCCGGAGGAAAGTTTGGTCTCTGGACGTGTCCGAGCGTGTCCTTGTTCCATACATGTCTGAGCAGGTCTGTCTCTGATGCTTTAGATCCAGATGCACCCGGTGGGGTTTTGTCTCATGCCATTTTAAAGTATGACTGTAGAATGGATTTGCAGACATTATTTATTTGCATCCTTCACTGTTATGTCAATGCTGAATTATTTGATGAAACTGCATGAATCGTATTAACGCTCCAATCACACATCTGCCTTCGCCTTCCTCTCACCTCACACTGTTCTGTCCTTCCCCACCCTCTCCTCCTCTCCCTCTCCTCATCTCCCCCAACCTCTCCGCACTCCCACCCCCTCTGTGCTTCCCCCTCCACTTCCTCTCCCCCACCTTTCTTCGTTCGGGTTCTCTCCCCCTCTCGTATCCCCGTCAAGACAAAGCGACGGGTGGTGTTTGCTAGTCTCTCATAATAATTGTCAGTGTGTGGTCATCAGTCCCATTCAGTGTGTCTCCTCATAACTCCAAAACAATGAAACCTGGCACCCCAATCCTTGCTGAATGTTATATAGGGACTCAAAGGAGTTCGATGATGAAAATTCGTGTTGGGTTAATTACAGCACCCCTTTTAAACATAATTTACGGCCTGTTATTATGTATCCTTTATTGATCATCATCTTTGATCAGCTCACCTCCTCAAGGGGTCTTAATTTGCCCTTTTTTGTTTGACCTGTTCAACATATGCCTTGACTTGGAATTAGGAGAAACGGTTTCTTAACAATGAAGCACTCAAAATTTTTTTTTCATCTTTCCTCGCTCAGTATCATTGAATGCCCAATCTTCGATACCTATGAAATCGCTGTGTTACGAAAACTTTTGAATGTGATATAGTTGTCAAATTTGGAGCTTGGAGTGATTTCATGTGCATTATATGATGTTGATTTCCTGATCTACTTCACAGACTAATTAAAGAAGTACAGTCGTCGTAAATATTATTTCAGTTTTGAGGAATCGGATCATGTGGACTAAAATAACTGCAAACTCTGTGGAAGTGAAATCTGAAACATGTTGAGAAATTGGCAATCTTTTGGTTTTTGCTGGGTGTGTCCATCACCAATCAGCTTATCTATCGCTGTGCCAAGCCAAGCTTGTTCCTCTTATCAACCAGTCAGTGGAGTGCTTGCTTGAGGCTTAAGCCACTTTGGGTAGCACCCTTCAGTCAATTGCGGTATTACGCATGCAGTTCGTACCTGATGCGGGAGATCGTCACAGCTGCTGCAAGCACAAAGAGGTAATGTAGATTGCACACAAGGGAGGTGGTACAAATTGGTGATTTGAATTTTTAAAGAAGGACTCTCCGCTGGGGAGTGCAATCCTGTATCGCTTGGTTGAATGTGTGCTGTGCAACAGAGTCGCGGGCGCGTGGACCAAAAACTCGCAAACAAGGCACGTGGTGTGTGGTACTTGTGTGGAAATCTCCAGGTTAGGAAGGCAAAACAAATTAAGGATAGAACGAGTTCAAGAGAGAGTTGAAATGTTTCAGTGGCTATCACCATACAAAGCATCCAAATCCCCACACCACGGGCAGGATAGCCGAGAGGTACGCATGCTGACTGTAAGGCTGTCTAGGCCATGGTCACATATCAACCGCAGCGATAATACTGTCATTCTCGTGTTTCACAGGCAGAGTGATTCGATCAATTCTCGATGAAATATAGGAAATAACGAGAAATTCTGTGGATGAGAGGTTGTGAGTTCGTAACCTTTATTTGTTGGTGAATAGTGACGGCGTTAAGTGGATATGAACAACATAACAAATACCACACACACCACACACCACACACACAGACACACACTGACTGCGACGCTTCTCCTTTTACAATAGATGCAAAAAATACAGTATAATTTCTCCTGTGGTCCCAGAACCAACAAAATATATATTTGTAACGGCCATTCATAGCATATACATACTCCTACTCCCACTCCCCCCTTCTCTCTGAACATGATTAATGTAGAATGTCATTTCAAACTTACGCTAGTGCATTGACAAGCCCAATATGACATTCCCATTTGGCGTTGGAAGCACCCAAACCAGATATGGTGTGTCTACCTGGGAAGTCTGCCTGATGTTGTGAATGACAGCATATTTCTCGATTGCAAATTCCATTTAAATAAATCACCAAGCCTGCCTCAGGACCAGGCCTTGCACTGTCCCACGTCCCTCAGGAAGTTTGAGTATGGGAGACTGCACGGCTATCGTATTTTTTTTGTGGTGAAGTTCACAAGTGTTCTCCAACTCGTCCTTCATGCAGAAGCACACACTACTTAATTGGCAGTAACGTGTTCAAGTACTTTTGGCTTCAATTTAGAAAGCTTTCTAAAGGTATTAGGTAATTAATCATCCTTATCTGTGGCACTACATGATAATACGTTCGGCTACATTGGATGACCGCCCCCCCCCCCCCCCCCCCAAGTGCTTAGGGGGTTTCTGCGGGCAGGCGTGGCTGAGTAGTTCTGGGGTGGATTACGTCATTTAAAAGTCAGTATGCGTTGGTATTAGTTGCAATCCCACTTCTAAGTGCCATGACCAAAGGCTATTTTTATTTAGTGGATTGTTAAAGATCTATGTCTGAGCAATAAACACAACACAATGACAATGTTGCAGATGTATCCTAATTCCTATTATGACCGCCGTCTTGTTATAATACATTACAGTCGGAAATGTAATCATTCAATCTTCTTGCTTTTACACATTACCTCTGCTTCCTGTGAGATGAATTGCGGTTATTTCTTCATGGATGTCCAAGAGTTCCGTCAGTATTCGTAGGGACATGTAAAAGACCAAATCGAATAAGTATATTGTGCAGAATTTCTCTTGATAAGTGCAACCGTCAAATGTACGTACTCTTAAAGTGTTCGGTGCTGCTAAAGGCAATTTCGTGGGAAAAGGTTACGGTGGGTGGTTTACCAATGGCTTCCCATCAGGTCAGTCAGGCAGGAATTTTGCAAAGTGCAGCCAAAACTTGCGTCCTTTGTGGGATTTTAACCTCCACCACTGCCCCAGTGCTGGCAGATGGGTCTTCAGCCTAACATGCTCTCGAGGATGTTACACCATTTGATGCCTCACCCAACGGCGAAGCACCAAAGGTGGACAGTTGCAAAGTTCGATTCAAGATTTGAACCCAGCGTGAGATATCTCAGAAGTGAGCGTGCATCCTTTTGGCCAATGGTTCTCAACGCACTGGCGCTCGCATGCGGCCTGAATCGAGCACCTGCTGTGGCCGGCAAGTTATCAATATGCTGGTTTATAAAGAAAAACTACTTTCGAAAAAAGCGTTTCTACGAGTTTCCCATTAATGCAAGTTGGTAAAACCAGATTTATTTTCCCAGTTAAAGCATTCGACTTAGTTTGCTGCTTAAAAAATATGCTTGGGTAGATATTTTTGAACATTGTAGAAATGAGAAGTTTATTATGGAATATTGATTTGTATGCATTGCTGTCAGATAATAGATACAAAAGACATTTTTGAAATGATACACATTCCGAGTGAAGTTGTGTGGATTGGCCCACATATACATTGAGAGCTGCAAGTATGAACCCACCATGATGAATAAAGGTTGATAACCACTGCTGTAGGGCTATACTTCGACAGAATGGACCAATTGACGCAAGACCAGGGCGCCACAGGTTGAGTGTAATAGAAATGAGGAGAGTTTAGGATGTAGTAATCCAAGTTAGAAATCTCACGATCACTCCTCCATGAGAGGCCTCGACTCTGTATCTTTCACTCAAATGAAGTGGTTGACAGTGCAAAATTGTCTCCTTGGAAAAATATCCAGAAGACACAGTATAGATTGAACGGTATTGGAGCTTCAGTCCTAGATTAATTTGGGATAGGTGACTGTGCTGCCAGTTGTTGTTCATTCCTCATGCCCGCAACACTCCCTCTCCCAAAAATAAATAATTAAAGGAAAAAGAAGTACCCTGGTGATGCTTCCTGTACTTGCTCTGCTGTTCCAACCCCTGCAGGTATGATACACCGAATGGCCTCCTCCTGTTTCTGAGTCCATTGTGTTCCTGTGCAAACGAAGCCCCTCCACCAAATAGAAATATCCAAAAATATTGGAAATCTCGTATTAACATATGGAAACGATATGGACGTTGAATTAAACAATGAAGAATGGCATATGTTTCAAGAAGAGTCCGTTTTTAGTTGGAGACCTTACAAAAGCCAAAAAGCTCACGGAACCACACGGGATAGAACAGATGAAATCCCCAATTAAGAAGCAGCGCAAGGTGAACCTCACCACACGCGTCCAAATGTGAGGTTCAAAGACGATGTAGACCATGGTGAGGTGACATGCAAAAACAAAATCAACCCTGGCTGCCCAGCTCAATGCACCTGACACTGGTTGTGGCCACAAGCACCTGACCGAAATTCACCACACTCGCACCATCGCAATGACGAACAAAGGCTGGAATTGGTGTCACGGAGTGCAACGCTCGTACATACTCATCCAGGTGAGAAACAAGCTATCAGTTCCATATTTGTTCAATTAATAAATCATTTTTATTATTTCATTCAATTTGTAACAGTGTTAGATGTTATTTGTTTTTTATTTATTTATTTTATTGGAAGCTGATCTTAGCATCCAAACTGTACCAAATAATTCACACAAGAAATCTCTTCCATTTGTCGCGAAATTAACAAATAGTAATATTACCATTCAAATTCAAAGGGGACGATGAAGCTGATACGCAAAAGAACAGTAATGGTAAACAGAGCCTTCTTTATGGCATAAGCAACAACAAACTGCAACACTGTTTCTAACTAGTGCATACAGGTGTATGGCTAGGACACCGTCGGGCGCATGGCAAAGCAAAAGAGTTTTGAAACGGTGCACTCGGCAGGTTTCTTTGTCGTGGTCTGTCTGTGTACTTTCAATCATACGGGACATTCGCAAGCCAGACGGCCCTTCGCACACGTGCCCAATTAACATTTTGCACTGAAAATGGGTTGGATGTCCAAGCATTGTGATGGAAAATAAATAGACCTGTCAAGGCAAGCAGCCTACCTGTTCTGCACCCCTCTGTTTTGCGAATTTCTCACCGCCCATTCGACTGATGTTCTCGCTGCATTCCCATTGGAGATTTATTAATGTCATAAGGACGGAGAGTTACAGTGGCCGGTGGCAACTGTTGAAACGGTGTCATAAACACCACACTTGATACCCGAGGGCCATCTTGACCTCGAGTGCCCGAAGGATGTCCCTGCATGTGCAATAAACACCTCCGAGGATGTAAAACCGTCAATCTTCAGCAAGGGTTTGGTTACTGGGCAGTGTGCAGGAGGCAGCTGTCGCAATCCTCTTACTCAATATAAGTTCAGCTGTTTGTAACCTGCTCAAGTTGTGTGAATCAAAATCACTGAATGGGGTATTCAGAGTACAAAAATGAACAATTTAAATAACACATAGTTAATATTTTTGCATTATGCTCAGCTTATGGAGGAGATGAACATAAATCACATGTACAACAAACACAGATGCAACAGCATTTGTTCTTTTCTAATCACAAGACATTTTACTGAAGTAGACAATATATTTGTGTGATGTTGGATTTGAACCTGGACCTCCCTGTCATTTAGCCTGTCGCTTCAACATGCCTAGCAGGTGACACCCGCCTTTGTGGATTCATCTGTATTAATTTGTTTCCGTTCAGAGAATCACATAAAATTGCTGTGCCCTTCCTCTTGACATAATAATTATTTATCTCGTTATATTTTTACTGCACATAATTAATACAGTCGGACTAGTTGTGAAGTGTGTGCCCGAGTTTAAAGGAAACACACTTGTTGGCTTAGGCTTTACTTGTGAACATATTATTATAACTCCAATCTTTAATTCTCTTTATCTTAAAACCAAAATGAGCCTTGTGGAAGAGCGAGAGACAGAGGGTAAAGAGCAATGGTAGTGGCAGTAAGTGCAAAACAACGAAAAGGAGAATGGATAGCATAGTAACCTACAATAGAGGGTTGAGTTAGGAAAAAATTATGGGTGTAGAAAAAGATTGTGGGAGCGGGAGATGGCGATGTGAGAATGGTGCACACAGCCTGCTTGGAGCCTGAATGAAGAGTGCAACAGAACCACTCTCTGGAAAGGTGGTTCCGTGGATGGGAGAAGTGAAGAAAAAAAAGGTCAACCTGGATTTGGAAGTCTAACCAGGGGTTACTGGAAGAATGCACACCTGCAGTTTGCTGTGGAGGGTCAGAGACTGAGAAAGCAGGGGGAAATGTTGAGAATAGACGTGAGAAAACAGAGGACCACCGGGACGCTTGTGATGTGGAGAACAATCTTGTGTTTAGCCCATCTCAGGAGATTCCATAATGCTGAGTAGATTTTGAATCCACAAGAGATAAAGTGTTGATGCTGGGAATCCGCATTAGTAGAACCATGGATTTGAGAACACAGCTGCTGATTGCCATCTGGAGCATTTTCAGCTGAGGCAGAACTAAGACGGGTCCGTCATTTAATGGCCTATCTCGGGTGATAAAGTAAAGTCACAGTGTAATGAGTAGACTGAATTACGGGGGCAAGGTTGTGAAACTAAGTGAATGTGTTGGGAAGGATATAGCAGGGCGTGCGGTTGGTTATGAAAATTGTGGAGTAAACACCCAGTTAAGACATTTGGCTTTATTTTGATAACGTCACGCCTTTGTGAAGGGGATCTTTAAGCGTCCATCGTGCCAAGCCACTTAATGCTTTGCCGTTTGTATAGGACACTCCGTTTTAACGTGTCCATTTGAGGGACAACGCATATTGTGATATGCATTGTCCTCGGATTATCTGAAGGAAGGTTTTAAGTGCATTTTGGTTGTAGTACTTCAGAATTCCGCTGCAGTGTGAAACACCCTGGATTATACAGTTTGTAGTCGTGTCGAAATCAACCCAGACTGATAGACAGCTCAAAGGTAAGTTAGCTTACCTCCACACCATTATCATAGCACCATAGGTATTAGCAATGTTAACTTCATGAAGTCACTTGAGATAAGAATTTAAGACAATCCCTTAATTATACCACACATATTTTCAAGTGTTTGGCGTTGTACTTATTCTTCAGGGCCGACTGTAGCAACCTTGAGCCCCAAATTTTCGTGTTGGTATCAGTAATGTGGCAAGTTTTTAAGCTACCACGAATTGGGGCCGTTGACGCCTAACCAAAGGCTTCTATGAAGGTATATGGGATGTGGGGCCAGGCAGTGCTGGCTTGACAGCCCACAAGCAAAAGGTAACCACCATGAGGCCAATAAACTCCATCGCTTTTTAATAAGGCAACAGGTCCTGAAACCATCACCGGGAAGCTCACGGGGCAGCACTGGGTATCCCCCCAGCCCTGGAGGAGCGCTGGTGGCGCATTTGGTATAAACCAATCGTCATATGGACCATCGCGGCATGAAATCCTATGAACTTGTCATAGAGTAAAAAATCTGTTTTGCGTTTTCCTAGATGGTATTGTGTTCATAATCCTGGCCATCAAGGCATCGTTCCACACCCCAAAAAATCCAATGTGTGTGCTCACAGCATATCTCATATTCAATCTGATAATGAGTAACTAATGAATAAATGAGCACCAAGTACTTCATATAAATTCTTTTACCAAAAGTAAGCAAACATACATGAGTTATTAGAGTTCTCTGTCTCAAGGACATCTCCAGTGCATACATTTAATTGCATTATCAGACTTACTTTCGAGGCCGAGCTGAGCAGTGCCGAAAGGATCCGAATCACAGTTTTGATGGGACCACACGGCCTGTGATGGAAGGTAAATTATGTTTCATGTCGGCCCAAGCTTCTCAAACTCGTAAGAGGTGTTGCCTAACACAAATCCTACAATAGTCCAACCTACCAATGCCCACACAAAGCAGTGCACAAAACGAGTAAAATCCTTGGGATGGAGCTCAGATTCGCAGGGCCCCTTGGCAACACGTATGGTGAGTGGGTGGGGCTTGCCCAGTAGACAGTGTAAGCAAGCAATAACTGAAGCATAAGCGACCGTACCGCTCTCAGCATAGTGGGGACCAAAGAGCTAGACGCGAGGCAGGGCGCCCTGGAGCGACCCTTGCTCCCTGAGCCCCACCTCACCAAAGGCCATAAAATGTGGGGCACACCAAAATTTACTGTGATATGTGCCAGGATATGAGAGTAGAACTAGACTGCCTTGCTTGCTGACTGGACAGCACGCCTGTTTAGTTCAATGGATGGAGCGAACGAGTTATCATTGGAGCAGGCTCCAGAATGAAGCGATTGATCAACAATTCCTTTGGGATCGCAATGAGACAAAATACTGACCTTTCAGATCTTTCCTTTCTTTTCTACATTCCTTGTTCATATTAACTTGAGATGCGACAAAAGAGAGCAACATGAAATAGCTATAAATGCATGAAAAACAGCTAACCAGTTCTGGGTGAGGTCTGGACACATATCAACACCTTCCTCTGGAGCCTACACAGCATAATGCCCACCTCTCAACAATACTGCCACACACACTAAACCTATTCCCTTCTTTCCTCCGTCTCCTTCCCTCAACTTTGGGACCAAGCTCTTGAGAGTCACTGGCTGCATCGGTGAAATGCAGCCGACTCTTGCCAAATCTGTCCATTTTTCTCTTTCTCTCTCTCTCCTCTCTCTCATCTCGTCTCTCCTCTCTCGTCTCTCTCTCTCTCGTCTTCTCTCTCTCTCTCTCTCTCATTCCCCAAAATGATCAAGGTGCACCTGTCTGTGTGTAGATAAGAAAATAAAGTGTAAGGGTTCTTCTGTGCATAAGGCATAAGTGCTTCTCTGGGACACTGCATTGTTGTAAATATGTATAAGAACTGTTTCCATTCCTGCTCGATTGTCGTTTCCCCATTGGGTAGACATAGCATACATTATAAATAGATGGAAGTTAATACCCCCTGATTTGCTGCAATAGTTTAGTCGAATCCCACTAAATGTTTTGGCCTTGGCCATAGTAATAAGTAGAACAGGGTGGCGAATACAAAAAGCATGGTTCCCCATCTGGGAAGAGGTAAATCAACTGGGAAGGTAATGCAAGCCTTGGCGTGAGGACCACTGCCAGACTGAGCTTTCTCAGATGGAGTCTGTGGTTGCCTCAGCAACACGTTGGTTTTGGAGTTATCTGTGAGCTTGTCAGCTCAGGAGGGCGGAGGTTAACTCGCGTGTCCTAACCCTTCCTCAATAGCCCCCCATACATGCCCACCGCCAACTCCACACAATATCGTATAACTAGGTGAATGCACCCGGCGCTGGCCCGGGATTCGTTGTCAATGATTTAATCTTCCATACAATGTCTGAACGGCAGCATCAAGTATCAAGTTCCCTATTGGGCCATGGCAGTCATAGGCTAAGGGGGTTGGTGAGGGGAAACACACCCTCCTCCCCCCCCCCCCGGCGAGGGGCCTTGCGCACAATCAGCTCTATTAACCTCCGGGGCCCATCCCGCGTTTTTTGTTTCAGTTGGTTAGTCCTACTTTCATCTTTCAGGAGATTAGCGCATGCAGCCAAAACAAAACAAACAGACAAACAAAAAATTAAAATGCATAAATGCTAGATATATTGTATTGGCGTTGGCCCCCATGTCATCGGCTGACTTGAAAAATTAACGGTTAGCGAAATCAGGTGATGAACGTCATATTCAGAAACGAAAGTCGGAAGTAACAATCTTTTACACGGGACACATCCCGCGGTTACATGTTTCTGTCAGCTATGTGAAGTTTGGTGAGGATCAGTCCAGTTACTTATTCGCGTGCATGAGTCACTAGAGAAACAGACACAACTTTCAACTTTATATGTATATGATTATAATAGATTTTTCAGTCAGTCAGTTAGTCAGTCAGTGTGTCTCCTCCATAACTCTAAAACATTGAACCATCGCAGTCTGGAAAATTGTGTGCATACTTCGAGAGACTCCAAGCGAGTGCTTCAGTGAAAATTGGGTGTTGGGTTCATTAAAACACCCCTTTTGAAGATAATTAACGGTCTTTTCCAATTATACCATCAGTTATCTAGCACATCCTCGGCCACCTTAGCTCTCGATAGGTGTCTTTCTGTGCATCCTGGGTTACCTACTGGGGTTTAATTCACACTTTTTTTGGCTTGCCCCATTAATGCCTTGAGTTTGGAACAGGCCGCGAACAATTTCTACACGATTAAAGTTTTTTTTCACTTTTCTCAGCTTACATCATTGATTGCCTGATCATCATACCTACGAATTGCTGGATGCATTGCTTATTGATTAATATTGCTATAAACGCTCGAGAAGTCAGCATTCTTCGCTTTATTTCATTTCCGCCACATTCTAACACCTCGAGAATCTCTTAAACTAAGTCGAAATTAACAAAATAAGCCCAGAACTGAACTTAAGGCAGCAGTTCCAACTGCCTAAAAAAGGAACAAGTGTCCATGTTGCCAATTCAGACATGCTTGGGTGTTCCAGATGCAAATGGCGTTTAACCTGGTAAATCGCGTTGCCGAAGGCCAGCCAATTCCATTGGAGTGCCATTGCTTGAGTGCTAACTTGCGCCAATTGCCACCAAGTTGCTTGGTTGTTCATTTCAAAAGCCACCAGAAGATAAGACCCATTACTCGCATGATGGAAATACCAAATCTTTTGCATAAATTTCTTTTTTAAAAAACCAAATGGATAAAAAATTTAACTTTTTATCCTTTAAAAACGTGCAAATAAATTATTGGGTGGTCGCCAGACCTACCCTTATGGGTGGCGCTAGACTAACGCTATTCTTCAGATTTTCTGTCTGTCCTGTATGTCTGTTGGGTGTCGCGAGACAACTCCTTATCTCAGGTTTTCCTCGTCTGTCTTGTATTGTCTGATCTGTTTTGTTGTACGTAATGACAGCTCTGGAGGCCAAAGAGGAGTCATACCATTTTGCATGGAAACTTGACTTGGTAGGTTCATACCAGGATCGAGTTTGATGCTTTTTGAGCACCTTGCTATGGATGGCGACAAGCGTCACGCAACGGGACTTGAAATTGTTTGAAAAAATCTGAAAGAAAAATTTTTTTTTCCGAAAAAAAAAATCACCCAAAATCGGCTTCGAGCTTTATTGCGCACTATAGAATCACCCTATTTGATCAAAAAAATTTCAGCCCGATGGTCAAAACTGTATGCTAATATGCGATTTGATATACTATATGCTTTTCACCCCAACGGTTCGCGTTGGGATCCCCTAACGAAGGGTTAGGGAATCTAACAAATGATGAATGGACAGTTGCTCGTTCATGTTCTCATTAGGAACAACGGAACGGCAAAAATGCCATCTGGTGTGTTCTCTTATCTACATATTTCAAATTTCCGCCTTAGCTCTAACGACCACCCATGTCGGCCTACCGCTTCGTTGAAATTCAAGCTTGCTGTTCATATCCTTTTCCTCACCTCTGTTCAAGGAGAGAAACCTGCTATGGATTCTTCAAAAGGCGGTGTATAAAATCAGCATTTTCCTGGAATCTAATAAAATACGAAAAAACGGGATGAATGATATTCGTATTATTATAAGTGAAGAAGAAGATGAAAAAAGGAGAGCGATTTTCTCGCCTGTTTCATACAGTACAACACGGCGCGTTAAAAAGAAACGTCTGTTTGAGCGCGTTTTATCGCCCAGTACGGTAGACCTACCTCCCCTTCTTTCTTACCCTCTTCCCTGCCTTCAATTCCCCTCTATCTGCCTTCCATCCCCTTATGCTGCCTTCATTCTGCTTGCACTGCCTTCCCTCCCCCACCCCTCAGCGCTTCCTTCTCTTGCACTTAATGCTGCCTCCCATTCCTCTCCTTCACACCTTATCTTACCCATTTCCTCCCTTCACGTGGCCTTCCAATTCCCTTCCCGTATGCTGCAGCTCGGCTGAGAGTGTGGGAGGTATGTTAATTATTTATAAATCCAAGCCACCTGGCTTAGTTCAATGAGGTGAGAGCTGATGGCTGGCTATTCCCTTCAATTCAAAAGTGAGAGATGTGGTGAGTCTTTCTTGATATATATATATATATATATTGTTACGAGAATTAGGAATCCGTAGTCTGATGATGCATCCACACATACCAGGTCCTCAGACAGTTATTTCCTTAAATACATGATTCACATTCAGCCCCATTCCCCATGTCTATGATCTAAATACGATGTGGTTGAGAAGGGTAAAGAATAGAACCCCTATCTATGGAAAGCTTTTTCTTTTCTTACGACAGACATGCTTTACACACATTTCTTTCGCGAGCGCTTGGCGCCCGCCTTATTTTCCTCGCAACGTTACGCGCACATATTTATTTTGCGAGCGCGAACCGCCCGCCTTTTTTTAAGCGCACGGGTAGTCAGTGGTAAACAGTGGCAAGTAGTGACGGGGTGAGCTTGGGGGGACTCTGCGCCCGCCGAGAATGGGCCACAAGATTAAAAAGAATTGCAGAGGTCCGTTCAAGAGAGAAGAAAGCGAGAGCGGAC
>CM068967.1:43172146-43186191 GCA_035128595.1 Eptatretus atami
AGAGGGGAGGTGCGCAAGAAGAGAAGCAAGCAGGAAGTGGGCAAGTGAGCCGAAAGAGAAAGAAAGGGAGCAAGCAAGCGCGAGCGAACAAGAAGCATGGAAGCGCGCGAAAAAGAAAGCCAGAGAGGAAGAGGAGAGAAGTAAGCGAGGGAAGAAGCGAGTGGCGCACACAAAGACCTTGAACCTTTAATAAGTCACTAATGACCTTGGCTGCATCCTTAGGCAGATCTATGTGTATTCATGCCTCAATGCTAGAAATGTGGCCAAGCAGCAGCGAGCTCGTGTGCACGCTGTGTGAGGGAGTGTGGAAACCAAGGACGACCCCTCTAACTCTGCGTCATTGTGGGTGCACCTCACACACTTATAATCTACTCGGCCTCACGAGCTGAATCTGAGGCCGGAGTCTTATGGTTTATATAAGATTTCAAGGCTTTTTGAACTGTAATGTTTTCAATGCATAACAAGCAATTCGAAAGGTATTGTTGTGTTTGAACGCTACTCAACTAGAAGGGCACTCGTAGAGCGCCCATTATTTTTTAATTTCCCAACCCGGTGATCCACAGAACTATATGGGCCCAATCATTTTTGAAGTTTGTTATAAACGTTTTGCGCCATCTTTCAATGGTGAAGAATCACGTTTAACGAATTTAAATAATCTGGTATCCAGATTTGGATTCCGAATCTTCACTAAAATTCAATCAATTCGTCCTGTCACACACCAACGGGTCCACCAGGTTTCGTCCGAATCTACACGCTTTTGAGATATCGGGTTATAACATCGGTTTAGCATATCTCTCAATATGTGATAGAATCATCTGTCGAATTATCAGATTCAGATCTTCAGCAAAATTGAATCAATTCTTCAGCGTCAAACACACCCAACAGGTCCACCATTATCCGATCCGTGACCACACCGATTTGTGGATACCTGGCGCACAATCAAACAAACAGACAGACAGAAAGGGGGTGAAAACATAACCTCCTTCCCTTTGGGGCAGAGTAACAACTGCTATTTTGGTCCTCTCACTTACTTCATTCATTTTTTCTGTTTCAATTGTTGTTCCTCTTCTCTCATAAAAATGTGACATGTGCACAGCTCATCTAAGATGCACAATACTGAGTGCTCAATTAAATCTTTACAATGGGGGCTGGCAGAATAGCCCGAAGGTCCACACTTGCTTCAAAGCTGTCCAGTTATGGGTTCGAATGTTGGTCCAGCTATAACCTTATCCCAGGTTTTCACAGGTGAGGGTAATCATATACTAATAAATGTCAGTGTATGTGTGGTCACCAGGCAGGTTTGTCTGCCAACTGTCTGGGTGTATTTAATGTCCGGAGGAAATTTGTCTCTGGACGTGTCCGAGCGTGTCCTTGTTCCATACATGTCTGAGCAGGTCTGTCTCTGATGGCTTTAGATCCAGATGCACCCGGTGGGTTTTGTCTCCATGCCTATTTTAAAAGTATTGACTGGTAGGAAATGGATTCAGACATTATTTTATTGCATCCTTCAGCTGTTATGTCAATGCTGAATTATTTTGATGAAACTAGCATGAATCGTATTAACGCTACCATCACACATCTGCCTTCGCCTTCCTCTCACCTCACCACGTCTGTCCTTCCCCACCCTCTCCTCCCTCCTCTCTCCTCACTCCCCCAACCTCTCCGCACTCCCACACCCTCTGTGCTCCCCCTCCACTTCCTCATCCCCACCTTTCTTCTTCGGGTCTCTCTCCCCTCTCGTATCCCCGTCAGCAAAGCGACGGGTGGGTAGTTTGCTAGTCTCTCATAATAATTGTCAGTGTGTGGTCAGTCAGTCCCATTCAGTGTGTCTCCTCATAACTCCAAACAATGAAACCTGCACCCCAAATCCTTGCATGTATATATAGGGAACTCCAAAGGAGTTCGATGAATGAAAATTCGTGGTTGGGGTAATTTACACACCCCTTTTAAACATAATTTACGGCCTGTATTATTATCCTTTATTGATCATCAGTTCTTGATCAGCTCACCTCCTCATAGGGGTCTTAATTTGCCTTTTTTGTTTTGACCTGTCAACATTGCTTGACTTGAATTAGCGAAAACGGTTTCTTAACAATGAAGCACTCAAAATGTTTTTTTTTCACTTTCCTCGCTCAGTATCATTGAATGCCCAATTCTTCATACCTATGAATCGCTGTGTTACGAAAACTTTTGAAAGTGATATAGTTTCAAATTGGAGCTTGGAGTGATTTCAGTGCATTATATGATGTGTGATTTTCCCTGATCTACTTCACAGAACTAATTAAAAGTACGATGTCCGTCGATATTATTTCAGTTTTGAGGAATCGGATCTGTGGACAAATAACTGCAAACTCTGTGGAAGTGAAATCTGAAACATGTTGAGAAATTGGCAATTTTTGGTTTTTGCTGGGTGTGTCCATCACCAATCAGCTTATCTATCCTGTGCAAGCCACTGTTCCTTTATCAACCAGTCAGTGGAGTGCTTGCTTGAGGCTTAAGCCACTGGGTAGCACCCTTCAGTCCAATTGCGGTATTAACGCATGCAGTTCGTACCTGATCGGGAGATCAGTTCATCAGCTGCTGCAAGCACAAAGAGGTATGTAGATTGCACCAGGGAGGTGGTTACAAATGGGTGATTTGAATTGGTGTAAAGGACCTCCGTGGGGAGTGCATCCTGTATCGCTTGGTTGAATGTGTGCGTGTGCAACAGAAGTCGCGGGCGCGGTGGACCAAAAACTCGCAAACAAGGCACGTGGTGTGGTGGTACTGTGGTGTGGCAATCTCCAGAGTTAGGAAGGCAAAACAAATTAGAGGAAGAACGAGTTCAAGAGAGAGTTTGAAATTGTTTTCAATGGCTATCACCAATACAAAGCAATCAAATCTCCCACACCACGGGCAGGATAGCCGAAGGTACGCATGGCTGACTGTAAGGCTGTTAGGCCATTGGTGCACATATCAACCGCAGCGATAATACTGTCATTTCAGTGTTTCACAGGCAGAGTGATTCGATCAATCTTCGATGGAAAATATAGGAAATAACGAGAAATATCTGTGGATGGAGAGGTGCTGAGTTCGTAACCTTTATTTGTTGGTGAAAGTGACGGCGTTAGTGTGATATAACAACACAACAAATACCACCACAAACACACACACCACACACACGACAACACACTACATGGGACGCTTCTCCTTTTACAAATAGATGCAAAAATACAGTATAATTTCTCCTGTGGTCCCAGAACCAACAAAATATATATTTGTAACGGCCATTATAGCATATACATACTCCTACTCCCACTCCCCCCTTCTTCCTGACATTGATTAATGTAAATGTCATTTCAAACTTACGCTAGTGCATGACAAGCCCAGATATGACATTCCCATTTGGCGTTGGTAAGCACCCAAACCAGATATGATGTTCTCTAGGGAAGTCTGCCTGAATGTTGTGATATGACAGCATTATCTTTGATTGCAAATTCCATTAAATAAATCACCAAGCCTGCCCTCAGACCAGGCCTTGCAGCTGTCGCCACGTCCCTCAGGAAGTTTGCAGTATGGGGCTGCGGCTATCGTATTTTTGTGGTGAGTTCACAAGTTTCTCCAACTCGCTCCTTCATGCAGATAGCACACACTACTTATTGGCAGTAACGTGTTCAAGTACTTTTGGCTTCAATTTTAGAAAGCTTTCTAAAGTATTAGGTAATAATCCATCCTTATCTTGCACTACATGATAATAGCTTCGGCTACAATGGATGACCGCCCCCCCCCCCCCCCCCCCAGTGCTTAGGGGTTCTGCGGCAGGCGTGCTGAGTAGTTCTGGGGTGGGATTACGTCATTTAGAAAGTCATTATTGCGTGTGGTATTAGTTGCATCCCACTTCTAAGTGCCATGACCAAAAGGCTATTTTATTAGTGGATTGTTAAATCTAATGTCGAGCAATAACACAAGCACAATGACAATGTTGCAGATGTATCCTAATCTATTTATGACCGCCGTCTTGTTAAATCATTACAGTCGAAATGTATCATTCAATCTTCTTGCTTTTACACATACCTTCTGCTTCCTGTGAGTATGAATTGCGGTTTATTTCTTCCATGGATGTCCAAGATTCCGTCAAGTATTCGTAGGGAACAATGTAAAAGCCAATCGAATAAGTATATTTTCAGATTTCTCTTGAATAAGTCAACCGATCAAATGTACGTACTCTTAAAAGTGTTCGGTGCTGCTAAAGCAATTTCTGGGAAAAGGTTACGGTAGGTGGTTTACCAATGGCCTTCCCATCAGGTCAGTCAAGGCAGGAATTTTGCCAAAGTGCAGCAAATAACTTGCCGTCCTTTGTGGGATTTTTAACCTCCACACACACTGCCCCAGTGCTGGCAGATTTGGGTTCTTCAGCCTAACATCTCTCGATGGATGGTACACACATTTGATGCCTCACCAACGTGCGAAGCACCAAGGTGGACAGTTGCAAGTTCGATCAAGATTTGATAACCCAGCGTGAGATATCTCAGAAGTGAGCGTGCAGTCTTTGGCCGAATGGTTCTCAACCGCATGGCGCTCGCATGCGGCCTGAATCGAGCACTGCTGTGGCCGGCAGTTAATCAATAATGCTGGTTTAAGAAGAAAAAACTACTTTCGAAAAAAGGGTTTCTACCCGAGTTTTCCCAATTAATGCAAGTTGGTAAAACCAGATTTTATTTTCGCCAGTTAAAGCATTGCTGACTTAAGTTTGCTGCTTTAAAAATATGCTTGGGTAGAATATTTTGTTTGACACATTGTTTAGGAAATGAGAAGTTTATTAATGGAATATTGATTGTATGCATTGCTGTCAGATAATAGATACAAAAGACATTTTTGAAATATACACATTCCGCAGTGAAGTTGTGTGGATTGGCCCACATAATACTTGAGAGCTGCAAGTATGGAACCACCATGATGAATAAAGGTTGATAACCACTGCTGTTAGGCTATACTTCGACAGGAATGGACAATGAGCAGACCAGGGGCCACAGGTTGAGTGTAAAGAAAGAGGAGATTTAGGAGGTAGTAATCCAAGTTAGAAATCTCACGACACTCTCCATGGAGGCCTCGACTCTGTATCTTTCACTCAAATGAAGTGGTTTGACGCTGCAAGATTGTCTCCTTGAAAATAATCCAGAAGAACAGTAATAGATTGAACGGTATTAGCTTCAGTCCTAGAATTTAATTTGGGATAGGTGACTGTGCTGCCAGTGTTGTTCATTCCTCATGCCCGCAACACTCCCTCTCCCAAAAAATAAATAATTAAAGGAAAAAGGAAGTACCTGGTGATGCTCCTGTAGCTTGCTCATGCTGGTTCACCCCTGCAGGTATTGATACAGCCGAATGCTCCTCGCTTGTTTCTGAGTCCATTGTGTTCCTGTGCAAACGAAGCCCCTCCACCAAATAGAAATATCCAAAAATTATTGGAAATCTCGATATTAACATTATGGAGAACGATATGGACGTTGAATTAAAAATGAAGAATGGATTATGTTTCGAAGAAGAGTCCGTTTTAGTTGGAGACCTGTTACAAAAGCCAAAAGAGTCAGTGAACCACACCGGGATGGAACAGATGAAATCCCCAATTAAGAAAGCAGCGCAAGGTGAACCTCACCACACGCGTCCAAATGTGAGTTCAAAGACGATGTAACCATGTGAGTGACATGCAAAAACAAATATCAACCTCTGGCTCCCATGCTCAATGCACCTGACACTGGTGTGGCCACAAGCACCATGACCGAAATCAACCACCTCGCACCAATCGCAATGACGAGAACAAAAGGATGAATTGGTGTCACGGAGTGCCAACGCTCGTACATACTCATCCAGGTGAGAAACAAGTTCAGTTCCATATTTGTTTCAATTAATAAATCATTTTTATTATTTCATTCAATTTAACAGTGTTAGATGTTATTTGTTTTTTATTTATTTATTTTATTTGGAAGCTGCATCTTAGCATCCAAACTTGTACCAAATAATTCAGCTAAGAAAATCTCTTCCATTTGTCCGAAAATTAAACAAATAGTAATATTACCATTCAAATTCAAAGGGGACGATGAAGCTGATACGCAAAGAATCAGTAATGGTAAACAGAGCGCCTTCTTTAATGGCATAAGCAACAACAAACTGGCACACTGTTCTAACAGTGCATACATTGTGTATGGCTAGGACACGTCGGGGCATGGCAAAGGCAAAAGAGTTTTGAAACGGTGCTACTCGGCAGGTTTCTTTGTCGTGGTCTGTCTGTGACTTCAATCAACGGGACATTCGGCAAGCCAGACGGCCCTCGTCACATCGTGCCCAATACATTTTGCACTGAAAATTGGGTTGGAGCCAAGCATTGTGATGGAAAATAAATAGACTGTCAAGGGCAGCAGCCTACCTGTCTGCATCCACGTCTGTTTGTGTCGAATTTCTACCGCCCATGACTGATGTTCTCGCTGGCATTCCCATTGGAGACTTATAATGTCATAAGGACGGAGAGTTACAGTGGCCGGTGCAACTGTTGAAAACGGTTTCATAAACACCACACTTGATACCCCGAGGGCCATCTGACCTGCGATGTGCAAGGATCCCTGGCAATGTCATAAACACTCCGACGGAATGAAAACGTCAATTCTTCAGCAAGGGTTTTGGTTAATGGCGCAGTGTGCAGGAGGCAGCTGTCCGCAATCCTCTTACTCATAAAGTTCAGCTGTTTGTAACCTGCTCAAGTTTGGAACAAAATCACTGAAGGGGTATGTCAGAGTACAAAAATGAACAATTTAAAATAACACAATAGTTATATATTTTGCATTATCTCAGGCTTATGGAGGAGATGAACATAATCACATGTACAACAAACACTAGATGCAACGCATTTGTTCTTTTCTAATCACAAAAGACATTTTACTGAAGTAGACAAATATATTTGATGTGATGTTGGATCTTGACCTGGGACTCCACTGTCATTTAGCCTGTCGCTTCAACATGCTAGCAGGGACACCCGCCTTTGTGGATCATCTGTATTAACTTGTTTTCCTGTTCAGAGATCACATAAAATTGCTTGTGCCCTTCTTTGATAATAATTATTTCTCCGTTATATTTTTACTGCACACTAATAATACAGTCGGACTAATTGTGAAGTGTTGCCCGAGTTTAAAGGAAACACACTTGTTGGCTTAGCTTTACTTGTGAATCATATTATTATACTCAATCTAAATTCTCTTTATCTTAAAACAAAAATGAGCCTTGTGGAAGAGCGAGGAGACAGAGGGTAAAGAGGCAATGTAGTGCAGTAAGTGCAAAACAACGAAAAGGAGGAAATGGATAGCATAGTAACCTACAATAGAGGGTTGAGTTAGGAAAAATTAATGGTGTAGAAAAGAAGATTGTGGGAGCGGGAGATGGCGCATTGAGAATGGTGCCACACAGCCTGCTGGAGCCCTGAATGAAGAGTGCAACAGACCACTCTCTGGAAGGTGGGTTCCGTGGATGGGAGAAGTGACATGAAAAAAAAGTCAACCTGGATTTGGAAGTGCTAACCAGGGGTTACTGGAAGAATGCACACCTGCAAGTTTGCTGTGGAGGGTCAGAGACTGAGAAAACAGAGGGGAAATGTTGAGAATAGACGTTAGAAAACAGGAGAGACCACCGACGCTTGTGTGTGGAGCAACAGATCTTGTGTTTCAGCCCATCTCAGGAGATTCCAATAATCTGAGTAGATTTTGAATCCACAAAGAGATAAATGTGATGCTGGGAATCCGCATTCAGTAGAACCAGGATTTGAGAACACAGCTGCTGATTGCATCTGGAGCATTTCACTGAGGCAGAGACTAAGACGGAGCCGTCACATTTAATGGCCTATCTCGGGTGATAAAGTAAAGCACAGTGTAATGATAGAACTGAATATACGGGTGGCAAGGATGTGAATTAAAGTGAATGTGTTGGGAAGGATATTAGCGGGCGTGGGTTGGTTATGAAAAGTTGTGGGAGCTAAACACCCAGTTTAAGACATTTTGGCTTTATTTTGATAACGTCACGCCTTTGTTGAAGGGGATCTTAAGCGTCCCATCGTGCCAAGCACTATAATGCTTTCGTGTATAGGACACCCGGTTTAACGTTCCATTTGAGGGACAACGCATATTGTGATATGCATTGTCCTCGGATTATCTGAAGGAAGGTTTTAAGTGTGCATTTTGTTGTAAGTTACTTAGAATTCCGCTGCATGTGTGAAACACCTGGATTTACAGTTTGGTAGTCCGTGTTCTGGAAATCAACCCAGACTATAGAACAGCTCAAGGTAAGTTAGCTTACCTCCACCACTCTTTATCATAGCACCATAGGTATTGAGCAATGTTAACTTCATGAAGTACTTTGAGAAAGAATGTTAATGCAATCCCTTAATCTATACACACATATTTTCAAGTGTTTGTGCGTTTGTACTTATTCTTTCAGGGCCGACTGTAGCACCTTGAGCCCCAAACTTTTCGGTGTTGGTTATTCAGTAATTGTGGCAAGGTTTTTAAGCTACCACAATTGGGCCGTTGCGCCTAACCAAAGGCTTCTATGAAGTGTATATGGGATGTGGGGCCATGGCAGTGCTGGCTTGACAGCGCCACAAGCCAAAAGGTAACCACCATGAGGCCAATAAACTCGCATCGCTTTTTAATAGGCAAGCAGGTCCTGAAACCATCACCGGGAAAGCTCACGGGCAGCACTGGGTATCCCCCCCAGCCCTGAGGAGCGCTGGGTGGCGCTTTTGGTATAAACCAATAAGTCATATGGACCATCGGGCATGAAAAATCCTATGAACTTGTCATAGAGATAAAAAATCTGTTTTGGTTGTTCCTAGATGGTATTGTGTTCATTAATCCTGGCCTCAGAAGGACATCGGTTCCACACCCAAAAATCCAATGTGTGTGCCTCACAGCATCATCTCATATTCATCTGATAATGAGTAACTAATGAATAAATGAGCACCAAAGTATTCATATAAATCATTTTACCAAAAGTAAGCAAAACATACATGAGTTCATTTGAAGTTCCCTCGCTCAAGGACATGCTCAGGTGCATCCATTTAATTGCACTTTCAGACTTACTTTCGAGGCCGAGCTGAGCAGTGCCTGAAAGGATCCGAATCACAGTTTTTGAATGGGACATCACGGACGTGATGAGAAAGGTAAATTATGTTTTCATGTCGGCCCAAGCTTCTCAACACTCGTAAGAGGTGTTGCCAACACAAAGCCTACAATGTTGCACAACCTACAATGCCAACACAAAAGCATGCACAACGAGTAAAAAACTCCTTGGGATGAGCTCAGATTCGGCAGGGCCCCTTGGCAACAACGTATGGTGAGTGGGTGGGGCTGCCAGTAGACGTGTAGCAAACGAACTAATGAACGATCTGACGCTCTCAGCAAGTAGGGATCAAAAAAGGAGACCATAGACGCGAGGTGCAGGGGCCCTGGAGCGACCCTTGCTCCCTGAAGCCCCACCTCACCAAAGCCTAATAAATGGTGGGCACACCAAAATTTTACTCTGATATGTGCCAGGAATGAGAGTGAAACAGACTGCCTGCTTGCTGACTGGACAGCACCCTGTTTAGTTCAATGGATGGAGCGAACGAGTTATATTGGAGCAGGCTCCAAGAATGAAGCGATTGACTCAACAAATTCCTTGGGATGCACTGAGACAAAATTACTGACTTTCAGATCTTTCCTTTCTGTTTCTACATTCCTTGTTCATATTACTTGAGATGCGACAAAAGAGAGCAACATGAAATAGGCTATAATGCATGAAAACAGTTAACACAGTCTGGTGAGGTACTGGACACATATCACACCTTTCCTCTGGAGCCTACTACCGGCATATGCACAACCTCTGCAACATACTGCACACACACTAACCTATTCCCTTCTTTCCTACCGTCTCCTTCCCTCAACTTTGGGACCAAGCTCTTGAGAGTCACTTGGCTGCATCGGTGAAGATAGCAGCCGACTCTACTGCCAAATCTGTCCATTCTTCTCTTTCTCTCTCTCTCTCTTCTCTCATCTCGGTCTCCTCTCTCTCGTCTCTCTCTCGATCTCTCTTCTCTCGTCTCTCTCTCTTCTTCCCCAAAATGATCAAGGTGCACTCTGTCTTGTGTGTAGAAAGAAAATAAAGTGTAAGGGGTTCTTCTGTGCATAAGGCTAAGTGCTTCTCTGTGGACACTGCATGGTTGTAAATATGTAAAGAACTGTTTCATCCTGCTCGATTGTCGTTTTTCCCATTGGGTAGACATAGCAATACATTATAAATAGAATGGGAAGTTAATACCCCCTGATTTGCTGGCAATAGTTTAGTCGACATCCCACTAAAGTTTTCGCTGGCCATATGTAATAAGTAGAACAGGGTGGCGAAGTCAAAAAGCATGTTCCCCATCTGGGAAGAGGTAAATCACTGGGAAGGTAATGCAAGCCTTTGCGTGAGATCCCTGCCAGACTGAGCTTTCTCAGATGGAGTCTGTGGTTGCCTCAGGCAACACGTTGGTTTTGGAGTTATCTGTGGCTTGTCAGCTCAGGAGGCGGAGGTTAAGCTCGCGTGTCCCTAACCCTTCCTCAATAGCCCCCCATACGCCCACCCGCCACTCCACACAATATCTATAACTAGGTAATGCAACCCGGCGCTGGCCGGATTTCGTTGTCAATGAATTTAATCTTCCATTACAATGTCTGAACGGCAGCATCAAGTATCAAGTTCCCTATTGGGCCATGGCAGTTCATAGGCTAAGGGGTTGGTGAGGCGGAAACACACCCTCCTCCCCCCCCCCCCGGCCGAGGGGCCTTGCCCACATCAGCTCTATAACCTCCGGGGCCCATCCCGACGTTTTTGGTTTCAGTGGTTAGCTCCAACTTCATCTTTCAGGAGATTAGCGCATGCAGCCAAAACAAACAAACAGACAAACAAAAATATAAAATCATAAAATGCTAGATATATTGTATATGGCGTGGCCCCCATTCAATCGGCTGAACTTGAAAAATTAACGGTTACGAAATCAGGTGATGAAACGTCCACTATTCAGAAACGAAAGCGGAAGTACAATCTTTTACACAGGAACATCTCCGCGGTTACATGTTCTGTCAGCATGTGCAGTTTGGTGAGGAATCAGTCCAGTTAGCTTTTTCGCGTGCATGAGGTCAACTAGAGAAACAGACACACTTTAACTTTATATGTATATGATTATAATAGATTTTTCAGTCAGTCAGTTAGTCAGTCAGTGTGTCTCCTCCATAACTCTAAGAACATTGAACCATCCAGTCTGAAAATTGTGTGCATACTTCGAGAGACTCCAAGCGAGTGCTTCAAGTGAAAAATTGGGTGTTTGGGTTCATTAAAACACCCCTTTTGAAGATAATTTAACGGTCTTTTCCAATTATACCATCAGTTATCAGCGCACATCCTCGGCCACCTTAGCTCTCGATAGGGTTCTTTCTGTGCATCCTGGGTATAACCTACTGGGTTTAATTCACACTTTTGTTTGGCTGCCACAATTAATGCTTGAGTGGAACAGGCCGCAACAATTTCTACACGATAAAGTTTTTTTTCACTTTTCCAGCTACATCATTGATTGCCTGATCATTCAATACCTACGAATTGCTGGATGGCATTGCAATTATGATTCTAATTTGCCTATAAACGCTCGAGAAGTCAGCATTCTTCGCTTTATTTCATTTCCGCACATGTTCGTAACCTCGAGAATCTTAAACTAAGTTCGAAATTACAAAAATAAGCTCCAGAACTGAACTAGCAGCAGTTCCAACTGCTAAAAAAAGGACAAGTGTCCATTTGACCAATTCAGACATTGCTTGGTGTTTCCAGGATGCATGGCGTTTAACCTAGGTAAATCGCTTGCCAAGGCCAGCCAATTCCATTGGAGATGCCTTGCTTGATGCTAACATTGCGCCAATGCTCACACAAGTGCTTGGTTGTTCATATTCAAAAGCCACCAGAAGATAAGACCCATTACTTCGATGATGAAATACCAATCTTTGCAAATTTCTTTTAAAAAACAAATGGAATAAAAAATTGTTAACTTTTATCCTTTAAAACATCGTGCAAAAAATTATTGGGTGGTCGCCAGACCTACCCTTATTGGGTGGCGCTAGACTAACCTTATTCTTCAGATTTTCTGTCGTCCTGTATGCTCTGTTGGGTGTCAGCGAGACCAACCCTTATTCTCAGGTTTCCGTCTGTCTGTCTACTGTATTTCTGATCTGTTTTGTTTAGTAATGACAGCTCTGGAGGCCAGAGGATCATACCGATTTTGCATGAAACTTGACTGTAGGTTCATACCAGGATCGGTTTGAATGCTTTGAGCACCTTGCCGTATGGTGATGCGGACAAGCCGTCAGCAACGGGACTTTGAAATTGTTTGGAAAAAATCTGAAAAAAAAAATTTTTTCCGAAAAAAAAATCACCAAAATCGGCTTCGAGCTTTATTGCGCACTATAATCACCCTCTTTGTCAAAAAATTTCAGGCCCGAGCGTCAAAAACTGTATGCTGATATGCGCATTTGTATTACTATATGCTTTCACCCCAACGGTTCGCGTTGGGATCCCCTAACGAAGGGTTAGGGAATCTACACAAATGATGAAATGACAGTTGCTCGTCATGTTCCATTAGGAACAACGAAGCGGCAAAAATGCCATCTGTGTGTTCCTCTTACTACATATTTCAAATTTCGCCTATAGCTTCTAACGACACCCATGTCGCCTAACCGGCTTGTTGAAATCTCAAGCTTGCGTTCCATATCCTTTTCCTCACCTCTGTTGCAGGAGAGAAACTGCTATGTGATTCTTGCAAAAGGCGGTGTATAAATACAGCATTTTCACTGAATCTAATAAAATACGAAAAAACGGGATGAATGATATTGTCGGTATTATTAAGTGAAGAAGAAGATGAAAAAGGAGTAGCAGATTTCTCGCCTGGTTTCCATACATACAACACGGCGGTTAAAAAGAAACGTCTGTTTGAGCGCGTTTTATCGCCCATACGTAGCCTACCTCCCCTTCTTTCCTTACCCTCTTCCCTGCCTTCAATTCCCCCTTATCTGCCTTCCATTCCCCTTATGCTGCTTCATTCTCTTTGCAGCTGCCTTCCCTCCCGACCATCCCCTCACGCTCCTTCTCTTGCACTGTAATGCTGCCTTCCCATTCCTCCCTTCACCTTATCTACCCATTTCCTCCTTCACGTGCCTTCCAATTCCCCTTCCCGTCATGCTGGCAGCTCGGCTGAAGTGTGGGAGGTTGTTAATTATTTATAAATCCAAGCCACCTGGCTTAGTTCATGAGGTGAGAGCTGATGGCTGGCTATCCCTTCAATTCAAAAGTGAGAGATGTGGTGAGTCTTTCTTGCATATATATAATAAGTATAATATTGTTACCGGAATTAGAATCCGGTAGTTGATGAATGCATCCACACATCCAGGTCCTCAGACAGTTATTTCCTTAAATACATGATCACATTCAGCCCCATTCCCCATGTCTAATGATCTAAGATACGAATGTGGTTGAGAAGGGTAAAGAATAGAACCCTCTCTATGGAAAGCTTTTTCTTTTTCTTTACGTACAGACATGCTTTACACACATTTCTTCGCGAGCAGCTGGCGCCCGCCTTATTTTTCCTCAGCAACGTTACCGCACATATTTATTTTGCGAGCGCGACGCCCGCCTTTTTCAAGCGCACGGTGTAGTCATGGTAACAGTGCGCAAGTGGGAACGGGGTGAGCTTGGGGGACTCTGCGCCCGCCGAGATGGGCACAAGATTATAAAAGAATCAGGGGACGGTCCGTTCAAGAAGAGAAGAAAGCGAGAGGGGACGTGCGCAAGAAGAAGAATGCAACGCAGGAATGGGAAGTGAGCCGAAGAGAAAGAAAGGGCAAGCAAGGCGAGCGAAAAAGAACATGGAAGCGCGCGAAAAAGAAAGCCAGAGAGGAAGAGGAGAGAAGTAAGCGGGGAAGAAGGAGTGTGGTAAGCATGCGAAGAAGAAGCGAGTGTGTAACGTG
>CM068967.1:43189751-43204443 GCA_035128595.1 Eptatretus atami
GTTTCATGCGCGCCAGAGGAACGTGCCAACTCTGAAGCAACCCCCTATTCGCCAGACTTGGCCCCTTGTGATTTTTTCCTATTCCCAAGCTCAATGGGTGATCAAGGACCCGATTTCCTGAATTGGAGGCCATCAAAAGGCCGTGACGACGGAGCTCCGAAGATTCCAAAAGAAGCCTTCGGGGGTGCATCGAAGCATGGAAGAAAGGATGGACAAGTGTGTGAGACTGGAAGGCACACTATTTTGAAGGGGACAAGCTGTGAGTCAATATATTTTTTGGAATAAAATTTCTATGAAGTCAGTCCCGTTACTTTTTAGATGGACCTCGTGTATTTGTAATATTATATATATATATATGTATATTATATATATATGTATATTATATATGTATATATGTATATATATGTATATATAGGATATATATAAATAGATTATATATATATATATTATATATGTTTTTAATATATTTTTTTACCCTAACCCTAACCATAATAACCCAAACCCTAACAGCTAACCCTATATGTGTAGTGTGTGTGTGATGTGTGTGTGTGTGTGTGTGTGTGTGTGTGTGTGTGTGTGTGTATATATGTATATATATATATATCACGCACATCACTGTATTGTGCTTGCAAATAATTTTGCTCTGAAGTCATTGTAATCTTTCCTTGTTGGTTCTCAGTAAATGTAAATGCTGGATGCTGCTTTCATTTACCTCGGATGGAGTCTCTTCAACGGAAACATTCCAACGCTGGAAGCCTGAATGAACCCTAATCGATCCAAATAAATTTCGCAAAGCATGAATGCAATACACATACACTGAGCTATAGACATAAATATTGTATGTTGCCACATTCAAAATCAATCAACGCTCGAGCATTGGAAATACCATTGAAAATGTACCTAATGAGCAATACTTGTGCACAGCGGTTTTACTCTAGATGTGCAAAGTCATCACCAAACCTATGCCAGAAACTAAATCGATGGCCCAAGCAATCCAACTCAGCAGTCAATCACATTGAGAGAGACTGACAGAAAGAGACAACGAAGTGTGGAACGATGAATGCGGCATGAACTCGAGTTTGGAGGAGAATGCTTTCCTTTCAGCGATCAATCTTTATGGAAAGAAACACCATTGGTAACCTCAAGCATTCACAAACCCCCAATACAGGTAAACCAACTCTTTGTGTTCCCCAAATCCCCTTCTGTCCTTGAACATCTCACACTGTGCACTCTTTTGACTTCCTTCGTATCAATCACATAACTCCACATGACAGAGCTTTTGGTCATTTTTAATACCTCCATAAACTGGCCAACAACGATGAGCAAGAGGTCGGTGATTGTCACGGACATCTCAGAACAGGAAAATGAATCTCCCCGAGTTTTTATCTTTATCGAAATTCTTTCAAATAGCTTTCTACTGACCATGACTCCGGAACGTCAATAACAGGAGAAGCTTTGAATATTTCTCGAAAGGGTTGTTGAAAATGGCAAAATGGGATGAATAGGAGAGGACTCTGTGCTCGAGTAGGTATGTTAAAGGTAATGTCAGAAGCTGATAAGACAAAAGTACAAGATGTACTTCTGGTGGCTTGTCTCATGTTGTCAAAGATACATCACGTGAAATGGGACCAGGATCATAACTGAAGAGAGATACCTGGCAGGTCTGTTCAAACGTGTCGGTGCCGTTCTGCCAAGATGAGTCTGTTCCAACGAACACATCTGTTATACCATGCAGGTTTCTTCAACAAGGTGAATTTGTTCAACCAGCAGACATGATTATTATTATTATTATTATTATCATTGTCATTTCAGTATGCAGTGCAAGGCTGCGAGTAGCATCATTGTGATGTTTAGAGCAATAATTATTTGTAATTTATCAGGGTGCCGGTGATAGCTTGCTTACTCTTTGTAAAGGACACTGTGGGAAGTGGGATCTTTAACGTTCACCAGCACTGTTAGACGGGACACCCAGCGACACATCCATCCGAAGGACGGGGCACACATTGATGAATCTCCCTGCCTGTGAAACTCCAGGATTACAGTTATAGCGAGGTCAGGATCTGAACCCAGGCTACACAACTCCCTTTTCCTTTTCATATTGTTGAAGATCATTTCACTACATTTGTTGAATGACAGCTGAATGTTTTTTATTCTAAAACGGTAATTGCACATTCGAGCTTTTCTGTTTTTCATTGATTTGCGACTTAGACTTCCACAAGAAGCTCATTCTTTTATCAACTCCCTTTTCGAACGACCAATGCATATACTGAAAGCCACCCATACCCTAAAAAATCACATGGTTAACGGTGAATGAATAGTGGTGTAAACAGTTCACTTCCCTGAGGAGAGCAGCGAGCAGCTTGTGTTCGTCACCAGAGGTTTTTTTGGATACAAAGTCGAGGCTCATGGAGGAGCTAGAACATAGAATGGATCATGATGAAACAAAACAAAGGAACAGTAGATAGAAAGGGGGAAACACACCAACAGCAGGAATGAGGATAAAATAGAGTGAGACTTGGAGAAATAAGAGATGTGGGGAAGAAATCGGAGCTTTTGGGGGACACAAGGGTTGGGCAAGATGAATACAGAGGGAAACTCAGGAATAAAGAAATGGAACTTGGAATGTGGTGGGTTTGGTAGGTGGGCAGGGTAGAAAAGATCTTGCTTTTGGATAGGGATGATATGAGATGGTGGTGAACTGCAGCTGTCTTGAAGATCTGGAGGGAAGATGAGATTGAAGAGAATGTGAAAGTTGGTTCCACAGATGGAAAAAAAGAGAACAAATGAATGGAGGGGAGCCATGAATCTGGACTTTGGGGGTTCATTCAGAAGGGGATTTCTGGCAGACCACGTTGCTCTACAGAAACATGGAGGAGGGGGAAGAGTATGTATGTAGGACCAGGGGTGTGTTCAGTTCCAAGTTGTTTGTAGAGCACTTGCCAAATGGCTTCTGCACTCAAGCAAGTACCTCCATTCGAAACCGTTAATAAGGAACAGCTGGCTTGGCAAGCACTCTGAAAGCTAACTGCTTGGTATCTAAACACATCTCTCTCTTTGACTTGGCCCCTTGTGATTTTTTCCTATTCCCCAAGCTCAATGGGGTGATCAAGGGGACCCGATTTCCTGAATTGGAGGCCATCAAAAGGGCCGTGACGACGGAGCTCCGGAAGATTCCAAAAGAAGCCTTCCGGGGGTGCATCGAAGGCAGGAAGAAAGGATGGACAAGTGTGTGAGACTGGAAGGCACTATTTTGAAGGGGACAAGCTGTGAGTCAATATATTTTTTGGAATAAAATTTCTATGAAGTCAGTCCCGTTACTTTTTAGATGGACCTCGTGTATTTGTAATATTATATAGTATATATATGTATATGTATATATATATGTATATTATATATGTATATATGTATATATATAGTATATATAGGATATATATAAATAATATATATATATATTATATTGTTTTTAATATATTTTTTTACCCTAACCCTAACCATAATAACCCAAACCCTAACAGCTAACCCTATATATGTGTGTGTGATGTGTGTGTGTGTGTGTGTGTGTGTGTGTGTGTGTGTGTGTGTATATATGTATATATATATATATCACGCACACACTGTAAATTGTGCTGCAAAATAATTTTGCTCTGAAGTCATTGTAATCTTTCCTTGTTGGTTCTCAGTAAATGTAAATGCTGGATGCTGCTTTCATTTACCTCGGATGGAGTCTCTTCAACGGTAACATTCCAACGCTGGAAGCCTGAATGAACCCTAATCGATCCAAATAAATTTCGCAAAGCATGAATGCAATACACATACACTGAGCTATAGACATAAATATTGTATGTTGCCACATTCAATATCAATCAACGCTCGAGCATTGGAAATACCATTGAAAATGTACCTAATGAGCAATACTTGTGCACAGCGGTTTTTACTCTAGATGTGCAAAGTCATCACCAAACCTTATGCCAGAAACTAAATCGATGGCCCAAGCAATCCAACTCAGCAGTCAATCACATTGAGAGAGACTGACAGAAAGAGACAACGAAGTGTGGAACGATGAATGCGGCATGAACTCGAGTTTGGAGGAGAATGCTTTCCTTTCAGCGATCAATCTTTAATGGAAGAAACACCATTGGTAACCTCAAGCATTCACAAACCCCCAATACAGGTAAACCATACTCTTTGTGTCCCCAAATCCCCTTCTGTCCTTGAACATCTCACACTGTGCACTCTTCGTGACTTCCTTCGTATCAATCACATAACTCCACATGACAGAGCTTTTGGTCATTTTTAATACCTCCATAAACTGGCCAACAACGATGAGCAAGAGGTCGGTGATTTGTCACGGACATCTCAGAACAGGAAAATGAATCTCCCCGAGTTTTTATCTTCATCGAAATCTTTCAAATAGCTTTCTACTGACCATGACTCCGGAACGTCAATAACAGGAGAAGCTTTGAATATTTCTCGAAAGGGTTGTTGAAAATGGCAAAATGGGATGAATAGGAGAGGACTCTGTGCTCGAGTAGGTATGTTAAAGGTAATGTCAGAAGCTGATAAGACAAAAGTACAAGATGTACTTCTGGTGGCTTGTCTCATGTTGTCAAAGTTACATCACGTGAAATGGGACCAGGAGTCATAACTGAAGAGAGATACCTGGCAGGTCTGTTCAAACGTGTCGGTGCCGTTCTGCAAGATGAGTCTGTTCCAACGAACACATCTGTTATACCATGCAGGTTTCTTCAACAAGGTGAATTTGTTCAACCAGGCAGACATGATTATTATTATTATTATTATTATTATCATTGTCATTTCATATGCAGTGCATGGCTGCGAGTAGCATCATTTTGATGTATGTTAGAGCAATAATTATTTGTAATTTCATCAGGGTGCCGGTGATAGCTTGCTTACTCTTTGTAAAGGACACTGTGGGAAGTGGGATCTTTAACGTTCACCAGCACTGTTAGACGGGACACCCAGCGACACATCCATCCGAAGGACGGGGCACACATTGATGAATCTCCCTGCCTGTGAAACTCCAGGATTACAGTTTATAGCGAGGTCAGGATCTGAACCCAGGCTACACAACTCCCTTTTCCTTTTCATATTGTTGAAGATCATTTCACTACATTTGTTGAATGACAGCTGAATTGTTTTTATTCTAAAACGGTAATTGCACATTCGAGCTTTTCTGTTTTTCATTGATTTGCGACTTAGACTTCCACAAGAAGCTCATTCTTTTATCAACTCCCTTTTTATTTGGACTTGACCAATGCATATACTGAAAGCCACCCATACCCTAAAACATCACATGGTTAACGGGTGAATGAATAGTGGTGTAAACAGTTCACTTCCCTGAGGAGAGCAGCGAGCAGCTTGTGTTCGTCACCAGAGGTTTTTTTTGGATACAAAGTCGAGGCTCATGGAGGAGCTAGAACATAGAATGGATCATGATGAAACAAAACAAAGGGAACAGTAGATAGAAAGGGGGGAAACACACCAACAGCAGGAATGAGGGATAAAATAGAGTGAGACTTGGAGAAATAAGAGATGTGGGGAAGAATCGGAGCTTTTGGGGGGACACAAGGGTTGGGGCAAGATGAATACAGAGGGAAACTCAGGAATAAAGAAATGGAAACTTGGAATGTGGTGGGTTTGGGTAGGGTTGACAGGGGTAGAAAAGATCTTGCTTTTGGATAGGGATGATATGAGATGGTGGTGAACTGCAGCTGTCTTGAAGATCTGGAGGGAAGATGAGATTGAAGAGAATGTGAAAGTTGGTTCCACAGATGGGAAAAAAAGAGGAACAAATGAATGGAGGGGAGCCATGAATCTGGACTTTGGGGGTTTCATCAGAAGGGGGTTTCTGGCAGACCACGTGTGCTCTACAGAAACATGGAGGGAGGGGGAAGAGTATGTATGTAGGACCAGGGGTGTGTTCAGTTTCCAAGTTGTTTGTAGAGCACTTGCCAAATGGCTTCTGCACTCAAGCAAGTACTCCATTCGAAACCATTAATAAGGAACAGCTGGCTTGGCAAGCACTCTGAAAGCTAACTGCTTGGTATCTAAACACACTCCTGGTGTTGACTTTCCTCGTCTATCTCTACACCAATAAATGTCAGTGTGTCAGTGTGTCTCCTCCATAACTCCAAAACCATGAAACCAAGCAGTCTGAAACTTTACATGGATACTAAGAAAACTCCAAGGAAGTGCAAGAGTGAAAAAAGGGTGTTTGGGTTAATTAAAACCCCCATTTTGAAGATAATTAATGGCCTAATTAATTATATCCTTCATCAGGCAATCCTCGGCCACCTCACTCTTTGGGGTCCTAAGGCGTTTCCTGGGTAACCTCGATGGGGTCTGAAGCCACCATGTTTTTTGGTCTGCTCAACCATGCCTTGACTTGGAACAGGCCGCAACGATTTTTTAACGATAAAGTTTTTTTCTCAATTTCCTCAGTCATATTATTGAAAAAATGACTGTTGATCATTGCTACAAATTGCTGTATACATCGCTTTTGTAAGTACTATAGTTTTCAAATTAGGAGATGGGGCGATTTCATGCATGACATGATACGACTTTCCACCATCCACTCTCACGGACGAATTAAAGTACATCATCGAAATATTGTTTCGGTTTTGAGGATTGGATATCGTCCGGACTAAACAAGTGTCGAAATTTGTTGTGAAATCTGATAATTTAAAGAAATAACGAGTCTGATAACTAAGCCAATATACCTATTTACTTTAAGCAAGCAAGCAAGCATGTTCCCTCCTTCTCCTTACATATAACAAGAACAGAGTTGGTGTCAGCACCCAATGCTCGCCTGTTTATACATTTATCGTTTTTAAAAGACGAGTCTAATAATTAATATTTTTTTATAATTCTCTAACAAATTTTTTTTGGGGGGGGGACCAAGTCCAAAATCTAATGGAATGATCTTGGACCATACCAACCCCCCCCCCCACCAAGTTCGTCGAAATCCTAATCACTTAAAACATGTAGAAATGCAAAAAAAAGAACAAAATTTTGTTGAAAAAAAAGTTGCAAAATTTTTTTTTTCTCTAACAATTTTTTTTTGGGGGGGGGGTTGGAAATCACTTAAAACATGTAGAAATGCAAAAAAAAATATATTTTTCTCTAAATTTTTTTGGGGGGTTGGAAATCACTTAAAACAAATGTAGAAATGCAAAAAAAAAAAAATTTTTTCTCTAACAATTTTTTTTGGGGGGGGGGGTGGAAATCACTTAAAACATGTAGAAATGCAAAAAAAAGAAATCGAAATTTTGTTGAAAAAAAAGTTGCAAAAATTTTTTTTTTTCTCCAATTTTTTTTTGGGGGGGGGGGGGGGGGTTGGAAATCACTTAAACATGTAGAAATGCAAAAAAAAAAAATTTCTGTGTCTGTTGACAGTGTCTGTCTCTGGCCAACTTGGCTCTAGACGCATCCGGGCGGTGTTTGTCTCTGGACATGTCCGGATGGTAATTAACGCTCCACCGCACATCTGCTTTCCCTTGCTCCACCTCACACTGTCTTCCCTTCCCCACCCCTACTCGATCCCACACCCCTCTCTCCTCTCTCCCCGCTCTTCCCCTACCCCCTTCTTTTTCTCACCCCTCCCTTTAGTATACCCATCAGCGAAGCGACAGGTGGTATTTGCTCGTTTTTCACTTTTTTTTTTCATTTCTTCATATTTCCATTTACGGATACGATCTTTAATATCAGTCAGGCAGTGAATCAGTGGTTAGAAAGAGCTATATATATCGTGTGTGTGTGTGTCTGTCTGTCTGTTTTCTTTCGAGTTAAAAAAGTATATATATTTCATACAGAGGAGGAGGAAGAGGGAAAGAATGATAAATAAATGGGGAGTTAGAGGAAGGAGCCCCCTCCCAAACTTATCTATGGACCCTACCACTGTCCATTTTGAGGAGGTGGATTTTGCATGTTTGTAGATCTTGAAGAAATATGATGAAAAACAGTCTGTTACGTCTTACCAGTTATGGCAGAGTTTATGTTACGGGATAAATAACCGCACTTTGGAACCATAGTGACTCGTTCGCAGAACATTTTGAATGCCCCTTGTATACGCAGGTCCGAGGTGGGTATCCGAGTACACTGTGACAAAGATTAGTCAAAAGTGGCCAACGTTTGACGACTACCCAAACCTAAATTTAGCCAGGGTCTCAGTTCACGCTGGCCTATTCTTTTTGAGTGCTACTGTGAGATGTTTCGCATCCACACCGAAAATGCAGACAGGGCGATCGGCCTTAAATCCCTACCCTCTCTCTCCCTACACATGAGTGCATCTTCACTGGTGCAACACCCCCACAGGAACTGCATAAGAATGGCAGCTATATTCAGGAATCGAACCCAGCCAATATAGCATGACAGCGAGCACACGACCAGTGAGCTACCTGCGACACTACTGTGACATCATTTCAGAAGGACGAGTTCTGGATTGTCCAACAAGTTCCATGTTGATCCATCGATTTGGTGAAACCCAAATCGATGATTTGGTGAAATTTGGTCAGGTAAACAGAATGTGTGATTTCATCGCCTTCCTGTAAGACAACCTGCAGGAAAAATGAAACCCATTTATTTTCACAGTAAATGGATATGAATAAAACTTGTGTATTTGTGGTTTATCACTTGGGTCTGCATTACCTTGTACACGATATACAGGTACTCAAGTCTCCCTGATCAATGGCTGGACCAATCAGGGATCGATGCAATCGACCAGATGTGTGATATGGATTATTGTGGGTGAAAGAATTATGGGCTCATTTAATTAAACCGGAAGGGAATTGTCAGGAATTGACCAAGGGACATCTTGGACCATGACGCATTAGGTCGCTGTTTCGCATGCATCTAATAACGAAGTTCTGAAATTGTTTTTGGAATTATCCTCGAGTTTCATGGGATTACGAGGAAAGAGGTTTCTCGTGAGTTCCATGTAATTACCACGGGTTTGGGACTGTCCAGTGCAGAAGCTTTACAGCTCCTCCACAATGCTCTGCACCTCCTCCGTGACGCTTTACACCTCCTCCACTATGTTCTGCACATCCTACATAACACTATGTACCTCTACGGTGCACCTCTGCCACGACGTTCTGTACCTCAGCCACGACGCTCCGCGTCTCTTCCATAACGCTGTGCACCTTCTCCACGATGCCCTGTGCCTCTTCCACTACGTTCTGCACCTCCCCCACGATGCTCTGCACCTCCACCATGACACTCTGAACATCCTCCAAGATGCTCTGCATCTCTTCCATAAAGCTGTGCACCTCCTCCATGATGCTCTGCGCCTCTTCCATAACGCTCTGCACCTCCTCCATGACGATCTGCTCCTCTTCCACTACATTCTGCACCTCTGCCACGATGCTCTGCACTCTGTCATGACACTCTGCACATCCTCCACGATGCTCTGCGCCTCTTCCACTACGCTCTGCACCTCCCCCACGATGCTCTGCACCTCCGCCACGACACTCTGCACATCCTCCAAGACGCTCTGCGTCTCTTCCATAACGCTCTGCACCTCCTCCATGATGCTCTGCACCTCCTCCATGACGCTCTGCACCTCCTCCATGACGCTCTGCACCTCCGCCACAGCACTCTGTACATCCTCCAAGACGCTCTGCGTCTCTTCCATAATGCTCTGCACCTCCTCCATGACGCTCTGCACCTCTTCCACTATGCTCTGCACCTCCTCCATGACGCTCTGCGCCTCTTCCACTGTGCTCTGCACCTCCACCACGATGCTATTCACCTCCTCCACGATGCTGTCCCCGGAAGGGGTTCGAGCTCTTTAAAAAAAAAATAAATGTCTCCTTTGAAAATGGTAAGTCTCTGGATTCATTCCTTCTCCTCTCCCTTGTTCGTCCTCAACGGGTCTGGACATACGAGTGTGATTGATAAGTCGGAGTTCGAACATCAAAGAGTTATTTCCATTTCCCCAAAGCGTGGTGCGGATCTTGATTTGCGGTAAGCAGATGTGTCTGCAGGGCGAGCCGAGCGGTTGAAGTTCATAACTAGCGGTGCGAAGTTTCACCCCGACGGGATATTGCACGATGCCATCTCGTTAAAAATGCAAATCACACTTTTTGAAGGCTCATTTTTCACAGAAGTGCAATATAAGCTGATTAATAATGTAGCCTGGGTAAAGAGCTTCAAATGCCTGACAAGCACAAATTACGGTCTTTAAAGGCAAGGGGGGGGGTGGGCTTAACGGAAACCTCACAATTGATGTCGAGGCTCATACGGTCAAGATACATTTATTTTGAGGAGCCATGAAGGGCATTGCAGTTAAAAAGGGGTCCGTAAAAAGCAGTCATGTTTCATAAGCTCCGGCCCATGATGTTTTATTAGGTTGCTGACCTTCGTTCCGATGATCCTGCGCTTGTTTGGTTGTGGCCGAACCTGCTGCTCCACTCGTGGGGGGGGGGGGGTCGATTTCCCATGAAGAACAGCTGTTTCGTTGGAATAGCCTTGCGATCCAAGTCGAGGATTTGGATCGGACCCAGGCTCTCCCCAGCCAGGTGCTTGGCTCGGCTTGCCTGTTTAATTAGCTGGTTAGTGGAGAATCTGTCACCGGGTGTTTATCCTTGACACCGGCATACGGGTCCGACCGATTGCTGGGTTGTTAGTGACGAGAGGTTGCGAATGATGGATATCCTGGCAGTAAACCTTCGTTAAATCAAATTTATTGGGTCTCGTTTCTGATTATAACAGTATAATGATGTTCTGGTGCAACGGTTATTCCCAATTAACCATCATAACTCAACAGGTGCCGTTCTCCGTTCCAAATGGAATGCGATCCATTTCTTGAGAAATATTTGTGGAAAGCGAAGTGGGCAATCCAGGTGTGCCGGAACGATGCTGGAGAGAAATGTCGAAAAACACTACCCCCTCCCTCAAAGAGAAAGCTCTCAGAATGAAATGGCAAATTGTTTAAACCGAGGGGTGGACATTCAAGGGGAAATGTCACTTTCTCCGAATGAAGGCGATCATTTTGAAGGCACACGGGGAGATAAAAATAACAAAATAATTTCCGTGCATTCTGAGTGATGCCACATCGAACAAAGGAATCGCTTTTTCTCGCTTTCAGGTGGAGAAATGGTTTGTCTTTGGATTGTCTGTTGTTCTTGCAGATATTCCATTAAAGCGTTAAATTGTATGATGCTGGCTTCGCTTGCCCATAGTAAGTGAACAAAGTGTCAAGCACTGGGAGGGGGGCAGGGGGGCTCCACGTGCTATGCCCCCACCTTTCTCAACACAACAATCACAACTTACCCTTACCCCCTTCCAGAAGCTTCCACCACCCCTCCCCCCCCTCCCCAACATTGTACTCCAAGTAGGGCTTACAATATCCTTGAAAAGTTTGGTCACAACCAATTAGAGTGGTGAAAGAGATTACTCTTCGTCTTAATTAAATTCCTTCCTTAAATCTCCAAATCTATTAAAGCAGTAACTTCATTTTTTTCCATCATTAACCTCCACATATGGTTACGTGAATAGCCCGACTCCAATATAGAATAGCTCTTTTCCCTCCACCACACTCCCCTCTAAATTTACTACCCCTTCTTTTACTCCCCATTGTCTGCCATTATGTGTAATAAATTTGATTGCGATCATGTCAGCCGTTAAAAGATCTCCCCCTCCCAACCCCCTGCCCCCACCCCCCTCCCAACATCGCCACCTCCCCGTGGGCTCCCATTATGTCTGCCAAGTTTGGTGGCCCCACAATGTTCCATCCTCAAGATATAAGGGAATGGACAGACAGACAGACAACAGAAAAAATAGAATGTGACAACAGGGTAGCTTTGTGTTTGTCTCAGTTTTACCTGATGCTAGACCGGTTTCACAAATGCATCGCAGCGTGGACCAATGTTTCAATCCCCGTTTCTAGAGCAACACCCAGTAGGAAATTAAGCACTATTTTCGTAAAGCTTTGGCCCGATGTTGGGGTTCACCTGTTCTGGATCTCTTCGGAAACCGATGGCTCATGTTGCTGGAAACTACTTCTACTACTACTACTACTAATACTACTACTACTAATCCATATGCCCAGCTATGGGGCGTCATGACCCCATTTGACCCTCTTGCACTTTGTTCCCTTGGTACTGGGGGAACGCAAGGTTAGGGCAGGATTTTTGGAATTTTCTTGGCCATGGATGCCGGTGATTGCTCGCGGACACTTTGCGAAGGTTGCCGGAGAACCCAGGTGCAAATCCAATATTATCTACGTCCTTATCCATCGAATTTCCATGTAATTCTCGTTAAAGAGCAACCACGACTACCGGTGTCCTTGTCATGCAGGTGATTTATGTGCAAGCACCTCCATCAGCCTCAGATCAGTGTTGATACATTTATAAAGACTTTATTCATTCAATATTTTGGATTTTGCAGGAAATGTCAGGTTTCAAATCAAGATGCCTTTGTAAGATAGAAGATAATAAAGAAAAGGAAATAAAAAATATCTAGGAACATGAATAAATCCTATTTGAGGAATCAGGATTTCAAAGGGGATGCGATACGGATGGGGAGGAAAGGTTGTGAACCCAAAAAATAATTTAGCCAACACAGTGTTCAGGCTCTGCTCGTGATCATGAGTCGCTTCCATCATGGCTCCCTCGTGCATGCAGAAGGTATGAATTATAAAAACCACCCTGGGCAGAATCTTTCAATTGCCAACAGATGATGGGGATTAATAAAAATCCAAAATAAATGATCTTTGGCTGACCTTAAGATAGAGATGCCAGGTGAAAACTCTATGTGGCAACGGTAAGCTCGAGTCGTTTTGATTGGTCTACCGTGTAAGAACAGGTGATGTGCTTCGGGTTAGTTGCTTTATCACACATTCTTATATCCCAGAGATGGGCCATTCAGAAGGAAAGTTGATGCCATGAAAGAATGACGTGGTAATAAAGGGAGAATAGGTCCTTGTTGGAAGCAGGCTTGGTCACTGTCAACGTCTGCATCTGAAGAAACGCTTTGACCGACATCTTTGAGAGTGACAGTAGAATCCAAATCTGTCTCTTCTATTTTACTGAAATGCAAGACTCTGGAATGAGTTGTTGGCAAACCACCTTGTTGATCGAAGAGCATCGGGCAAGAAGACGAGGAAGCAGCAGGAGAGGTTGGAGGTATGTTGGTATCCTTCTGGTTGGGAGATATATTTGGTGAGGCCTGCTGCCTCCCTGAAGGCTAAGCTGCATCACTTTCGAGAAGCTGTTATGTCTGGAGGTGGGAGAATATATCCCTAGTCATTCCGCGTGATGGCAATTTATGTCATTTCAAAGAAGAAGCAGCTTGGGTGACATAAGGTGGGCCATATTAGTAGAGAGAGCATAATTGATGACACCAGTCACTTGCGAAATGGTAGAGGACACACAGGCATGTAAAAGCCCAAAGAGGAAGGCATAACAAGAGACATCCTCAGGTTGAGGAGTTGGAGGATGGGGGGAGAAGAGTGTACCATCAGAGTGGTGAAATGAAAAATATAACACGGTGAGTAAGCATTCAGAAGCATCATGAATGACAGCCCCACTATATCTGGTAATAATACCACACTTGTTTCACAAAAGTGTCGTTTTATTGCGGAAACTTTACCTGTGAGGATCCACATAGGGTCAGGGTAGATTGAGAGTGGAGGAAAAGAAGGGTAGGCCAGGTGTATATCTTGCATGGTTGTCAAATCTCATTTTTGTATCTGAAGGAAGGACTTGACTATAAACTATCATCCTTGACAGGTTGGTTGCATCATGGAGTATGTCGTTTATCTTATGGGTCGTTAAACCAGTTGTCTCATCCACACTGAGTTCTGGAGATTAATGATCCCATGGTGTCTTTTCAACAGAACTATGAGTCTAAGATTGCTTCGATGTCTAAGCGAATGCTGCCTCCAGCATCTATCCGTTCAATAATCATATCATTCTTAGGCAGGAAAGACATCTCTCTATATCCAGCATGTGTGTGTGTGTGTGTGTGTGTGTGTGTGTGTGTGTGTGTGTGTGTGTGACCGCTGTTTCTCGACAACCACTGGTCTGATCTAATTGAAACTTGCCAGGTATATTGCGGGGACCTAGGTATGTGCCTTTCAAGGTTTGATATAATCGGATAAGTGGTTCCCAAGTTATGGCCATTTATTTACCAAACCAATGACAGGACACGTTGCTGCGTAGGCGTGGCCGATGGGAAAGGGCGCCTTAGTTACCAATGACAGGACACGTTGCTGCGTAGGCGTGGCCGATGGGGAAAGGGTGCCATTTAGTTACCAATGACAGGACACGTTGCTGCGTAGGCATGGCCGATGCACGCATTTGTTACCATGACAGGACACGTTGCTGCGTAGGCGTGCGCCGTTGGGGAAGAGATCCTCAGCTGCATTCCCATTACGGTACAACGTACGGACTTCCGGATAGTGATGACTTACTGTATTCTAATAATTTCTCGATTTCTTATGCGCATTTATAGATAAACACAATGCCCAATCCAGTTCGTCGTTTACGAGTAGCGGAAGGAAGGCCTGTGTGGTTGTTTGAAAGTTTTTTGTTTCTTTTGTCATGTACACGGTCACCACGATACGGCCACGCACGTACGGCATGCGAGAGCGAAGGAACGGCCTGTGTGTTGTTGTTCTGCACGCGGTTTGAAAGTTTTTTTTTTTTTTTTGCACGTACGGCCACGCAAC
>CM068967.1:43214243-43226735 GCA_035128595.1 Eptatretus atami
CATCTGAAAAATCATCAATTTTCATCTGATTAACCTGAAAGTTAAACAGCAATTGCATAGTGCACCATTGAATTTGGAAACCAACTATTTTGAGGTCAAAAGGTCAAAGGTCAACTTAAGGTCAAACTTTTAAAATAAATTTCAATGTTAAAAATAATCAATTTTCATCTCATTGGCCTGACCTTTGATTAAGATTGTCAATTTTAATCTTGACTAAATTGACAATTTGATGTATCCATAGCAACCTTTGGAGAGGGGTGGATTTTGCAAGTGTCGAGCTCTGCACGACATCTTTTTCTTGTTACTTACGAAATCTAAAGATTTCGTAAGTATATTGATGACTTCGTCCTCTGTTTGTGTGTTTGTGTGTTTGTTTTGAGGCACGATAACTCGAGAACGGAAGAAGCTACCCATGTCAAATCCCACGTGATTCAGGAGGGTGATGGCTAGCGCTGATTAGATTTTGGTCAAAATCGGTCAAAGGTCAGGGTCACAGTGAGGTCAAACATCCAAAAAAAGTTATAACTCGAGAACAGAAGAAGCTACCAATGTCAAATTACACCACGTGATTCAGGAGGGTGATTGCTAGTGCTGATTAGATTTTGGTCAAAATCGGTCAAAGGGTCAAGGTCACAGTGAGGTCAAACATTCGATTTTTGATGGTTTTGTACAGAATCATCGTAGAAACTTCTGGTTTGCATCGCTACCTTCTCTAGAGACAGCTTTTTATGACAAGGTCAAGGTCAAGTTGACGATTTCGTAAGTACCAGTCTATGACTGCTTGTTTGTCTGTTTGTAGGATATCTCAAAAAGTTGCGGACGGATTCGGATGAAATTTTGTGGACAGGTTGGGTGTGTGACAAGAACGAACTGATTAGATTTTTGGCAAAGACCAGGATCCGGATCCTGCTACTCGAATTTTTTAAGTGATTCTTCACTATTGAGAGATCATGCCAAAAACGATATATAGCACGATATCTCAAAATGCGGTGGATGGATTCGGACGAAATTTGTTGGACAGGTTGGGAGTGTAACAAGGAAGAATTGATTCAATTATAGTGAAGATCTGAATCCGGATCCAGCTCTGATAATTTTTTTTAATGATTATTCACCATTGAGAGATAGGGCTAAACCGATATATAGCATGATATCTCAAAAAGTTGTCGATGGATTCGGACGAAACTTGGTGGCCAGGTTGGGTGTTACAAGGACGAATTGTTTAGATTTTGGTTAAGATCCGAACCCAGCCTGGATACGAGAATTATTTAATTTTCAAAGTAATTCTCCACTATTGAGACATTGGACCAAAAACGATATATCACATGATATTTCAAAAATGTATTTGGCCTGATATGTTCTCGTGAATCAGACATTGCGTGGTGGAGGTATGCACTATAATTTAAAGAAATAACGAGTCTTCTAACAAAGCCTATATACCCATTTACAGAAAATAACATCAAGGCCACTATCGTGGTTATTCACAACACATCGAGTGGTTCATGCTTTAACATAAGCCGGGCATGTTCCTCCTCCATGATATAACAAGCAGAAATGTGAATCCCAAAGCCAGTATAAACTTGTCCTTTTTTGTCTACTGTTTTGGAGAATTATATTGAGTGAACCAAACAGCATTTTAAGAATGTGCTAAAATTTAACCAGCTTTCATGAGCTCCATGATTTAATGTTTCACTGCTTTGACCACCCTGTAGGGACCTGCCTATCATAGCGTCTGCAGATCTGTGTCTATAGTATTGGAGGTTCGTAAGGTGTTCAGGGGACAAGCAAATCTGGTGAAAAACGGCACTTTTAAAAGATAAATAACGTTAAACAGACTGTTAACCGATGTGCTTGACGTGACAATGCACAATCAGGCAGCATGGCGGATTATCTGCAATGGTTTAGTTTTCGGGCGATCAATACTTTGCGATGTTTTCCAGGGTTATTATCATTAAACAGCGAACTCTTTTGTGGAAAAAAGTTCATTCTTTTGAACAATTATTATCCCGCTCCCTCCCCCGGAGGGAGGGAAGCGGGATATTGTATCTCATCCGGTTTGTTTGTCTGTTTGTTTGTATTGTCGGTTTGTTTGTTTTGTCTGTCCTGTCTGTTAGCCAACCTTTACGGAGCAAACACGCTTTAGCAAACACTATTCAAATTTAATCCACAGGTTTGGCAGAAGCTGGATCCCACTGACGCCAGGTCAAGGTCAAGTCACCGAAAAGATCAAAATCAGTTTTTCGCTCATATAACTTCGTCAAAAATGATCTGATTTATTTCAACTAAGCTTATAGTGAACCTTATTCTATTTTCACTTATAATCTACCCATTCCTATTAGGTGAAAAATGCATATTTGTGAAGATCGGTTAGGGTCCGAAGACTTTATGCCTTAAATGTGGCGGGATTTGTTGTGCCTGGCACACAATTTTATTTGTTTAATGCTGCTTGTGCAGTGAAGACTGCTTTATAGTTAACGGAATCCTATATGATATGCAGCCACAGCCTGGCCAGCCATTCCTTATCACACTTAATTGGAGTGCTTGCTTGAGTTCTTAAGCCACTTGCTGAGTGCCCCATAGTCGATAGCAGTACCGCGCTATGTCATTCTGAGTGAATCGTTCACCCACTGCGGACGCTTTTTCCATGCACGTCATCCTGAGTGAGTGTTATGCTCCATCATTCATATGAGTGATTCGCTGCTCTGTCATCCTGAGTGAGTGGTTTGTGCTCTGTCATCCGAGTAAGTGATTCATGCTCCATCACTCCACTCGATCTGAGCGAGTGGTTTGTGCTCTGTCATTTAGAGTGAGTGATTCTTCTCCGTCATTCCTGAGTGAGTGGTTCATGCTCCGTCATCCTGAGCGAGTGTTCATCTCGCTCTCATCCTGAGCGAGTGGTTCATGCTCCGTCATCCTGAGAGAGTGGTTCATACTCCCTCATCCTGAGAGAGTGGTTCGTACTCCTCATCCTGAGGAGTGGTTCGTGCTCCAGCATCCTGAATGAGTGGCTCGTGCTCCATCATCCTGAATGAGTTGTTCGCGTTCTGTCATCCTGATCGAGTTGTTGTGAAATAACACCCGGTTCCGAGCCGTTTGCCGATTAATGTGCTTTCTAATTGCATTTTATGATCTAAATTGCAAATTGTTTGTGAGCATATTCCTGAATGTTTATTATTGCTATGGTGTTGGAAAACTTACCCCAGGGAAAGAGCATACATGGACACGTAGGTGACCCGAGGATCAGTTATTTATTCCTTTTGGATAGATAGTCCTTGGTCCCTTATCAAAAGGGCTGTTTGAGGGGGCATGCGTTGGCTCGGCTGTTTGTCTGTGTCATGTCTTCTGGTACTTTCAATCTTTCCTCCTTCACACCATCGTTCTGTTCAACCCCGCTGTTACTTTCAATCATCCCTCCATTACCCCCATCGGACCACTCAACGGTCCACCAATAATCTCCCCTCCATCAATCATTCTTTCAAAAATCCTTCCATCACCCCATTGGTCTTTCCTTCAATACCACGGCTGCTCAGTCATCCCTTGTCATGCAGGGTTCCTTCTATGTTCCCTCATTGCTTGGTAAAACCATCAGGTGCTCTCGCATGAAAGCTCGTGTCGTGTTTCGTATGCAAGCTCGTGGTGCTTGGTGCTCGGCGTGGCCGCAAGGTGTGGTGCTTCTCATGGCATGGTGCAGTGCAAAAACAGTGTGACCGGGCATTTTCCATGCAGAAGGGGCTGGGGGCTCTCGTTGCAGCTTTGGGCATGTAGAGGGGGGCGGGGGCTTCGGTGAAATTTCCCTCAGAATGGTGTGGCAATTTCCACAAGTCATGTCATGCCACCCGCCCCATCGTGCTGCAGACCAATGGAAGGGGCAGAAGGCTTGTGAGAGGAGGCGGAAAAAGCTGATGTGAAGAAGAAAGCCAAAAGGCAAAGAGAAGCACTGGTGACGGGCCTCATGTGAGCAGGGACGAAAAGCGCTCCTGGGCAGATGGCTCAGAAAGCAGAAGAAAGGGAGAAGCAAAAGGCAGAAAGCAAAAAGAGAGGACAGACGCAGACGGCTGAGGGAAGCCAGAAAGCAGAAACGAACGGGACAAGCTCGCATGAGCAGTTGGTGTCGAGCTTCTGTAGGAAAAAACGTACACTCCTTCCACAAGCGTCAATACTGACCTCTCGATCCTGTCAGCCAACAAAGGGCGAGGAGGAATGAACGGCGACACCTCATTGACAGGGGCCTGAGGAAGAAGAATCTGAGTCAGAGGAGGCAAGTCGCACATCTAGCTCGCATATCTGGGACACCAGAGAGGACTCGTCTACTGGGTCTGAGCACCTCAGGGACACTGTTGCGTGTCCCCATTGCTTCGCATCACCACTGCCAATCTCCCCCATCCATTTTCTTTCCTTGCATTCTCCTGTATATTTGTGTGAGTTTGGGGAGAGAGGAAAGACTGCATTCCTTTTCTCCATACCTTACTTTTATTTTATTTTCAAGTCCGTCTTGTCCTATTCTCGCCCTGAGTGAATGATGGCCAAGTCTTTTGTTTAAGTAAGATTGAAGAAGAATACGTGTTATGGTTAAATTCTCTCTATGTGCCTTTTTCTTTCTTGCTTATGCATACTTGCTTTTAAGTGATTGCTTTGCTTGTGTGTTTGTTAATAAATAATTGTTTGTTGCTTATTTCCAGTCGGTATCAGTTGTCTTTTTCCTTTATTGGTCCATGAAGTGCCAAGTAAGGTTATATGGGAGTTCTACCCCAATAATTTGCTTTGTTAGCCAGCGCATACTCACTGCAATGCCCGCAGTAATTCGAGTGAGTGCTGAGCCCAATAGCCAGCCGTCCAGAGGTATTTCACGTGAAGTTGTGTAACCCAGCCCAGATTGGCTGTGCGAATCGGCATTCGTGGTTGCTTAGCAACATGCCAGTATGTGGAGTTATCTGTGCCTGGCGGCCTCAGGACGGGTGTTCAGTAGGGCCCAAGTGCTTCCCCTCTTGGCAAGCCTCCAACCCTGGGTCTGCAACAATATAAATGCAACGTTGTTTTTTGGTGAGGCTCTCAAGGTTTTTGGGTTGTATAGAGAATTACTGTAGTCAGTAATCACATTACTCCTCCCTGCGATTCCTGAAAAATTACAGATATCACCAAGTGTGTGGTTGTGTGTGTGTGTGTGTGTGTGTGTTGTGTGTGTGGTGTGTGTGTGTGTTGTGTGTGTTGTGTGTGTGTGTCATGCGCCTGTCCTCACTTGAGTTAAGATTGCAAAACATATATCGGGATAAGTCTGCTTTTGTAAGTTGCTTTGTTTTATTGTCGCCCACACTTTTCTTTCTATCTATACTTGCACACATCAATAAACTAATTAATTATCCACATATTTTTCCTCGCCTCCTGTAATAAATGCTTTTGTAGAAATGTTCCCAGCTCGTTTTTATCTTTATTTCATTGATCCAGGATGGTCCGTATCCTAGCCGAGCGAGGACTTTATTCCAATGATATGTGCCTTTTAGCCAGTACGTCCTTGACAGTGTCGCTCACTGCATCTGATCTGGTAAGGTGATCCGGTTCTGACAAGGCGTACGAGGGCATGTCCCCCTGTAATTAGGTCACATGATTATTTTTGTAACCAATATTAGACGAATGACCCGAGGTCACGTGGTTGAGTTATTGGCGGTCACCGGTCGGTTAGTGACCTGCCACGTCACGAAGTTATCTGTGTGCGATGGCCTGCGATTCGGGTAGTCTGGTGGGAACCCGAGATAGCTTCCTCCCTCGTGGTCTTCTTACCCAAATTATTATATATATATATATATATATTATTATAATAATATATATATTGACGAGCTGCTACCCCTTGGAATATGGTGCAATGTGACTTCAAGTCCTCACTCTCCACCCTCCCATACCCCAAGTCATCAACGCGCACATCTCAAATTAAATGGGCTGTGATAGAAAAGTATCACGTTTACCTTGTTGGCACTAAATTCACCATTTTGACTGACAACCCTTTGGGTCACCTGCAGGTTGCAAAACTGGCAGCCTTCAACAAATGTTGGGCTTTACAGCTTTCTCTGTCTGATTTTGACATACCAATGCTGATGCCTTCTCATGGAAAGGGACGGCTCCAGTTCAGATGACAGTGTCAAATGAAGAAGACGGTTTTGCCATATTCCCAGTATTTGCACAATTTACTGTGCTACCCATGTGGGTTGAGAGACTGTCATTGGGCATGGTCAACTGTGATGCAGTCCTGGTGAGAGAGGAGCAAGTTTCAGTGTGTGGAGAAGCAATCAGCAGTGCCAATATTCCATCCTTCTCCCGAGAAGAATTGAACAGCTGACCGACAATGGATCTAGTGATAAAGGACTTCGTGCTCTTCTGGACTGCAGAGAGAAAATCTGGTCGTTGAAGAACGTGAGGAAATGTCTAAAATATTCTAATTTTGTGTAAGTAGTGAACGAATACAGTCAAAGGAAGGACTCTTATACCACACTGTGAAGGAACCAATAGAAGGACACCTTGAGCAGCTTCTACGACCACAGGTGTTGAATGTAGGGTGTTGGGAGCTCTACGTGACTAACTCAGTCAACGGGGAATAGAACGGATCACAAGGCTTGTACGAACAAGTTTCTATTGGCCGGGAATGTATGGGGATATTCAGAAATGGTGGGAAGAATGTGAAACATGCGTGATGGCCAATGATCCACATCCCAGCCACCATTGGAGGTCTTGACTATCGATTTTACTGTGCTGCAGCTGCACGGATGGCATGGAAAATGTCCTGGTAATGACGGACATGTTTACCAAGTATACATGGGCAGTTCCAAGAAGGGATCAGCTCGCACTGATGACTGCCTAGGTCCGAGTGAAGGAGTGGTTCTTCCAGTATAGAGTCCCCCTGTGCATTCTGCTCTGAGTCTGGAGGTCAGTGGTTCAAACGGGTCAAACCCTGGCCGAGTGCATCCTTGCTTGATGCTCAGCATTTAAAAGGATAGAGCATGAACAAACAACGCTGGGAAAGCAATGGCAAACCAACCCATTTATATCCCTTGCTAAGAAACTGATTCAGCAGCAGTAATGCTCTGTAAAGAGTGCGGCACATCAAATCAAATCAAATTATTTTTATTATCATTATTTATATCAAGCAAAAGCTGCAACAAACAATTACCTCAAAATCCTTTTGTCTTCCTTGAATTGTATTGTAAAATCTAAGCTGTTTGTCCATTTTTAGTCGTTTGCCTGCACTTTTCTCTTCTTTGGAATTGCATTCTTTTTCCAATCAGAATGCGAAATTATTCCCATCCTTTAAGATCAACCATCCATCCAAGCAAATATATTCTCCGTTGCATCGTCCCGCTACATTTATTTGCTTTGTACGCTCTAACGCAATAATTTGCTTGCGCTGTACTAATTTTCTTTTCTCTCACACCTGGTGATCGTTTTGTACCAGAATTATTGGAGTATTTTAGTTAAATAGTTTCATTGGCTTTAAATAACAGCTGCAAACGATAAAGATAAAATATTTCTGAACATTTATTGCCAAGAGCCTACAGGCAATGGGATATTTGATGATGCGAGACAAGTTATAACATTCCCCATGGTATAGTGAACGTCAAGATCAAATAAAACTTGGCCAATGTCAAAAATATGATAAACAACAAAAGCAAATGTTAACACTCCACACTAACTCACAATGTCCTCCATGGATTGATGTGCTTTCCTCTGGGCAGCAAGACTGCGGTGTGCTGACGCCGTGAATGTAACTGCAGCAAAGGTTAACAGGAAAAAGAAAAGTTTTTTTTAAAAAATGAGATTGCCATATCTTGCAGAAGCACTTTTATAGACTGGGCCAATGCTCTCAATGCGTTATCCAAGCCAGGGGAAATGGCAACACGCCATTAATACGTGAAAGTGCATCATTCATGGAAAGTGAATTTGATTATTAGCCCCCGTTGGACTTAGTCCGAAACGGGCTGGGGCTTATGGATTTGGTCTCGATTTTCACGTGCATGCGTGCGTGTGTCTGCAACCATATCTCAGGCATGTATGGACCGATTTTATTTGTACATGGCACAAGGACAACAAATGATGGTATACATAATATGCACATCATTTTGTTTCACGATGGCTGACTGGCGGCCATTTTAGTTGTAAAAAACACCCGGCGTCAAAGACGTCCTCAACCATTTCTCGGACATGCATTTACTGATGTTGTTCAAATTTGGCACACGGATAAGGAATGATCGCTGAGATATGCATGGCATGTCTTTTCGAGATCAGATCCAAGATGGCCGACTGGTGGCCATTTTGTTACTTAAATGTGTCCCCAACCATTCCTCAGACATGCATGGTCCAGCTTTGTTCAAACTTTGCACAAACACAGTGCATGATGGTATACACGTGCATCTCACTTTATTTTTCGATCTGATCAAAGATGGCCAACAGGTAGACTGGCGGCCATTTTTGTTGTACATAAATATGAGCCAGCCCTTTAACTCTGTTCAGCAAAATTACTTCAGGAAGGGCAATGACATTTTAAGTCTATTTTACTTGTTTTCTATGGGATGCATAATTGATCATTTATGAATTTCATCTGGTTGCATCATTAGTCAGATGTGGTGATACCTCTAATATCATGCATCTCCATCCCCACCCAACTCCCACCCCTCTACCTCCCAGACAACGGTGGACTAATTTGGATTTTTCTGTAAGGCATTGGCCTACAATGGCCTATTCTTTTCCAAATGTAACCTGGGAACTTTATTGTCCATCAGGAAATGTTTGCAGATGGTAAAGCCAGCTTAATATCCTACTCATTGATGTAATGCCTGGCCTGCAGATTACAGTTTGTAGTCAGCCACCAAAGGAATCCAGTTTATGGAGCTCAAAGTGGGGATGGGGGAGGAGGCCATTCAGTCTTATCCTGCCTGCCCAGGGAAAGTGAATTGGCAAGATCATTGTTAATTATCTTCAGATTTCAGGTGCCAAGGTGGATCATTAAAGCCATCGTTATGCAAGAGAGGTAAAATGAGGAATATTAGAAATAGACTTCAAAACAGGTTGGCTTTCCTTCAAAAGAGGCCTAAAGTGAGCTTTTCTATATATATATAAATAATGTTTGAGCTGAAACAAATCACAGGTTCCTTTGCAAGATATTTATTTGCACTCACATAACCCCATTAATATCAATATAAGATAAGACTTTTAATTCCAATGTTGAGTGAATGGTAAATGTATGTGAAGAAAGTATGATAACACCACTGTTGATATATAATGTCTTACATAATGATGGCATTTAATGTAAATCGATTGATTAAGTCAATGAGGTAGATCATGATAAAATGAGTCTTCATCTCGAGTGTCATGGAATATGGCTCCCCAATGTTGACTGGTGGCTGCTATTTCCCATTTTCCCCCTACTGCCCCGCCCCTTCCTCTCTCTCCGAAACGCTGGAATTTAAGGCTCTCTGTGACATTGAGCTCTTGAATCAGGGAAACTGGCTCCTCCTGCCATCTCACCACCCAACCAACCCTTCTCCTGTAGGTCAAGCACATTATTTCCTCCACCACCGAAGATGAAGGAGGTTATTTTTTTACCCCTTTCTGCGTCTGTTACTTGCAAAATCGAAGATTTTCAAGTATATTGGTCAGTTGATTTTGTAATTCTGTATGAGCCTGGTGTGGCTTAGTGGCTAACCACCTTAGTGGTGGTTTGGGATTCTCGGGCCCTGAGTTCGAGCCCCGCTGGCTGCTGAGTTAAGATCAGGGGGGTTGACTCAGCCTGTCATCCTTCCAAGGGTTGGCAAAATGAGCACGAGTACACTGGTAATTATCCTGCAGAGTCGAAGGTGACGAAAGGGTTGGTGACTTCAGGAAGGGCATCCGGCAGTAAAAACATTGCCAAAAGAAAGGGTAGGTACCATGATTGGAGCCTGCAAAAAAGCTGACCCCTGCTCAGGGATAAAGGTTTTCAAATGGTGTGATGTGATGTGATTTTTTAATTCTGTCTGTTTGTCTTGTTTGTCTGTCAATCGTCTACAGGTCACAATTTCAAACCGATCTTCACGAAACTTTACCAATTTGTAGAGGATGTCTCAACTGAGAAGCCTATTCATTTTGAGGTCAAAGAACAAAGGTCATCTTGAGGTCGAATTTCTAAAATCGTCATTTTTCATTGGATTGACTTGAAAGTTGAACAGGATTTGCATATTGCGTCACTGGATTGGGAAACCAACTATGTTTTTGAGGTCAACTCAAAGTCAAACTACTAAAATCATCAATTTTTAATCTGAAAGATTGTCAATTTTCATCGAATTGACTTTAAAAATTAAACAGAAATTGCATAGTGCATTACTGAATTGGGAAACTAACTATTTTTTAAGATCAAAAGGTCAAAGGTCAACTCAAGGTCAAACTAAAATCCATTTTCAACTGAAAAATCATCAATTTACATGCTATGAACTTGAACGGTTGAACAGGATTTGTATAGTGCATCACTGAATTGGGAAGGAAACAAATTGAGGTCAAAAGGTCAACTCAAGGTCAAACTTCTAAAATCATCAAATTTCATCTGAAAAATCATCAATTTTCATCTGATTAACCTGAAAGTTAAACAGCAATTGCATAGTGCACCATTGAATTTGGAAACCAACTATTTGAGGTCAAAGGTCAAAGGTCAACTTAAGGTCAAACTTTTAAAATAAATTTCAATGTAAAAATAATCAATTTTCATCTCATTGGCCTGACCTTTGATTAAGATTGTCAATTTAATCTTGACTAATTGGCAATTTGATGTATCCATAGCAACCTTTGGAGAGGGGTGGATTTTGCAAGTGTCGAGCTCTGCCACATCTTTTTTCTTGTTACTTACGAAATCTAAAGATTTCTAAGTATATTGATGACTTCCGTCCTCTGTTTGTGTGTTTGTGTGTGTTTGTAGGCACGATAACTCGAGAACGGAAGAAGCTACCATGTCAAATTACACCACGTGATTCAGGAGGGTGATGGCTAGCGCTGATTAGATTTTGGTCAAAATCGGTCAAAGGTCAAGGTCACAGTGAGGTCAAACATCCAAAAAAAGTTAAACTCGAGAACAGAAGAAGCTACCAATGTCAAATTACACCACGTGATTCAGGAGGGTGATTGCTAGTGCTGATTAGATTTTGGTCAAAATCGGTCAAAGGTCAAGGTCACAGTGAGGTCAAACATTCGATTTTGATGGTTTTGTACAGAATCATCGTAGAAACTTCTGGTTTGCACGCTACCTTCTCTAGAGACAGCTTTTATTAGACAAGGTCAGAGGTCAAGTTGACGATTTCGTAAGTACCAGTCTATGACTGCTTGTTTGTCTGTTTGTAGGATATCTCAAAAAGTTGCGGACGATTCGGATGAATTTTGTGGACAGGTTGGGTGTGTGACAAAGACGAACTGATTAGATTTTGGCAAAGACCAGGATCCGGATCCTGCTACTCGAATTTTTTAAGTGATTTCTTCACTATAGAGATCATGCCAAAAACGATATATAGCACGATATCTCAAATGCGGTGGATGGATTCGGACGAAATTTGTTGGACAGGTTGGGAGTGTAACAAGGAAGAATTGATTCAATTATAGTGAAGATCTGAATCCGGATCCAGCTCTGATAATTTTTTTTAATGATTATTCACCATTGAGAGATAGGGCTAAACCGATATATAGCATGATATCTCAAAAAGTTTCGATGGATTCGGACGAAACTTGGTGGCCAGGTTGGGTGTTACAAGGACGAATTGTTTAGATTTTGGTTAAGATCCGAACCCAGCCTGGATACGAGAATTATTTAATTTTCAAAGTAATTCTCCACTATTGAGACATTGGACCAAAAACGATATATCACATGATATTTCAAAAATGTATTTGGCCTGATATGTTCTCGTGAATCAGACATTGCGTGGTGGAGTATGCACTCTACCAAGTGCCCTTCTAGTTCCAATAATGCTTTCCATGTTTCCTCCTTAAGTAACTCAATGCTCACCTAAATTTGTTCATCCCCCCCCCCCTCCCCATGTTTTCTCACCTATGGAACTGTCTCCCTGAAACCATTGTCTCAAGCTCTTTCCTGCAGAATTGCAAGCCTGCTATTCACTTCACCTCATGATCTCTCCCATATCCAGTATTGATCTCTGCACCCGCTGTGATCTCTTTCCATCCTTCTTCTTTCCTCCCTTGTTTTGTGGTGGATCTATTTGTTGTTGTCACACCGTTTCTCTTTTGTTCCGTATTGATAGTTGATTGTTCCCTACTCCAAAACCTTTGTTTTTAAAAAAAGACAAAAATCAGAAAGCAGGAAAACATACAATGAATAGTAATGAAAATGCAGGCGCAGTCGGCCAAAGCACCTCTTTCTCGTGTCTGAGATATATGTATATTTATAATATATATATATATAATATATATATATTATAACATTTATATGTACATATTGTAATGTGACGTGGATGAGTGGGCATTGAAAATACCGGTCTTACC
>CM068967.1:43235066-43253550 GCA_035128595.1 Eptatretus atami
ATGCCCTTCCTGACGCAACCCTGGTCGCCTCTTACGACACAGGGATATGGATTGGGTTTTGCCATGATTCTGGGCTGCCCTACGATAGCGCAGAGCTCCCGTCCTCAAGCGATCCTCCAACCCAAGCCTCCGAGTCGCCGGATTACAGGCGCACAACCACTACGCCCGGTATACATATACTACACATATATACATATACATCTATATATATATATTATACCACATATACACATATATATATAGATATATACATATAACATATATACACATATACATATACATTTAATACTATAATATATATATATATATATATATATATATAATATTACACATTACACATATATATAACATATATATACACATAATCAATAAAACAATATATATAATAATATATATATATAATATTATATATATATATATATTGTGTGTGCACTTAGTCCAACCGGGCGTAGTGGCGTGCGCCTGTAATCCGGCTACTAGGAGGCTTGGGTTGGAGGATCGCTTGAGACGGGAGCTCTGCGCTGGGCCGTGCTAGAAGGGTGTAGGGCAGCCCGGAATCATGGTGAAACCCAATCCTTATCCTGTGTCGTAAGAGGCGACCAGGGTTGCGTCAGAAGGGCATCCGGCGTAAAACCTATGCCAAATCAGTATGCGATCATAACGGATGATCCGCTGTGGCGACCCCTAACGGGAGCAGCCGAAAGAACTAACAACATGTGCACTTAGCCCATTATAAGCACTGATTCACTGACTCACTGACTGATATTAAACATAAGTATCTTCCTGGATACGTAGAAAGCTGAAATTTTGCGTGCCGATGGACATCGAAGCAGATACACCAGGACAAATCACAGAACTGTTGGAAAGCATCCGCAAATGAAAATGTAAATAAATGAAAAAAATAAATGAAAAAAATGCAGGTGAGTGATGCAAGACAATGTGGAAGCACGATAAATTTGTGTGCCACCGGACATCGAAGCTGAAACACCAGGAAAAAAATCACAGAACCGTTGGAAAGCATCCATAAATGAAAATATAAATAAATTAATATCAATAAATGAAAAAAAATCAAATGCAGGTGAGTGACCTGAGACAATGGGAAAGCATGGTTCGTTATAGCTTACAATGTTTAAGCATGCCCATCCAGCACACATTTTTATATATATTTGAACGTGTATTATATATTTCAGTAGAATGTGCTATCAGAGATCGACAATGTCATTGTCTGGTGTACTTTGAAGTTAATACTTCCAAGTCTCCATAATATATTCATAGACAGGCTTGGAGTCATACTGTTCCCTTGTCAATATCAAAGCCAACAAACCAGGAGGCGTCGAGACAGCCTCCCCTGATTATGGGATGTGCTTTGCTGAACAGGATGAGGTTTGTGCAGCATAAAACACAAATTCCAGGATAGTTTCATAAAAGGCTCACACTGAAAATGTATTTCTGTTTTCAACCTTGTTGAATCGAAAATGTGAAAGTACCTACATCCGCTCATGATGCACTCTGCCAATTCCCAATAAATATTAGAATAAACAAAGATATCTGACACTTTTGTATGATCCATCCCATGGTTCAGTCGGAAGCAAGTTTTAAGTGTTGTTTTCAAAGGTGTTCGGAAGATAGAGCATTCGGATTTTTATTACTCTAGATAATTCCATATATAAAACATTCACTTTGGTTGTCTTGAAATGATATTCCATTGTACATTCTATCAAACAGATGTGGGAAATACCCTCTAGCACAGCTTTCACACATTATTTGGCCCGTGGAAGGAGTGTCATCGACAACACCAAGGCAGTTAACTGCAGCTTATTTGCAAGTGAAGTGCCAAAGAACCTCGGGCATATCCAGAGAATCTTGCTAAGATGTGCACTCAAAAGATATACGGGCACTTCAGAGAAATTCCCATCATTCCCATATATCCACCCAAATGAAGGGCTCTCCTTTTCTCGAGCAGCCAGAAGTCAGTCGTTAAAGCAGTATCACCTTGATTTGGGGCACAGGTTTCAAAAGTTAAGTGTTGGGTGCTGTCAAAACACTAAAGCATTGAAAAATATTTATAATAAGCAGAACAACAATAATAACAATAAGCAGCAACCATAGTGAAATATCGCATTGTTGATTTACACTATTGATTTTTACCTATCCTTCATCTATTTACACAAATTTTTGCTTTTCCCTAATCACGTGAATTTGAAGACTCACCAATATACGTTTCAATCTCTAAAAAGAGAAGTGCGAGGGTGGAGGAATGAAGAGAAAGGTCATGGCAAAGGTGGGATGGTGTTATTCGCCCCCGTTGGACTTGGTCCAAAATGGGGGGCTTATAGATTTGGTCTCGATTTTTGTGCGTGTGCGTGCGTCTGCAACCATATCTCGGACATGTCTGGACCGATTTTATTTGTATTTGGCACAAAGACAACACATGACGGTATACAAATGCATGTCATTTTTTTTAACCTCAAATCAAAGATGGCCAACTGGCGGCCATTTTAGTTGCAAAAAACCTGATGTTGAACATGTCCTCAACCATTTCTCGGACATGCATTTACTGATATTGTTCAAACTTGGCACACAGATAATGAATGATGGTTTTCATATGCACATCATTTTTTTTCGAGATTACATCCAAGATAGCCGACTGGTGGCTATTTTGTTATTTAAATGTGTCCCCCAACCATTTCTCAGACATGTATGGTCCGATTTTGTTCAATCTTGGAACAAGCACAGTACACAGTGGCATACCCATGCCCCTCACTGTATTTTGCGATCTGATCAAAGATGGCCGACTGGTAGACTGGTTGCCATTTTATTTGTATATTAATAAGTATATTAACTAGCCCTGTTACTCCAAAGAGCAAAATTACTAAAACAATGGGGGTTGTGACATTTTATCTCTTTTTCATTTGTTGTGAGATGTATTGTTAGTGGAGGCAAGTGGACTGGCAGGATATTGTAGAGGTATACACACTCCTTTCTCAGCTGTTGAGCTTGGGTTTGAATCTCGACCCAGCTATCCTGTGATCCTGGTGTTTCACAGGCAGTGTGAGGCATCAATGGGTGTGTGTCTCTGAGATGAATGTTAAACCTGGTGTTCCATCTGCCAGGGTTAGTTGGTGGATGTTAGTTAAAGATCCCATGATGTCCTTCGTAAAGACTAGGTGAGCCAAGTTGGTGACTTCCACACCCTGGAACAAATTACAAATTCCTGTTCTAACTTACAGGGAGCACGGCATCAGTGACATAGCCTTGCTCCCAGCAAGGGGAGTCAGCAGCGACACGCTGTACACAAAATAATAGAATAGTGGAGGGAAGGTAGCAAATTGTAAAGATTATTTTATCCTTATATGAGGGTCAATACACAGTTTATGCATACAGTACTATAGAACATATACAGTACTAGAGGTAGCATCCATCCATTGGGACCATACTCTATGCAGAGCGCTGGTGCTGCTGAAGCAGTCTCCTTGGCTATTTGGCACAATCCTGGGCGGGTCGCCACTCCAACACAGGATACCAGCAAGCTGGCACTCATTTTGCCAACCTCTGAAGGATAACAGCCAGAGTCAACCCCACCTGGTATTCATTTAAGAGCCGAGTGGGATTTGAACTCAGGATCCAAGAATCCCAAGTCCACCACCCTCACCATGAAGCCAACACCAGGCATAATAGGTAGCATATTCACCTTTAAACCGTCTCATCTCGGTTTGATTCCCAACGCGACTATAAACTACCATCCTAGTTTTTCTCCAGCATGGTGTTGCATAAATACATTTGCTGTTCCTGATATAGGACAGCTAGCTGCCCCATCTGCTCGCATTTCCAGGTAGACTTTAAAAATCCCAATTGTATCTTATGAAAGAGGAGACCATTGTGTGCCACCACCCTGGCCAAATTCCAAACCCATCCTGTAACCCATCACATGTAACGTCGGTGGGATGACTAGGCTCATGCACAGGTACTTCTCTAAAGACCCACGTTACACAGATAGTGCAGCAAGTGCAGTGATGGAATTTGAGGTTCATGTTGGAAGTGATGTGGAAAAAGGGAAAAGCTAAAGTACAAGTAAGAGCTGGGACTTCTTTAATGGCCTTTATGTTACAGCTAGTCCGTAATGAAGAAATCGACAACGTATGTGGGATTTTAACCTAAAGGTTTCTGGCATCATGATCCACGGGTTCAGATGGGAATGCCAACAGGTCAACCCAATGAAGACATTTGTGTTGAAAAAGGATTTTGTGTCATAGTGAATGGAAAGGCAGCATCTGCTCCTGGTTGCCAAGTTGGCTTGGTCAGACCATGAATATTGTGGCAGATGGTGAGACCAAGGCATTGCAGGCACCTCTGAGACCACCTCTGAGAGCAGCTTGCCACCAAAGTCTATTCGAGGGTTGAAGTGGCTGTCTTTGTTGTGCGAGATAGTGAGCACACGAGGTTTTTTTATCTGGATTAAAAGTCATCTTTCATGTGTTATGCCAAAGATGAGATTTCAACCAGATTAGCAGACAGTCAATTTGGCCATGGTGGTCAACTCTTGTAAAAGACACCACAGGATTGTTCGGCGGGGAGCACAGCATAATTCCTTCCTTCTTACAGGTGGATCGTTATGGTGGATGGGTGAAAGGCAGGGAATTCATCTTGAAAGATAGAAACAATATCATCCTCAGAGTATGGTGTACACTGGAGAGAAGAAACGAGATATGATGCAGATAGGGACACGGAGCCATGTGATTGGGGGTGGAGAGAAGGGGGTTAGGGGATGGCGATTGAATTGGTGTGAAGTGAGGGCGGTGGAATAGAGATGACTAGACATATAAATTACAATGCTCTCATCAGGACACGAATTGGACCAATCAAGCAAAGTGAAGCAAAGGAGACAAGGGAGTCAGAGATTACCTGTGAGACAAGGTTTTCAGTGATACACACGAACAATGTCTGGGGTGAAGATAAACACGATTAAACCACTGACCTCTGACATTGGAGGTTCACATTTTTAGGATATACAGTATCACAGGATTTGCAGGAGGGTCTTGTATAATGGGAAGGGATAGGAGAATGAGAAGGGAGGACTCATTGGTGGGGGAGCATTGAGGAAAGGGAGAAGGACATGTCGGTGAGGGGCTGTGGGGGGTTGTTGGGAAGGCATGTGGCCTTACAACCTGAGTAAATGGCAGTTATTGATAGGAGATTTATATTATAGATTATGTTATTATAGCATGGGCTCACAGGATCTGTCATCCAGTGTTTCACAGGCAGGGTGATTCATCAATGTGTGTGCCACCCCTCGGATGGATGTTAAACTGGGCATTCCATCTATGGCATTCGTTGATGGACATTAAATATCCCACTGTATCCTTCGTGAAGAGAAGGTGAGGTATTGCAGATACCCTGTAATCAATTATAAATTCCTGCCCTAACTACTGCTGGGAGAGGGATGGTAAACCGTCCAGCATAACCCTTGGCCAAGAAAATGTTTCTGCGGAACCAACGCTCTGTATCACAGAGTATGGTACATCAGTCAGTGATGAAAGCACATTGCCTGCAAGGACAAACAATACAGTGAATGTTTTTGTTGATTTCTTCATTTGTTTACTGGTATATGGAAAACTCATTCCATCGAGGCTCATTAGGCACGTGTTTTACCTTCTCCTAGTGCAAGGGTTGCATCAGTTCGGCTCCGTCTCTGTCTGTCTCTCTGTCTGTCTGCCTCTGTCTCTGTCGGTCTGTGTCTCTCTCTCCATCTCTCTCTCTCTCCCTCTCTCCCTCTCTCCCTCTCTCCCTCTCTCTCTGTCTCTCTGTCTGTCTCTCTCCGTCTCTCTCCGTCCGTCTCCCTCCGTCTCCCTCTGTCTCCCTCTGTCTCCCTCTGTCTCCCCCTCTCTCTCCGTCTCTCTGTCGCCCTCTGTCTCCCCCTCTCTCTCCGTCTCTCTGTCTCTCTGTCTCTGTCTGTCTCTCTCTCTCTCCGTCTCTCTTCTCTCTTTCCGTCTCTCTCTCTCTCCGCTCTTCTCTCTCTTCTCTCTCAGTCTCTCTCTCTCCGTCTCTCTCCGTCTCCCTCCGTCTCCCTCCGTCTCCCTCCGTCTCCCTCCGTCTCCCTCCGTCCGTCTCTCTCCGTCCATCTCTCTCTGTCTCTCTCCGTCTCTCTCCGTCTGTCTCTCTCCGTCTCTCTGTCTCTCTCCGTCTCTCTGTCTCTCTCTGAAATCACTTGTTTCTGCCTTATTGAAACGAATCAAAATGAGGACTAAGAAGATGGCATGACTAATAATTTCGCAAACACTGCCATGTCGAAAATGTTTTCCAAAAGCGAAAATTTCAGGCTGGTGCAGAGCTCATTGATGTCTCCTCAAAAGGTTGAAAGAGAAGTGATGCCTGATGCACATAAGAATGGAATTGTATTTATAAGACAGAGATTACCTGTGAGGTAATCTGTGAGTTTACCTGTGAGTAAACACAGGTAAACTATGTAAATTACCTGTGAGTCCAACCACTCGGCCCACTGAAATATTGGATGGCTAAGCTCCATCACTTCATAACTAGATATCTGCAACTTAAATTTCTGATCAATGTCAATGCAGTTGTAATACGAGTGACAACAGGCCACACAGTGCCCAACCTGTCCCACCTCCCACCCGACCCCCTGGTCCTTTCTTCCCCAGCTTGACTTTCCCGTTTCTTCATTTAAGTCATTTTCTTCTTTCACTCGGGTGAGGTTTATGGCAGAGTGAGGAGACAGAGGGCAAAAAGATCACACACTGACAGTGGGGCCACAGTTAGACACAATAAGTAGGGGAATGAATGGGGAACAGGATAAGAGAGATGCAGTGACCTGAAAGTAAGAAGGTTCAGGTAGGTTAGGTATGGTTAATGGGCATAGAAAAGATTAAGATTATGGCTCGGATTGAAGGATGGAATAACATGGTGGTGCACTACCTACTTGGTCACAGTTCCTCCATATATTTACATATATATCATCATCATCTACAGGTTTCACCAGAGGGGGCCTATAGGTTTGTTTTCCGTCCGTCTGTCCCACCTGTGGTTTTTCAGACTTTTTCCATATCCTTCAATATATTCAACTGAAACCTGGTACATAGCTTTATTTTGATAAGTTACAGAACAAGTTCGAGTTTCAGGGTGTTTTGTCAATTTTTCACAGAGTTGTGCCCTTTTGGACTTAAAAAATATCACATCGGTAAGGGACATGTATTGCAAGGCAATTCTCGCTCTTGTTTCCATTCTTTTTCGTTCTCTGAGGCTTACGTAATTTAAGCTTACACTCACATATTACATGATGATATGTCATTGTACTTTTACATGAATTACAAAATCACTCAAATAGAGTGGAAAAATTCACACAGTATATGGGATTTAAACTTCGCATTGTAGTTTTATCACGAATACAGATGATAACTGGAACAGACCAATTTTTTTGAGCAATTATTGAATTTTGTCGAATTTCTGTTTTTGAGATTTATATGTCGAAGGTTTGAGTTTCAAGCCAACATAGTTTTTCCACCGAGACCTGTTTACATTGTAAGTTGTAAAAACATATATATATATATATATATATATATATATATATATATATATTATACATACAAACAACTGATCAAGTGTAGCTTGACTACGAGTCAACTCAAGTTTTATAACCCCAAACATCAGTAGAAACAGCAGTATAGAAACACTAACCATAGGCATTCAGACATGAACACTGCCATGGACAATTCATAGTGTGTTACAAAGGTGCAAAAGCATGTTTTCAAACCCACAGGGACCAATTCAGAGCTCTTACACTATGATCAGCATCAAATAGCCAAAGTATGGTCAGCAGGGGACAGGATAGTTCAAGGGTGGTCAATGAAGCTCCAGGTAGGTGCCACCATTGTGCAGATCGTTTGCAGGAAATAAAAATGGAGAATGTGCTTACGGTTGCACCACCGGGCCACAATTGGAGCTTCACAGGCTGTAAGATCTCCACTAAGTGTGATAATGATCCACGGTTTGACAATAAAAATTAGAAACCGTGGAAACTTAAAAGATATTTCTTGAATATCGTCTCCAACGTAGACTTATGCATATAATGAGAGTAATAATGTCTGAAAGCAATTATTAGTTATAAAATGCTTATTTGTCACATGCTGAAAAGGGAGTTATGATTTATTTTATTTTCTATTTTTTTGCACTGACACATTGTTGCAGTTCTGTGAAACTGTCATTCCCCAAAGCAATGGCACACAACATGCAGTGGTTCCTGAGATAGTTATTTCATTATTATTTGTTTTCGATAGCCCTTCCCTTATGTGTAATAGGTTGATGGGCCAACATGTGTTGTGTGGGATTAGGCAGGTTTTCCCCCCCCCATTATTTTCTTATTTTCTTCAACACACACGAGCCTCTCCTTCATGCCATGCATATCCCGCAGTTCATTAGCAAGCGTGCGCCAATTCCTCATTTGAATTGCATGCCATTATTCAATGGGTATCTCACCTCAACCTTCATTGTAGTCTAATCACCAATGCTACAATGATCACACAACCTCACAACACCTTTATTATCATCACCACACCTTTGAGGCATAACCCAAGCTCGCTATACATTCACAATTGCTGTTTCAACCACAACAACCAACCACAACAAACAAGCACAACAAACGACCACAACCACCACCAACATGGACCACCACACCATAAACTCACTGCTATGCTGCCACTGTTATCACTTCAACCACAATCACCACCGACGCCCACCACTGTCTTTTGGCCTAACAGGGAGCAATGGGCACCACATACCATTACAGACACTTGGACCCGGGACGTTCAGACATCTAACTCACAGCACAAGTGTGCGCTAAACTCCTTTCAACATGGGGTGGATAGCCCTGGCACTCCACTCAATTACGGTCCCCATGGGGTGTTCAGTGCATGTTCCCTCCAGGAAAGCGCGACCAAATACCCTAGCACCATGTCAAGTGCAGAGCTCTGTCGTGTGACGCCAGACCAAGCACGGTCATTAAGGCCAAACCAGTAGCATCAACACTTGCAGACTTGCTTACACTTGATTAAGCTATTTCCTTACACGTTTTTCTTTCTTTCTGTTTCATCTGCTGTGGACGCATATTCTTAAAAGAGCTCTGCGATTGCCTGGGCAAGTCCCAAACGATTGTCGCCTTCATGGTGGCCCCACTGATATGCATCTTTTGCAGTTTCCTCTCTGCACCTCATTTGCACCTCCTCCAACCACGCATCTTAGACACCTTCAGTTTTCCCTCCTCCTTCCCCCTCCTCAGCAACAGGGCCGTGCGGGTTCGTCAATCCCACTTTGTAATCTCGAGGTCGCAACTACCTCATTCTTTTCTCATCTTTCTTGCTAACCTAACTTTCTTAGGAGTGTTTCTGACGGCACTTGTCTTGTTAACTTAAGTATCGCTTCGCTGATGGGCTTATTAAGGGGGTGAAAGAGAGAGGAGAGGGAGAGAGGAGGGGGTAGGGAGGAGAGAGGACAGGGGGAGGGAGAACTCGGAGGAGGTGAGGAAAGGGGAAGTGAGGATGGGGGAAGAGCGAGGAAGGGGGTGGGGGGGGGTGGGTGAGCAATGTCTCACCAAATGTCACTATACACTCTGGGAGGGGGGTGGGAGGAGTAGGATGGTGGAGAGAGGATGGAGGAAGTGGTGAGGGGGTTTGGAGGAGATAAGCATGAGGAGAGGGGGTTCGGGACTTGCATTTGGTTGGGGACTTGAGAGGGAAAGGGGGGTTCTCGACTTACGTTTGGTAGTGGGACTTGTGGAGAAAAAGGGGGGGGGTAATACAACGTTGAATGAAATGGGGTACGTTAAAACAGCACGTTAATACAGCACACAGAGTCTGCCCGGGGATGTCCATGGAAGGTGGAGAAGGGAAGGGGATTGGGAGGAGGTAAGTGTGAGAGGAAGGGGAGGGAAGGCCATTTTCTTTTCAATATTGTACCATTTTCTTTTGAACTGCCGGGTTCCATATAAAACTGGGCGGGAACATGTAAAACACATACTATCTACCTGGCAAAGGCCTACCAGCATGCATACATGCATGCTCGCACATGCAGCGACCTTTGCACCCCTCCGGTTGGCTCACTCTGAATCTGATTCGTACATGCTGCACTGGGACACGTGGCCAATGAATGTGAGTGACCCCTGAACTTTATGCCTGGTGTTGGCTGAATGGTTCGGGTGGCGGGCTTTGGATCCTCGGGTCCTGAGGTCAAATCCCGCTCAGCTGTTGAATTAATACCAGATGGGGTTAACTCTGCCTGTCATCCTTCCGAGGTCGGCAAAATGAGTACCAGCATGCTGGTATACTGTGTCGGAGTGGCGACCCGTCCAGTATTGTGCTCAAAAACCAAAGAGACTGCTTAAGCAGCACCAACGCTCTGCACAGAGTATGGTCCCAATCTCCTCCTCCTGAACTTTGTTTAAGTCGATCGATACAGTATTCAGTGACAGTGTGAATATTGTGGAGCACTCACCAAGTGGCTTAAGCACTCCAACAAAACAGTTGATAAGAAACGGCTCGTTTGGCACATGATTACCAATCACCGAACCGTCATATTAAACATACAACTCCCAGAGACGACCGAAATGTCAAATATGTCCGAATTGGACAAATGAACACTTTTCTAGGAGTCGGAACTGCTTGTAAGTTGGATTCTGGAGCCTAAATTTTGTAATTATGCTTCGTTTAAGAGATTCTCATGGTGATTGCATGTAAGGAAATGAAATAAAGCAACAAACGCTGATGACTCCAGGTGTTTATACGCACTGCAATGCATGCCGTGATTTGTAGTTATGATGAACAGGCATTCAATAATATGAGTGATGAAAGTGAAAAAAAAACTTTATCATTAAGAAATTGTTGCGGCCTGTTCCAAGTTAAGGCAAGGTTGAGCAGGCCCAAAAATGTGGTAGTTTCAGACCCCAGCAAGGTTACCTAGGATACGCCTGAAGAGCCCAAAGAGAGTGGTGACCGAGGATACACCTGGTAAAGGATGTAATTAAATAAGGCCGTTAATTATCTTCAAAAGAGTGCATTAATTAACCCAAACACCCAATTTTCAGTCATGTATTTCCTTGGAGTTTTCTTAGTATGCATGCAAAGTTTCTGGCTGCAAGGTTTTATGGTTTTGGAGTTATGGAGTAGACACACTCACACACACACACACACACACACACACACACACACACACATTGGTGTAGATTTACATCAGTGATTTTGACAATGGGCTTCAGATTCAGATTTCAAATTCGCAAATGACACAAAGCATGGAGGGAAGGTGGACAGCAGATATGAGGGTAATCAGATTCAGGAAAGCCTAGATACTGTAATGGACAGGGAAAAGATTGACAGATGCAGTTTAACATCAGAAAATATGATGTGCTGTGGATGGATATGAACAATAACAATATATATTATATAATATAAGGTGGAGTCTTGAAGTATGTCACATAGAAGTATCTGGGGGTAGTAATACATATTGGGTTAAGCAGACAGCACAGTGCCAAGTAGGAACAGGTTGCAGGGTTTTAGGTTGTATCCACAGAGGTATCATTTGTAAACCCAACAAGGTGACAAATAACATGACCCAATATAACATGTGAACATAAAGGTGTAAACCATAAAGGTAAAGGTCTCTTTCAGGGCTCTCTGCTGATGATCTCAAAGTTAAGTTCCGTCATTAGTCTGTCCCGTTTTAACTGTTATTTCTCACTACATGTTACTTGTGTTCCTAGTTCGGTTTTGTTTCAAAATTCGTGCTATTTTGTGAGTTTTGTCAACCTGTCTTACGGGTGTTGAGGACTACCCATCCCTCCCCTCGGTGGACGATCGTGTTTATTTGTATTTTCTCCCCATTACCTTCAATTTCTATCTTCCCCACTTCCCAGTCCCCACCTCCAACGTCCCCCATCCTCCCAACTAACACTCTATTTCTTGTCTTAATCCCCCCCAAAAAAAAAACCTTTCTCCTTGCACACTCAGAGTCTCGATCCTTCTTCTTCTTCTTACTCCAGCCGGCACACCATCTTTATTCTACTGAGCTGACCCTCTCTCACCATTACCTTCACGATTTCTTCAGATCAACAACCTTCCATTCCCGAATCTTACCTGTTCTTCAAAAATACATCAAAAAATAATAATCTTCCTTGTATCCTTTCGATCTCTAACACCTCTGCTACCAAGCGGTGTTCCTCTCGCAGTTCTTCCTGGTATATTTTCATCGACCACAGCTTCACACTGCGTTTACCGTCAATTCACCACACATTCCACGATTTTACTTCAACCTTCCTTTTCCGAATGTTACGCAATCCTTATTTAAAATAAATAATTTTCAATTTGACTATACACCCTCCCACAGCCAAGTGCTTCTCCCGTAACCACGTGATCTGTTTTACACCCCCTGCGTTTAGGCCTAAGTCACATTTGCCACGGGCGGCCGTGGGTGTCTACAAAATCTACGGCCACTAGCAATTATAGGGCGGCCGCAGTATTCCACGGTCACACAATTGTAGCAGTCACATATGTTTTTATTTTCGGGGAGCCGCACAGCGTATTTAGAAATTGTGGAGACGCAAACGTGGGGGTGCCGTATGGTTTTGATTTGATGTCGCACGGTGACCTTAGGCGTTCCTGCGGCGGCCATAGAATTTTCAAGGCAGACGCAAGGTGCCTGCAAGGCAACCGCAGGGGGCCTAAGGCGACGTGCGCCAGACGGACGGTACGAGTGGGTTCTTTTTTTTTTTTACCATTTCTTTTGTTTCGCTTGTCGAATTGCTACGGCGAACATAGAAATGAAAAAAGTTATAATTCGCGCTCTAATTCCACGGAGACCCATACCGGCCTGTAAAAGACAGCCATACGGCGTAGGGCACCTGAGGCACCTCAGAAACTGGGGGCCGCCGACTTTTTCTGTCAATTCAGGGGGGGTACGGCCGCCGTATCTAGCCGTAGAGCAAATGGGACTCATGCTTTACTGTATCATAATGCACTACTCTTCTACTATTTCAACAGACTACTCTCAATTCGACCTTTCCTTCATAATTTGCCTCAAAATCCAACTGTTACAGCGTTTCTTCTCTCCATTCTCTGGATTCACTTTATTGCATCCTCAAGAATTGTGTTTAATCATCTCTGACCTAAAACTAAAAAAACCCAGTTTGCTATGAATGTTCGCTTTCCATCAACCATTCCTTTTTTCCAATTTCAGTGCCAACTCCACCCTCTCACCCACACTCTCAAAGCAACCATCACACCTTCTCCCTCACAAGCTCCCTCTCAAACTCTCCAAAAACTCCCCCTCACCTTTCTCCTCAACTCTCCCACTCACCCTTCTCCCACCATTCACCCCCCAAACTCATCCTTCTCAAAGTTGCCCCCCTCGCATCCACAAAGCTGCCTCCTTCCACTGCCCTCCTCACCTCCATCTCTTCTCTCACTCCACCTCCTCAATCCTCAAATCTCAACTGCCTTCTGCCCCTCTTTGTCCCCCCTCTCCCCAGCACCACAGACCTTTTCTCTCCTCATCCGGCCCCTCCCAAGCTATTCTGCAATCCCCACACTATTTCAACAACCTCCTTACCTCCCCCCTCATCCCTTGTTCTACGCTCCTTCCCCTCCCACACCTGCCCCAAAGCTCCTCCCCTCCCTCTTCATTAACAATGTGGACCTCAAATATCAGGGCCTTTGCTCAAACCTTCAAATCTTTCATGCAGGTTGCCACTGACAAAACAGACATAATCTGCCTAACAGAAACTTTCCTCCTCAAGACGTGTCTGACTCCAAAGTATCTCTCCTGGTTACTCCCTCCTCCGGTCTGACAGACCTGAGCATCGTCTGGTGGAGGAGTTGCTCTCTTCATCAAAGACTCTATTCCTCACTCTCCATGCACTGCCCTCACTCCCCACCCCCCAGATACTCTCTGGCTTCGGCTTCCCTCAACTCCCACCTCATGTTATATGTGTACTGTACCGTCCACCAAACAAGTGATGACTCATTTACACCTCATATCGAAAACATGGACAACTTCTATCTTCTCATCCAAACTCTCTCTTCCTCATATGTGGTGCTTCAATTGTCATCATGCCAGTTGGCTCGGTGTGCGTACCTCTCTCTCCTGTCATGGCACTTCAGCAAAAGCTTTCTGCGACTCATTGGGACTGACTCAATCGGTCAACTTCCCTACCTGGATCTCAACAATGGTATCCATCTCTTCTGGATTGATTATGACAAATTTCCCTAACAATATCTGCTGCTCTTCCTCGCCTCCAATCGGTTCTTCTGACCATGTCCTTGTCAAAGTGGCCATCTCTCTGGCTATTTCAGAGAACACCTCACCACCGTCGAGTCTGGCATTTCACTCAAGCCGACTGGCAGGGTCTCCAAGCAGCCATCAAACTTATAGACTGGTCTCCTATCGCTACTTTCTCCAAAATCAACTCATCTGGGAATTATTTCAAAGAAACTTGCTCTCCCTCATGCACAGATTTATCCCTCTCATCTTCAGTTGTCCTACCCTTGCCCCGCTATGGGTTCAATGAAGCTTGTGGCGAGGCAGTTGTCCTGAAACAACTTGCCTTTGCCTTATGGAAAGCACCCAACTGAGGGTAATCTCAGTTCCTTCCATAAAGCTCGACCAGTGTGTATCTACCTTCAGGAGAGCCAGAAAACAACATATTTCTAAGCTCAAGTGTGACTTTCAAACCTCTCTCCCTCCTAAAATCCTAGTGGCATCTAAACAAATCTGTTTCTGGTGTATGTTCCCCTCCATCCTCCCTTACCTCAAATGGCGCACTGCTGATACCGCACGTGAAAAAGCTGAATGCCTAAACTCGTGTTTGCATAAAATATTGTGTCCAAAACCCATCGCTTTCTCTACCCACCTTACTCAGTGCACCCAACTGTCCTGGACTCTGTGTCCTTTTTCTCTGACAATATGGAGAACTTGCTGTCAAACTCGACTCAGATTCTGCAACCGGTCCAGACGGAATCAGCCCATGTGTCCTAAAAACCTGCTCCTCTGCTCTTGCTCACCTCTTCTGTTCTATTCACCCTCTCATTTGCTCAAGGTCATCTGCCATCTGCTTGGAAATCAGCAAACATTACTGCCCCTGCATAAAAAGGTGCAAAAACAGATCCTGCAACTACAGACCAATCAGCCTTCTGCCAATCATCAGCAAGGTTATGGAATCCATCATCGCTTCAGACATTAAATCTTCCTCTTCTCCAATGGCTTGATTTCCGATCATCAATTTGGTTCCAGACCAGGTCACTCTACCCTGGATATGCTGCTTCTGCTCTCCCAAAAATGATGGAGGTCCTCAATGCCGGACATGAAATCAGATCCATATCCCTCGACATATTGTGTGCTTTTGACACGGTCTGGCACCCTGCCCTGCTCACCAAACTTCTCTATGGTATCCAAGGCCATCTCCACTCTTGGCTCGCAGACTTCCTCTCCTGTTGCAGTCAGCGGTGCGGCCCTAAATGGAGTTCTTCATCCCCCCTTCCTGTCCAGGCTGGAGTTCCTCAAGGTAGCGTTCTGGGCCCTGTTCTTTTTCTGGTTTTCATCAATGATCTCTCGATCTCTGGAAAATCCTCTTTATCCCTTTGCTGATGACCCCACCTCGCCGTACCATCTGTCATCCTCAGACGGCATGCAGCAGCTTCTTCGCTCACTGCAGATCTGGGTAAAATCACAAACTGGTCCAACACGTGGAACATGTCTTTCAATCGGACAAATCTCACACTCTCACTATGTCTCTCCGAAGGACCGTTTAGAAAACCCCCCCATCCACTTTCTCACAATCCTCTGGAAGAAGTGCTTTCTTTCAAGCTTCTGGGTCTCATCTATCGCCATTACTTTCCTGGGAAAGCCACATTTCAAACCTGGCCTCCAAAGCCAGTCGCCGACTGGGAATCCTCCGTCGTGCAAAGTCCTTCCTCGGCTACCTGAGCTCCTGACCACTTACAAAGCTTTTGTCCGCAGCTTGATGGAGTACTGCTCTCCCCTCTGTCAGGTGCTCCTGCTCCCACCTTTCTCGCTTCACGCTGTGGAAACCAAGGCATTTCGGATCATTGGCATCTCCCGCGATGAGGCTGAGTCTATGGGCTCTCACTCTCTCACTGCAGGTTGGTGGTGGTCTTTCTGTCTTTATCGTCTCCTCTCAGCTCACCACCCCCCCCCCCCCCCCGCTCTCTCTGCGATTTTGTCCCCACCACATTTCTGCTGGGTGCTCAAGGTCTGCCAACAACCCCCTTCTGGTAAACTACCAAATCACGAATCACTGCTCACTTTCACTCTTTCATTCCTCTTTTTCCCCACCTTTGGAATAAACTCCCTCACTCTATTCAATCCCATTGTTCCCTCCAGGCCTTCAAAACAGCTGTTCACCCACCACCTCTTATCACCCCCATCCAAATCCTCGATCTTTTCTACCCCGATAATCCACCCAAGCCCACCTCCTTCAAATTCGCTGCTTTCCTTCCTGAGTCCCTGTAATGTCCATCTTGTATTCCCCATGTTCCCCACCCCATCCTGTCCTTCCACAGATCTCCTAATGTCTCTGTTCCCCACTGTTTTGTCCTTCCCACTCCTGCCCTCTTGTCTCTGCCCCCCCCCCCTTGCTGTGCGTTGTGTGTTAGCTCTCATACGAGCCTCGACAAGGTATACAAAAAAAACAAAAAAAAAACCCAGATCAAAAAAAATAAATAAATTGGCTGCCAGACCATGCATCCGTTCAGGTTCAAATTAAAAAAATTATTCCCCCATCACTGCCAGAGAATAATTGTGAAGTTTTACTTCGATTAATTAAGCTGTTCAAGAGAAATCATTTTTTTTGGAAGATTTTCGCTCATTCCAATATGAGACTGCCAGACCGTGCGTGTGACATCAATTATTCGTGAATAACCTGGTATCCCCAAGGTTTGGGGATTATTTGTGTGAAGTTTCCCTCTATCTGTCCAGCCGTTCTAGAGAAGGTTTTTTTTAATAAGTTTTAGGATAAATCCAATATTGCTGCCAAACTATGTGACCTATGATGTCATATGGATGAACGTTTTGTTCCTCATGGATAGGCGGTCATACCTGTAAAGTTTTGCCTCGATCTGTTCGGCCATTTAATAGAAGATTTTTGAATGTTTTTTTCTTTTTTTTAACAATATGGCAGCCGAATCACGTGACTGATGTCGTCATCAAAAAATTTTCTGTGGACCATTTTGTCCCGAGATGACCCTCAAAACTTTTCACACTGATCAGATGTAGCGTTCTAGATATGCAATTATGACATCATAAAATTCACACTTCTTCCCCATGAGGAGTGCTTGCCAGGTGCCAAGTCTCAATTTTTCCTTGATTTCAGAGATACAGAGGTTCAAATTTTTTCCGTTTTTCCAATGTGGCTGCTACACCACGTAACCCATGACATCATAATTATCAATACAACATTCTACATGAGTTGTCGCTCCTATGGTAAAAAATTTCGTTTGAATCCAACGAGCGGTTACAGAGAAAAACACGAAAGTTCTGTGCTGACAAACAAACAAACAGACAGAGAATCAGACAAACAGACAGACAAACAAACATATAAGCAAACAAATGGACCCAAATGCAATACCCTCTCCTCCAGTGGGGGTCATAAAGATTTGTTGAAAATTCGATAACAAAAGAACAAATGGTGAACAAAAAACAAAAGCTCAAAAAAGATATGGCCTTGACAGGCGGACGCACACACACACACACACACACACACATGATTGCAAAATCCTGTGTCCCGCTGCATGAGGGAGGAAAGGGGGAAGGAGGGGGGTAATTATGCCCTGAATGCTTATGTAGCACTCTGCCCATTTAGCATGAAGTTTAACCTTCAGTGGTGACCCTCCCACAACCAAACTTTGGATGCTGATGCTTGGCAGACACAACAAATGATGTGAATGCACTGTCATTGCCGAAAAGACATCCCGCCTTAATTGCACTAATTAATTCTCAGGCCTTCTCGACTGATGCTTGTGATAAACAGAGGGACGGAAAACAACAGAACTGAAGCCATATGTGCACTCGCACCTCAGTCTGCCCTCCTGGAGAGAGTGCCAGATGGTCCTTTTTGTTTCCTTGCCATTTTACACTGGAAGGCTTCTTGCGTCTTGGTAAAACAGGCATTCCTGCAATCACCATCTCATTGTGAGGCGATGAAGCCATTACTTGGGTTTGAAAAAGTCAACTTGTACCTGTTAAATTGCCCGGCTGTCACTTGACGATGCAAGCTGGTTTGGCAGGGTGTCTGAATGACATTACAAGTTGATTGCCAGCATCAGAACAACACTAATCGAAAAAGTGAAAAGTCAAAAACATGCCTTTGTACTTGTACTTACATTGTATTCTCCTTGAGATGCGATTTCTTCCAATCGATTTCCTTTCAATGTTGTGTGCCTGCTTTACTCCTGCCATTATAAACAAATAATAAAAA
>CM068967.1:43275740-43288543 GCA_035128595.1 Eptatretus atami
AGGCCTCCTTGTCCACCCTTAGTGTACGTACAGTTTTACACCTCAGCTCCCCAAACAGCTCGAATCTGCCATTCAGCCTGGCCCTGCGACTCTGATCAATGGTATCCAGTATCCCTTGAGAGAGAAAATTCTTCTTTGCCCAACGGTGAGTTCCAAGACATCTCCCGGCAACATCAAGGACAGTGGTCTTGAAGGCTCTCCACTACTCTTCAGGATCCTGCAAAGCACTGAGACCGCCCAAATCTCCACTCAGCCTGTTCGCAAACTCCTCAGCTACCGTCTCATCCTTGAGCTTGCCAACACCCAGCATAGGCTGGGATGGTACCAGTCTCCTGGATTTAATCTGCAACTTGCTATCTGCAACTTGTTGCTACAACAAGCCTGTGGGCAGTATTGAGGAACTGAGCACGCCGGTGGACCCTGCAGTTCTGGATCATCCTCCAGCGACCATCTACGAGCACATGGTCAATCTCCTTTGCCACACCGCCAGTGTTGGAATACCAAGTTCAGTGATGAGCTTGTGGGCGCTGAAACAATGAACCAGCCACTCTAAGTCCATGACTTCTTGCAAAGTCAAGGAACTTAAGGCTCTTCTGGTTTACAGTTCCAGACCCATGGGGACCAACACACATCTCATAACCATCACTGTCAGTTCCAGTCGATGCATTGTAATCCCCCAAGACTAGAATATCTCGCCTGGGGCACTGATCAACCACAGACTCGAGCATGGCATAAAATGCGTCCTTCACAGTGAGATCACTCGCCTCAGTCGGATCATATACAGAGACAAGGGAAATGACACCCAAGGAGTGACGAATCCTTTGTCTCATAATACGCTCGTTGACCAGTGTTACTTCAATTATCATTTCAGTCAGCTTCTTTGACACAGCTACAGCAACTCCTTGGACATGGTAACCATCAGAGTGAGCAGACCAATAGTAGGTGTAACCACCCACGATGATCTCACCGCAAACCCGGTCTCTTAATCTCAGAGAGTGCTGCAATACTGATGTCCAAATGCCTGGGCTCAGACGATAACAGAGACAGGTGATCATCCTCTCTTAGGGATAGGACATTCCAGGCACCCACTCAAAGGGACTGCCTCGGGTTAACCCAAGACCGCCGTCTGGTGGACGACACCTCAGCACCACTCCGCCACACTACTGCAATCTAACCTGGGAAGGTTACCCTGTGGTTTCCCTCCTATCATCAAAGATTGTGGGTCCCGAAGGCTTTGCCCCAATCCCGTTATCCAGTGAGCTGCCCTGCGAAGGGCAGCTGCACAGGAGGTACTCCCACAGAGTGGGTTTTCAGATTTTTAAAAATGATTTTCGAATGTTTTGCGGAATGAAGGGTTTTACGGTGGCCGGAGTGCAAATCCTGCCACCAACCTCCTAATAAATAGTGCCGCAACTGCAGGAGGATGTCCACAGACACAGTTGGGCACCATATATGGGTGGCCATTGGCTCACAAGGAGCTCCTCCGCCCTTTGACAGGTTTTGTTCTTCATCCTGCTGGGTGTCCATATCATACACCCTCCTCACCAAGAAACTTGGTGGGGAAGACGGTTTAGTCGCCAACAACCCGACCATGGAACACGTTATTACACATTTACATGGTTCCTGTGGCAAGTCACAGATCTAATCTGACCTGACCTGATACTTGTCACAAGCAATGACCTGACACTACAAGCATTGCAGTGTGACAAAAGAAAGAACCTTACCATTAAAAAAACAAGCCCCTTAGACAGTCAACTATCTATAAAACTACAGACATAGGCACCTCTGTCACTCCAGGAAACGAGACAAGTCAGAGGAATAGCCAGAGAGAAGGAGAAGGCGGGGCTGTTGGTGACCCCTTGCTCACCAGACATAAGCCTGCAAGCTAACATTCGTCCCAAAGTGAAAAGGGGAGGGGTGGAGAGAAGAGAGGGGGATAATGTGGTGCACCATGTAGGGAGAGATGCGGGTGAATGCTTTGTAATGTGATGGAGGAAATTGTAAATGCGAATCAGTAACCCAGCCCTGAACAGGTCGAGGGTGGGCAATTGTTGATTACTCTTGTGTGTTCCAAGTGAAAGATTAGAAATAGGGAAAGAAGGAGAAAGGTAGTGTGTCAGCTGCCATGTCCAGGGAAAGTGATCTGCGGCTTGTCAGCTCTCACTAAGCAGCTGACTCAATTGCTCCCAGCAGAGCCTGTCCGCGCAGAGGCTTGCGTTCACCCGGCAAGTTCCTTGAAGACTCTATCTGGCTCCAGATGTTCCTTAGACACACACGGCTTTCTTTTTGCCGTCGGATGCGTGGCTTATAAAGTCCTGGGAGAGGCATGGTCTATGGACCTAGCGCTACTTGCTTGTCATCAGTGGTGCCTTCCCATTGGTGCTCTCCTGTTGTAATGCTCAGCTCATTGGTTGGGCCCGTGTCCCTCAGTGTAGGTGTCACACAGGACCGAGTATCACCCAAGCGCTTCAGTGCAGGTGCCGCAGAGAACGGAGTGGCACCCAAGCACTATGATGGGTCCGATTGGTAACGTGAGTTTTGTTGGTGTAATTTTGGTTTTGTAAAGTGTGTTATTTATGTGTATGGATGTGCTGTAAAGAGGTGTGGAAAATGGGAGAGAGATTAAGAGGGATAGGGAGAGAGAGATTAGAAGGGATATAAGAATAGAGGGGATCTCGAAAAGAGTTACAAAGGGGATTCAAACCTGCTACACAAACACAACGCATTTACCTGTGGACTGATACGAGTGGAGAGGTAATCTAATGAAACAAAATACTACGGATATATCTAAACTTCAAGGTTCCTTTATGTGTTGGATGTAACTCCCCAAAGGTTTTAAGGTAAATGCAACAATATATACTATATACATATATACATACTGTACATGTATGATATGTATAAGCTTTTCAAAACATATATATATATATACATTATTCAGTCATATATACATATTGTGTACCTAATTGCATCAAATTAAACCGGCTCATGTGTTCGCAGAACAAACATGCTTTGAGTTATCATGGTAATGCATTGGCTTGTTAACTCCAATGAACAATTCATCCTCTTTCTTGTTTCTGAATGGAACAGCCGTCAGGGACATATGTCGGTCGGCAGTAATTCAGAGAATTGTCTGGAGCATTTTGGCTTTCCTTGGGGCCAATGAAGCAGAAATAGTATTTTTCGAAAATGTTTGTAACCACACTTTAAACAGCTTGTTGGAGCCAAATCAAAATCATCATGTTGTGATCTGAATGATTAATGATGAGGTTATAATTCATTTTGTATGTAAGTGCAGGACCAGCCCTCCATGGTTTTCTGGTCATGCCATGACCACATAACTGCACATGATCCTAGCAGAACTTTTGAGATTACATTTGATGAGGTTGTGATCAGGCTGGTACCACTTTAATGTGATATGGAGGGACCTTGTACTTATCTCGTTTGCAAATATGATGGTATTTTTGACTGCCGTCATGTATGCCACCACGTGCATACTGCTCTGAACCTCTTCCCACCAACTTCATCATGCGTACGTCATAAATAGATGGCCTCTATCAAGGCACGCAGATGTGAGCAACAATTGTTTCACTCGAACGAGCAATCAACAATTGCAGACACTCGCTCGCTCGGGCTTGTTTTGTGTGTGTGTTTATAATTCATATTTTATTGACGTACTCACATTCTAATTGTACCATACATACATTATAGATGTACTCAAATTCGAATTGTACATACTTTTTGAGATATTCGTTTGAAAAAATACAACATGTACGACTGGCTACCAGTAGGTGGCATTTGGGGCATATGTTAGCACTTCTGTGTGGAAGCACTTTATGTGAAACAGACAAACAGGCAAAGAAACAAACAAGAAAGACTTTGTGCAGAGAACGAAACTTATGAAATCTCTAAAATAAATTTCAACATAAAAAATAATTGGTGCTTGAAATCAGTGAGCTGATATGCTAATCCTCTTCAAATTTCAACTCAATCGGATGAAATTGAGGATTTTAGAACTTTCACCTAAGTTGTTGACCTTTGCCTATGTTGGCCTTATGACTTGTGCTGACCTCAGAAATAATGGGTGGTTGAATTCAGTGACATGGTACGCAATCCCTGTTCAAATTTCAAGTAAATCGGCAGAAAATTAACGATTTTAGAAATTCGGCCTAAAAATAAAATCAAATAATTTTTTTTTTAATGTTGGTTGAATTCAGTGACCTCATATGCAAATCCTGTTCAAATTTCAAGTCAATCTGATGAAAATTGAGGATTTTAGAAATTGCACCCTAGAAGTTGTTGACCTTTGGCTTATGTTAACCTTTTGCCCTAATTGGACCTCAAAAATAATTGGTGGTTTAATTCAGTAACCTGATTTGCAAATCCTCTCCAAATTTCAAATCAATCTGATGACAATTGACAATTTTAGAAAATTGGGCTATGTTGACCTTTAGAACCATTTAGAACTCCTTATAATTTACCCTTTAGAATTTACCCTTTAGAACCCTTCCTCTCAAGCAGCGCTTTAGCTGCGGAGGTTAGGGTGAGAGTAAAGATGGGAGTGGTGTGAGGGTTCAAAGGCTAGAGTGTGGGGAGGGGATCGATACCTTAGGGTGAAGAGGGGAAGGGTGAGGGGGTTGGGTGTGTATGTGTGTGTGTGTGTGTCATTGTGACGGGGAGAGAGAGTGTGCTGGGGTGGGAGGGTGATGCAATCACCATATGGGTAATGTGTTAGTGTACTTAAAACACAACGTAATATCACAGGTGGGAGTTTTGGGCGACAATACATGACAATCATAAGAAAAAGACTCTCATGAAGAATAAGGTTCTTCCGCTCATCAAGCAGAGCCGAGCTTATGGAATGCAGATATCGGCATCATTGTTACCCTCGCCGAAGGAGAGGGTATTGCGTATGGGTCTATTGGTTTGTTTGTCTGTTTGTTTGTTTGTTTGTTTGTTTGCTTGTCTGTCCATTTGTTTGTTTGTCTGTCTGCACAGAACTTTCGTGTTTTCCTCCGCAACCGCTTGTCGGATTGAGACAAATTTTTTCACCATTGGTGCAACTACTCATGTAAAATGTTGCAATCATAAATATGACGTCATAGGTCACGTGATGTAACAGCCATGTTGGAAAAACGGAAAAAATTTGGATCTCTGTGCCTCTGAAACCGCACCAAGGAAAAAAAATGAAACTTGCCACAAAGCAAGTACTTCTCATGGGGAATCTGTGAATTTTATGACGTCATAAGTGCTTTCGTTATGACATCATAATTGCATATGTAGGACGCTACATCTGATCAGGCTGAAAATTTTTGAGGGTCATCTTGGGATAAAATGGTCCACAGAAAAATATTGATGACGTCATCAATCACGTGATTCAGTAGCCATATTGTTTTTTGATTTTTTTAACCTTCCAAAATCTTCTTCTCTGAAGTGGCTGAACAGATTGCGGCAAAACTTTACACGTATGGCCGCCTATCCATGAGGCGCAAAAGGTTCACACATATGATGTCATATGTCACATGGTTTGTCAGCCATATTGGATTGACCATAAAACATATTTAAAAAATCTTCTCCAGAATGGCAGAACAGATCGAGGGGAAACTTCACACAAATGTTTCCCAATCCATGGGTGTACAAGTTTAAGGAATAATTGATAGGTCAGATGGTTTGGCAGCCATATTGGATTGAAGAAAAATATTAAATAATGTTTTCTCTGGAACCACTTAATCAATTGATGTGAAACTTCAAAATTGTGATCTAGTACTCGTGGGGAATACATGTTTTAAATTTTAACTTGATCAGACCCATGATCTGGCAGCCTGAATTTTTTTAATTTTTTTTGATCTAGGTTCCTTTGAATTTAATTTAATTTTTTTTTTTTTTTGAATAAGGTTCGCTTGGCTGTCCCTGGATGGGTTTGAGGATAGAGGAGTAGCAGCTGAAATGCGAATCCTATCCAGGTTCCTCCTGATGACTTCATCTTTGCTTTTTGCTTATTTGGGTTCCTTCTGATAACTCCAATGTAGGACGGTACCTAGTTGGTCTTCCATTTGATTTGAATTGAATTTATTTTAATCCCATTCTAAATTCAGTTGAACAATAATAATAATAACAATAATAATAATAAAAAACATCATGGGTCAGGGTCCGGTGTCCGATCAAAACGGGGTTGCATCAAAGCGGGATCGTATTTGTATGTGGTCATCACTGCCAGCAGTTATAAAAAATTCTAATTATGTCTCTTATTAATTACGTAACACACCAGTACACAAACGCCATGCAAAATACACCACACAAAACAAGTCCTGGCAAGGGTCTGCAATCTCTGATTGTTCTTTTTCTTGTTTGTTTATGTTTCGGAAATGCTATTTATGGAAAGAAACTTTTTTGATAACTGTATATGACCGAAGATTGTGACCTTTATTTTGGCAAAGATAGCTGTGTGTAAAGTACTGATCACCTGGTGTTCACCAGCATAACATTGCAACCTTATTTTGTGCATTAATTTCTCCCCTGTTGAGTTTTGGTGTTGTGTGTGTGTGTTGAACATTAATAGCAGCAGTTTAAGCATCTGACAAGCAAGTATGCTCCTGTGGTGGTTATTCAATTTGACCTTCAAGAGGTACGGTACACTTAGTTCATTTCGAGCGATAGAAACATCATTTTGCTTCATGCCACTGGTTAATTTGGCCTAATTCTTACCCCCTGTTGTTCCAAGTGCTTTTCAACACACAGCACGAGGCCAATGTAACTAAAATATCAAAGCTATTGTTGCTGGCACTTCACTGAGTTAAATTATTTTCTGTTTTTCACGTGGGGCTTTGCCGGGAGACTCACGGCCTCTCCCATCACGCCAGACGCAATGTCCGGCAGAGCGGAAAACTCAGAAGGCCCGAAAATTGCTTATTCAAAGGCAGCCACGTGGAACAACAAAAAAGGAAAACAAGAAAAAGACAATCGCTGTCCCACCAATTTTTGATGGGCATGTTTAAGAAAGGTTCCTGAGACAAAGACAAATTTGTTTAACAGCTCGGCCATAAGTACATTGTGTTCTGCATGCGTTTTAACGAGTCGGACTCCTCCCACCCCCCCATGAAATTAAATCTATAAACTGGTAAACTGAATTAATGTGATGCTGACAGAGCACAGTCAGGATGGGTCAAATGGCTTCCTCCTAGTGTTCAAATTTCCTGTGTGATGTAAACCTACGAGACATCATCACTATTGTTGTGGAATTTTGTTGTTAACCGTTTTAACCGACTCGATGTAAATCCTGTGACTCAAATGAAAGCCACAATTAATTCACTGTCCACAACAGAAAGTACATTACATCAGATAATTATAATAACATAGTACTATGGAGTCCAAAACACTGAGATGGTAAACATCCACAATGATTTGCACTAAACTAAGATTACATTTCCTGGAATTTATATGTTCTTAGCAGGGAGTGGAGGGGGCTGATAAGCATTAGGCAAAAGAACTCCAATTGGCAATCGTGTCTACTAGTGAAAAGCGAATGACATAATCAGGCAAAAGTTGCAGCGTTATCAACCAGGTCACTTTGTTCCATAGCAAGATATTCCTTTTATCAACATTTAGATCAAAAGACTTGGCTAAAAGGAAGCATAACTGACAGCCAATTCGACTTGTAGCATAAAAATTAAATTTATAAAAGCACCAGCAACAATTATAATTGAGAGTACATTAATATAATATTTTCTTCCACACTATCTTCAGATTACTTTTGAGCAAAGGTTGTTTAATGGTTGAATTCGTGATGATTTATCAGTCGGGTAATGATACAGTTATGGACCACTTGGCCTTTATACCCCAAATATCGAATCGTTCGACGTCATGACACCCCTCCGACTCCTCAGCCTCCCCCGAAATGATACAAAGATAAAACATTCATAACTACATCATCACATTTCCTTCATAACTACTTATTCAACTCGATGGTATTCATAGAATACCTAGCCCATGCAGTCTTGAGAAGGACGTGATGTGAGCCAACTCTTGTGGCGGCAAATTTGTAATTGCATCCATCTACACTTCTGAGATAAATGGGTAAAAAATTATATCCTTTTAAAAGTCTGCTCAATAATACATCCATAAGCCTTTGCTAAGTAGCTTTTATTCTCGTTCTCGAGTATTTTCATAACTACCAAGACTGATAAAGATGCCAGATTAGATCGCTAAAGTATAAATCAGGAGATCGTTTAAAACGACAAATTGTACTTCTTATTATTACTAGTGCGGGCCCGTACGTGCAAAAAAAACAAAAAAAAAAACAAGAAGAATTGTGACGTCAATCGTGACGTCATAGAACCGTGTCCTGTCATTGGTTTGGTAAATAAATGGCCATAACTTGGGAACCACTTGTCCGATTAATATCAAACCTTGAAAAGGCACATCCACAGGGCCCCAGCAATATACCTGGCAAGTTTCAATTAGATCGACCAGTGGTTGTCGAGAAACAGCGGTCGCAGACAGACAGACAGACAGACAGACAGACACACACAGATTGCTGGAATTATAAATAGATTCTTCTTCTTCTTCTTTTCTTATTCTTTCTGGTTTTTTTCACCAGGTGAGCACAATAGAGGCTGAAGCGATTATAGTGATTCTAATTTCTAACGTGAGAAAGTGACATTGTCTCTGTGCATTCGGCTTTGTTTAATTCACCATGTAAGTTCTGAGGGGGCATGCCTCATCCAAGTAATATGCGGCTATATCAAATGGTCAGGTACATGTGCTAAAGTTTCAATTTCCCCCGTTGAACGGTTTTCGATGTAGACTCTTAACACTAGAAGTGTTACTTAATAACTGCTGGCAGTGATGACCGGGTAGCAAGACGTCCGCTTTGATCGGACACCTGACACATTATGTCCTCTTTATTCAATTGAAATCAGAATGGTATTTTGAAAAATTAAATTCAAATCAAATGGAAGACCAAATATAATAGGTACTGCATTGGAGTCATCAGAATGACCCTGACAAGCAAAGAGCAAAGATGAAGTCATCAGGTGGAACCTCGATAGACTCAGGTTTCAACTGTTATACCTCCATCCTGAAACCCATCCAGGTGCAGCAAGTGAATCTTTTTTTTCTTTTCTTTTTTATAATAAAAACCAGATTCAAAAAATTAAATAATTCTGGCTGCCAGGCATGCGTCGCGATCAGGTTGAAATTTAAATCATGTATTCACCATTATTACTAGATCATAATTTTGAAGTTTCATGTCGATTGATACAGCGGTTGAAGAGAGAGAATTTAAAAAATATTTTCCTTCAATCCAATATGGCTGCCAAACCATGTGACCTATCAATTATTCGTGCACACCCTCGTATCACCAAGGCATGGGAACATATGTGTGAAGTTTCCCCTCAATCTGTCCAGCCGGACAAAAATATTACGGCATTTTATCTCATCGCGACCAATCTAATTATGTACTGGTAGACCCCACCCATGTCCGTCTTTCTCAAGACAGCGCTCTATGAACTATCTAGTTGATAAGTGTTTCAAACAAACTTCATCGACCTCTTCGTTTGGTTTCCTCTGAAGCTTGGGTTGTCTGGTCTCCTATCGAGGTTTGGTTCAGCCTGTAGAAAGGATATTCAAGGCGATGCAATTCTCCAGGAATCCCAGTTGTTGTAAATTTACTTCCTGATAAAAGCTCTTGTATCACCTCCAGTTCTACGGATATCATCTTGAGTTCTATTTTACTATTTCTTCGGTATAAATTGACACTTTTGGTCTCACACACTGTTGCATTCACTTTTTTTTTCAAACTATTTCTATCAATTTACCCACTTTTCTTTTCGGGTGGATTTTGTATGTCAATTATTTGCTGAATAAAATATATTCTGGTTTGTAATATAGCCTGATGGATGGACCTGATGTGCTTCTGTGCAAGAGAGAGGGAATCCCAGAATGGTACTGGTATGAAACACCTGCTACTTATGGGAGAGTAATACCCCCTCCATCTGGCCGGGATAAGTAAAGCCCTAGCACTCGGCCATGTGTCCAGTGCAAAATTGCAAATCATCTCCACAGTTGACGTGTAATACCCTCTGCCACGACCACCATGTGGCACGATACACTACATTCCAAAAAGGAAACTTAATGTTTTTAGAGATGTCATAAAGGACACAAACAACAGGCATGAATAACTATTTTTACGTGTTAAATAAGGTGGTGGATTTGTTCAATAGCAGTGAACTCCCCCAAAAATTGTTTTTTCTACATCCTTTAAAACTTTTATTTTATTTCAAGAACACTGAGGAACAAAAATTGCTTTGTTTCTACTTCCAAAAACATTGTAGTTGAGCAGTACTTGGACAGAATATGACACCATCTCAACCAAACAAATTTGCCATTTGTGCTCTCAGCGTTGGGGAATATCAAATCAGACAAAATCGCGGCTGTGCTCAGAAAAGTGCTCGGAAATGTGCTTGTGCTCGTGCTCGGAAATATAGATTGTGTTCATAAATGCAAAGCAAGAGTTGATAAAACACTTCCCATGTCCTTTTTGTGAAGACTGCACAGGGTAAGGTGTTCCTTGAACTCTCTAAATTATATAGTTTTTTACTTTTCACACTCGAGATATTTTTCGCATCAGTTTTCCTTTTTCATTTACATTACATTGTATTTATTTATGAGAATTTTTACAAAGCCAAACTTAGCTTTCCTACAGAGCGAGCAAGATGTCTTGGCTTTTCATTTTAAAAAATAAATCCCCATCTTAATTTGTAATACATAAAGTATTGTTACATGGAAGGGGGAGAGATCCGAAGCGAGACTGCAGTAAGTGTAGTATGGTCCATGTGTTTTGATTAGGTTAGATTGCCATGCAACAGGGATCTGTCAGAGTAAGTCGTTTGTTACACGTGATGCTGAGGAGTGAGGAAGTGAGGAAGGAGGGGGGGAGGAGGATTGGAGCAGCGAGGAGGGGTGAGGAAGTGACGAAGGAGTGGTTGGGGAGTAAGGAGGGGTGCGGAAAGGGAAGGCAGCATGAGGGGAGGGCAAGGGAGAGTAAAGTAAGGCATTATGAGGGGAGGGTCCGTCCAGACATAACCACCATCCGAAGATGTGCGGAGATACCCACCGTCCAGACACGTGTGGAGATAACCACCATCTGGACATGTGCGGAGGTAACCACCATCCAGACACGTGTGGAGATAACCACCATCCAGACATGTGCAGAGATAACCATCATCTGGGCATAACCACTGTCCAGATATGACAATGGAAGGCAGCGTTAGTGGAGGGAAACAGAAGGCAGTGTGAGGGGTGGGCAGGGGAGAGCAAGGTATGGCATTGTGAGGGGAGGGTACATCCGGACTTAATCACCGTCTGGACATGTGCGGAGATAACCACCATCCAGACATGGGTGGAGATAACCATGGTCCAGACACGTGCGGAGATAACCACTGTCTGGATACATGTGGAGATAACCACCATCTGTATACGCGGAGATAACCACCGTCTGGATAATTGCGGAGATAACCACTGTTTGGATACTTGCGCGAGATAATCACTGTCCATATACGTTTGGAGACAGAGAGGGAGAGGGCGGTGGGGGAGAGAGAGGGTGCGGGGGAGGGGGTGATGGAGAGGCAGAGCGATAGAAAGAGAGTGTGAAAGAGAGAGAGATGGAGAGATATGGAAAGTGGGTGGGGAGATGGGGAGGAGAGAGAGGGAGGATTCTGGCAGATGTGACGTCCAGTTTACCAGCACACACATTGCTGAATCACTCTGCCTGTGAAACACCTGGATGACAGTTTATAGCTGGGTCGGGATGTGAACCTTGGCTACACAGCTTAGAGTGCACATGTGTACCTCTCGGCTATCCTGCTTTGATGTTAACGGGGCAGGAGACTGGGAGAATTTTGGCAGATGTGGCGTCCAGTTTAATGACACATATTGATGAATCACTCTCCCTGCCTGTGAAATACTGGGATGACAGTTTATAGCTATGTTAGGATTGGACCCCAGGCTGCACAGTTTAGAGCAAGTGTGCATACCTCTCAGCTAACCTGCTGTGATGTTAACGAACGGTTTCTTTGCATGTCCAAAGTAGAGTCCATCCATCCACTGGGACCATACTCTATAGTCTATACAGAGCATCATTACTGCCGAAGCAGTCGCCTCGGCTATTGGGCACAATGCTGGAGGGGTCACCACTCCGACGCAGGATACTCAAATGGCTCAGTCATCCAAGCAAGCAGGTACTCACTTTGCCGACCTCGGAAGGATGACAGGCTGAGTCAACCCCAACTGGTATTAATTCAACAGCCAAGCAGGATTTGAACTCAGGACTCTATGATCACAAGCCCACCACCCTAACCATTAAGCCAACACCAGGCATAAAGTGGAGTGACCAGGTCTGCATCTGAATTGATGATCTGAGATGAGGCTTTCGAAGAAAACAAATTATTTTGTCAACTGTGATGATGGATTCCATGACCTTGCTGATGATTGGAAGAAAGCTAATGGGCCTGTCGTTAAGGGGATCCATTTTTGCTCATTTTATGTCATGCTGTGATGTTGGCTGATTTCCAAGGAGATGGAAGATGACCGAGGGTAAATGACAGGGTGAAATTGACAGAGAGAGGGAGTGCAAGAGCAGCATAGTAGGTTTTTAGGACATGTGAGCTGATGCTCTCCAGTCCAGTTGGAGAGTCAGTGTGAAGTATTGGCAGAAACTTTTCCACCTTCTCAGGTGAAAAAGACACAGAATATAGGAGCAATTGTGTACAACTGGGATGGAAGGCGAGAGAGAGAGGGAGAGAGAGAGA
>CM068967.1:43327381-43342590 GCA_035128595.1 Eptatretus atami
CACCATGTTCACCAAGCAGCTGTAGCTGGCTTATTGATGCCATGGCACTTCTTCAGATGATCAAGAAGTGCGACACAAAAACCTTTAAAGACCTCTCTGATATCATGCTAAATTCTGCACTGAAACCAATAAGGGATGGCATGTGCAATCAGGTTGATGTAGTCTTCGATAGATATGATGATTTTTTTTTTGTTATTTGTTTTTTGCCTTTCCCCTTCCACAGATCACAAGTCCTGGGCCTGCGTTAGTGTGATGTAATAGATAATTAGATTGTAAATACGTGGAACCCCACCTGCATGTTGTTTTAGCGCCTGGCCAATTTTTAGTTAAGTTGTCGAATGAGTTCTGTTGAGCAGTTTGTTTAGTTAGTTACGCAGCGCATTAGCGGTTATTTATTTTTGGGACACGTATAAAGAAATGTCGCACTAGGGATCCAAAGGTAAGAACGTACTAGGGGAAAACTACACATGTGGGAGGGTCACACGAAAATTTGACGATCTCGGACGAGTTCTGTAAAAAGGGGAGGGCGTAGTGTTACGAATTTGAATTCAATCGCACACACACATACAGTTCCTTAGTCAGCTATGAGTGGCGATAAGTGCATGTTTCCCTAGGATAGCTCACCTCCCATTGATTTAAATGTTTTGAAATCGATTAGATGCGCTGAGATCGATTATATAGTTAGGGAAAGAAACAATGGATACGTCCCCTCCCCTCTTTATGCGAAGAGGAAGAAGAACCTGCCCGGTGACGTACACAACTCCCTCCCACCCGTGGTTGAGTGGGGCTGCGGTGGATCACCGAGGGCACTGCCAGCCGTCGGTGCGGGTGGAGGGGCAAAGGATAAAGAGGACATCTTTTTTTGTCTCAGGGAGAATCCAAAAAGAGTTCGGGAAAGCTGTTCGCGGTGAAAGTCCCTTGAAGAGAATCCAAAAAGATTCGTGGAAAAGCCCGTTCGCGGTGAACAGTCCCGTGAAAAGAATCCAAAAAGAGCTCGTGAAATGTCGAGTAAAAAGGAGTCCCGGGGAGGAATAAGCTTTTTGTTCGGCAAGTTGCGGGGAGTCGGGAGGAACCCAAGAAAGCCAAGGAGCTGCTGGAAGTCCGGGCGTGCCAAAGGAAACGCGAGCTGGGCGCAAGCCTTGCCTGCTGTGCTCGCGCAAAACCGCGCGATTCGTGTGGAGAGAGCAGGAGACGAGCTCGCCCCCCTCTCCTGCCCACACGGAAGGCTCGAGCTCGACCGCGGCTACGCTAGCGCGTGGGGAAGGAGCATCGGGTCGCCCCAAGCGCGTGTCGCTGAGGAGAGAGGACGGAGAGAGCTCTGTCCTGCCACCACGGAAGGCCCGAGCTCGACCGCGGCTACGCTACTCTGCTGGGGAAGGAAGCATCGCTGGGTCGCCCAACCAGACACCACGAGGGTGCAGGTAACCTGCAACGGTCTCTGTGGATCGTCGGTCGCCAGTCCCACCGCCATAAAGAACCAAGAGGTCCAGCTGACCCCATTGCCTTTGATGGGGTCTTTTTCCTGCTTTTTCTTCGAATGAACTGTTCTGTGGCGCGAGTCCCGTAAGTAAAACTGTTGTAATGGACTGTACATTAATAATGCTTATAGACAGGTTGTAGTTCTTTTGTTGCTTGTTAATTGCATACGTGTTTCATTATAATAAAATGTCCTTTGTGTAAATGTAAACCTGCTCGCTTCGTCCATTCCCTCATTGACTGAACATTTCGTGTGTGGGAAGTTAGAAAGCCGTTGTTTGCCGTAATAGGGGACATTTGGACCGACGGGTTTCGGCGATTACGCCGCTCGGAATCGCGCACGGAACAGGTTCGCCTCGGCGGTTTGTTCGTACGAGATCCGTCGAGGTGTGGAATATCCCGGTTAGTTGGATCACGTGGTGTATTTAGATACATGAAGATTGGCAACGACCTCTACCCCACGTGTCTGCCATGCGATTTTCTTTAGGTTCTTGCTACAGACCCGTCGTCGGATTATCGGGCGGGATCTCTACATTCCGGGCGATCGGCGGGCGACTCACTTGCCGGGCTGCCGATTCAGAGCCGGTCAGTTGGCGGCCGAGGACCCCGGCCCTGTAACAATACTTCCTTGTATATTTGAATACTAACCATGCTGTACAAAACCAATTGCATTTGTTCGTTAGCCGTGCACAACGTAAACTTCCTTTAACATGGGATAAACGCCCGTCAGCTCCACTTCACAATGCATCCTTTCTCGTCCTGGCACTACAAAGTGTTTGTGTCTGGTCTGTGGTATCTATACGACAGGACAATAGATATGCTCACGATCTATGTACAATGGCATTTTAGAGAGCCTGCCATCAAATTATCTCCCCTCACTCGAAATTAACTGCTCCGGCTTGCTTCACTATCTGAAATTGCTCTGTCAAGGAACAAACATTGCTGGCAAGACGACTGCCTCACCAATTTCAAGACCATCAACAAAAACAATGGACAGTGTGGCTGTAATATCACTGGGTACCACTTCAGCCTTCCGTTATTCCTCGAATCTTCACCACCAAGCTCCCATTTGCCGTTACCCTGTTACCCCTTAACTTTGACCTTTATTGCCTAACTGTAATTCCTTCCTTATTTCTCCAACCCTTCTACCACCCTGTGCTGATATCCCTTCCCGCTTACTTATAACGTTGTGCACAAGACTGGCATGAAAAAATGGAAACCTCACCTGTCTCCATCACCTGATCCTTCCTTCCTCTTTTCTCATCCCTCCTCTTCTCCCTTCACACCCAATAGCTACACCTCCTGACCTCCAGATCCATTTATTCATTGTCATCCTCTCTGTGCCCCTTGATGGCCCCCACTCCTACCTCCTAACCATTCATTTGACACTTTTTTTAATATACAAGTCGAGGCTCGTATAAGAGCTAAGAACTTGCTACTTCAATACAAAACACTCCATTGGCCCCCTCCACATCCCTGTCCCCCTCCCCCATATCGAAGCTATTGCATTGCATGTCCAGTTTTCTCTCAACACCTGCCTCCAATCCTCCACAGTTCCTTCGTGCCTGCACTCTCGAATGCACACTTAATCTCCCACAAGCCTACATGGCTCATGAACTTCCTATTCCACACCCTTTCACCTATTTGCACTCAATGGAATGTACTTATATAAATTAGACAAAAGTAACTCTTAGTGCCAAACTTGTACATATATGACAGCCTCTCCTACATCTATGTACTTCACTCCAACAAATCTGGAGTTGTGGACTTCTTCCTCTCCCATTCTGGTGCAACCTCGACATTTCTGGATGATCAACGCTAATTTTACAACATCAGGTAGTGTTCAGCTTTTGCCAACAAATACTTTCCAAATTAAGAAGATCGTTTCAAGAGACTTGTTTTAGGAAGTACCCCCTTCAAATATGGGTCAAATATCCAACATTTCAACACATCAAAGAAAATCAGATGAATAATGCATGGGTGGACACATTGATCTCTATCAACGCAAAACAGCCAAGAGGGTTCCATGATTCAATGGACCGTGTGCGCTCCCTGCTCTCATGAAATGCAATTGCATTTTCAGCAAAATAACAAGGAATGACAAGAACTAGATGCAGGAGGAGGCCACTCGATCTATCATGCCTGCGCTACACCAACACCAGACCAAATATATCCATCAAAACGATGTACCTCACTGGGGGAATGAGGGAGTAGTGTGGGAGAGACAATGTGGCACACCTCAGGGATATCCAAGGGTGCTAAAATAAAAATGGGAAATATATTTATTTTAATATAATTTTTATTTAATTTTTCTTAACCTCCACGGAAGGTGGGCGGAGTTATATTTCACCCATGTCTGTTTGTCTGTCTGTGAACAGGATACCTCAAAAAGTTGTGAATGGATTCGGATGAAATGGTGGATTTGTTAGGTGTGGAACAAGGACGAATGATTAGCTTTTGGTAAGATTCCGACTTCAAGAATTTTCAAGTGATTCTTTACCATTTAGAGATGCCAAAAACGACATACAGCATGATATCTCAAAGGGTATGGATGGGATTCGGACGAACTTGGTGATGAGTTGAGCATTTGACACAAAATGCCGATTCGATTTTGAGCGGTCTGAACGCCCTGATTTGCTATCACTGGGATACAAATGTAAGTTATATCAGCCTGGTGTAGGTATACGCTATGCTGATCATGCCATATTGTAGTTTTATATTATTGTTGTATTTTTTTTTTAAATTCCAGGGGGGGGGAGCAAAGGTGGTTCTTAGTTAAACTACATGCACTTCCTGTGCGTCTACATATAGAATACTCCGTCCTTGATGGAGACATTCTCAGACATGAAGCTGCACAGGTGCACACAAGTCACCCATCTGTACTAGCTACTTGAAAGTCTTGCCAATATGCCTGTCCCCTCTTTCCCCAATGCTTCCAGGTACCTATTTAATTCCGATTTAAACTTATCTATTATTTCTGCTGCACTACCTTCCAAGCAAGACCATTCTATGTATCAACTACTCTCTGAGTGAAATACCCCTGCTTTATACCATCTTAACTCTCCTCTACTTTACTCTGAGGCTATGCCCCTGGTCCTAGCATTATTTATTTGTGCTGAAGAATTCGTTTGCTTTATTTTGTCTTGTACCCTTCTTATCTGAAACACCCTCCATCACATCCCCAAGTAACCACCTCTTTTCTAATGTATATAGCCCTGTTTCCTTCAGCCGCTCCTCATAGCTGACTGAGTTCTAGCGGGGATTGGACTCAATCTGGTAGCCCTGTGCTGAACCTCTCAATGCAGCGATGTCCTTCTGAATTGTGTGACCAAAACTGCACACAATATTCTGAATGTGGCCCTCACTAAATTCCTGTACAATGTTAACACCACACCTTTTGATTTTATTAAATGATCCCCTCGAATACAACCAAAAACCCCTATTTTCTACCTATAGCTGTACCTGCACTGTGCTGCCTGCTTACCTCCCGTATCTATTACCACCCCCAGATCCTTCTCCTGTGTGACACGCTCCAAAAATTACCCCTTGCATCCTGTAATCTCTATTTTCCATTGATTCTTCCCATCCCCAACACCTTACACTTGCTCAGGTTAAATCCATCTGCCAATATTTTGCCCAATCTATGCAAGTATCAATACTTTTCTGAATCTGAATCAACCACCCCCTCTGCTATTCACCTTGCCTCCAAGCTTTGTGTCATCTGCAAATTGGAAAGAGTACTCTTCACCCCAATCGTTGATGTAAATAAATGAATAGTAATGGTCTGAGGACTGATCCCTGAAGTATCCCATTACTTACATCCTCCCAGCAAGACATCCTACCGCTCACAGCCACTCTTTGCTTCGTATCACTAAGCCAGCTTGCAATACAATGATCAACCTGACCAGCACTCCACAAGCCCTCACTTTGGCTAACAACCTCTGATGTGATACCTTATCGAATGCCATCTTAAAGTTTAGATATACTATGTCCACTGGCATTCCCTCATCACCCAATCAGACACTGCTTCAAAGAAGTCTATAATGATTTGTTAAAAAGACATATTTTTCATAAACCTATGCTGGCTGCCTTTAATTAATTTGTGTTTATTTAAATGGTTCCTCATCTGGTCCTTAATGAAAGTCTCAACACCTTCCCCACAACTGAAGTCAAACTAACAGGTCTACAGTTCCCCAATTCTTCTCTGGATCCTTTCTTAAATAGTGGTGTTACATTTGCTACTCTCCAATCCTCCGGTACCTGTCCTGACTCCAGGGAACTATTAAAAATATTCCGTTAACATTCACTTACCTGCTCAGCCACTTCTCTAATACTTCTCTTCTTCTTCCTTCGGCTGCTCCCGTTAGGGGTCGCCACAGCGGATCATCCGTTATGATCCGCATACTGATTTGCATAGGTTTCGCTGGATGCCCTTTCCTGATGCAACCCTGGTCACCTCTTACGACACAGGGATAAGGATTGGGTTTCGCCATGATTCTGGGCTGCCCTACACCCTCTCATAGCGGGCCCAGGCAGAGCTCCCCTCCTCAAGCGATCCTCCAACCCAAACCTCGAGTAGCTGGATTACAAGCGCACGCCACTACGCCCGGCTCCAACCCAAGCCTCCGAGTAGCCGGATTACAGGCGCACGCCACTACGCCCGGTCCACTTCTCTCAATACTCTTGGGTGCATATTATCTGGACCGGAGCCTTTATCTACTCTAGATTTCCTCGCTGTTCCTTTACTTCCTCCACTCCAACCTGGATCTTCTGTAAAAAGCCCTTCCTCACCTCCTCGATAGATACTGTCAGCTATTGGCAATTCTCCTGACTGTTCTTATGTAAAAGTTGAAAAAAAATACTGTTTTAATAAGTATTAACTGCTTACTCTGACAGTGATTCAAATTTAACTCCAGTCCTGTTATTTTGTACGAAGAAATGCCTTCTGCTTCTTAATAGTTTTCCTTGTCTCATTACTCAACCACCCTGGACTCTTTCTGCCTCTAGTTTTTACACCTCAATGGAATGTACTTCCTCTATTACTCTACACATTTGCTCATTGACGGTTCACATTTCTCTGATGCTGATTTGTCCTATTGTTAGAGTCTCCCAATTTACATCACACAACTCTCTCCTATACTTCAAGGTTTGCCTTCCTGAATCTATTATCCCTTCCCTGCTATCCTGAACTCTAACCTTAACAGAATCTTTGCACACACAAAGTTATGGTCACTTGCTCCTATATGCTCCCTGACCTCCACCTCCCGAACCGTATTGGGATCGTTACTTAAAAGGAGGTCTAACACTGCACTCCCATATATATATGTGTGTCTATTAATTTTTGCACGCCTTACTTAGCCAGCTGAAAGTGTACACGCAAGCGGCAATCTCATTTAATAAATGGCCCTGATGCACAGAAATGACATATACACACAAGCAATACTACACTGTAAACACACACAAACATACAAACACAATGTAGCTTTGGAGTTGTAAACAGTAATACAATATCTTTTTGACAGGCTAATTGCATGCTTGCCAATCTTCACTTGTGTCTGGAATCCATTGGTGGTAATTAAAGCCTGCAAAAAACACTCCTGAAATTATGTATTTTATCCTTAATTTAACTTATGGGGTCTGCAATGTTCTTAAGCCAACTAACTATACAAATAGAAAATTGAACAAGCCGGTAGGCGAAATGGGTGGTCGCTATATAATGCATACTAGTCATACAGTTTTTGACGGATCAGGCTGAATTTTTTTGACAAAGAGGTTGATATATAGTGCGCATAAAAGCGCGGAAGCCGATTTTTGATTTTCGGAATTTTTTTTTTAGGATTTTTCAAAAATTTCAAAGTCCCGTTGCTAGGCAACGGTGGCGTCCATAGTCAACGGTGCCTCAAAAGCATACAACTAGATGCTGGTATGAACCTACCAGTCAAGTTTATCAAAATCGGTTGACTCCTCTGGCCTCCAGAGCTGTCCATTACATACAAACAGACAGACGGAAACCCTGAGAATAATGTAGTCTAGTAGCTGTTCTCAAAAGGCTGCTAGTTTTCGAGTTCGTCGGGCCGAGAGTACTTATTTGGTGTGTTGGTACCAATGTTTAGGGAAATATGTCAGCATTATGAATGACCTGATGTGGAGGTCAAATCTATTGCCAAAGTGGTCAAAATGGCGATCCAAGATGGCCACCGCCGCCATTATCGAAAATGATTCTTATATAAATTACTCGCACTAGCGTAAGATAGGAAGATAATTTCAGTGTCTATACCCACTAAATCAGGGGTAACCTATCCACTGGTCATGCTTTGCATGCTAAACTGGGCAACGGGCGGCCATATTTTCAAGATTGCCACCCACCGCATTTGATAAATGCTAATTTTATGATTTTGGCCTACATAATGATGCTGGTACATAATTTCTGAGGTGACTCCCATAAAATCAGGTTCAGTGATTCAAATAACCATGAAAGGCATATGCAAATGCATAGGTAATTTGGTTTCGCGGTTTGACCCCCCTGGGGGGGGGGGCAGAAAATGGCCATGGCCGCCATTACTGAAAAATACATTTTTGCTCACATCTCGGACTCGAGTGTCATAGCATTGATCATTCTTGTGGCTATACCCACTATATCTGGGGCAAACTGTTCAATGATGATTGATAATTGATTCAGAAGTGGCAACTGGACCATGCATCTGGCTGCTGTTACAGAAAATGCTACCATACTTCTTCGCCTATGACCATATCAATATTCTCGATGGGCGATGGTATATCTTGCTGATATGAAACTGTTGCCCGACACTGCACCACTTGTCCATAGACAATTTCATGGAGGGTAACTTCAGTATCAAAATATCGAGCAGCCATTCAACAAGGTCTGGTCAGATATGGCTTCTAGAGCAATCAGTGAATCATGACTCCAGACAAAGGGTGGTGTCAGTATGGATTAACACAATCACCAACTGCCCTAGTGAGATGGTTCCTGACTGCTAACAAGCATGCAGAGGCTGTGTCTGCAGTAAAGGCCATGTGTGACCTTGATGAGATAGAAGAGCAAGGAAACACAAAGAGTTGGAACTACAAGAATGGCACGGGATGAGAGAGATGTTGAGGCTATCACATCCATAATTATTAAGCAGTTGTGATTCATTTCAGTGGATACCAACAAACAATGAAAGCAGATAGTAAACATTGCAACAGGGTACTGGCCAGCCAAAAGTGGAGCAAGACTTACTTAAATGCAGAAAGACAGGAAAAGAGGCTGCAAAGCTATTTTGCAGAGGAACAAATGAACACTACTCCAAGATTGTCTTTGATAAGATCACAAAAAACAAGCTCCAGACATTTAAAAGAAAGCAAGTAGTTGATAAAATGGAAAGGCCAAGAACGTCAATTAGAAACGGAATATATTGCTCGAATATTGATTGTTGCAAAGGATAGAAGGGTTGACATACAGGAGTTGCTTTCTTATGAGCTGTCGAGCATTCCACAGTCCCTTGCAAGAATGGATGGTTCTCTGCTGAAAACAGTCAAGGCTCAGCTACTGCATCAGCTTGAGACTAGTTGCAAAATGCTGGATGTTCTGCCACCATGTTCACCAAGCAGCTGTAGCTGGCTTATTGATGCCATGGCACTTCTTCAGATGATCAAGAAGTGCGACACAAAAACCTTTAAAGACCTCTCTGATATCATGCTAAATTCTGCACTGAAACCAATAAGGGATGCATGTGCAATCAGGTTGATGTAGTCTTCGATAGATATGATGAGGAGCATTCCATTAAGGCCGGCGAAAGAACTAAGCGTCAGCAAGTCCAAGGTGACGATTGTTATATCCAAGCCAAGCCAGCCAATTCCCAAGCACTCAACAAATTTCTGCAAGATGGCTCAAACAAAGGACAATTAGCGCATTCTCAGTGAGGCACTGGTGCGTCATGCTGGACAAAACTAGGGGAAGGACAGACCATTATCTTCTCAGGTGGATTCAAAGATCGCTTCTTGCTCGCCAGATACCCAGGATGGTATTGTTGTAGAATTTAGTTCCGCCGCGTTCGGTGTGCGCACGACCTCTTCAGCCAATCCAGGCCGCACGTCCACCGAAGCGACAATCTAGTCGTAGCTTCTGGACAAATGCGAAACCCAGCTACGGTGTTTTTAATACACCATAAACCAGCCAATTCTTCTGTCCACGCGCTACAGGGTCAATCGCCGAATTATCGAATACCTAAAATAATCGCGCGGACAGAAATACCGGGAGTTTATACCTCGAAGGGACCTGCACGAAAAACGAGCCGCCTAGCAGCTCGTTCCGCTATGTGAATGCTGAGCGGTTTTATATCGCCAAGTCCTGTCGGACCAGATGTACGTTTTATCGGCTTTAAAAGCCAGCTAAATTCTCCTTACGCACCATAGCGCGTCAATGGAGAAAGTGACGCAACGAGCGGTTGACATTCAAACAATGGGGATTTATTTCACACGTAAGCAGTCAATGAATGGGATAGGGACAAGACACATGCAAAAGCCTACAGCGCATTTCTATCGGAACGCAAATATATACAGGCACTTAACAATTCTACTATAAGACAGGGCCCACAAGACTTCCATCCAAAACCAAGAAAGAAATGAATCGAGCTCGTGAGCCTTTAATGCACTCAGGCCTGGATGACCGGAACAGGCCCTGAGAGACCGGGCAGGTACCTCGTCACCCTTGTGGTGACTCGATGGTCTTTATTATCGGCGACCCTGGTGTCTCCGTTCGGCCCGGTGCGTCGCGAACGCGCAGTCCGCTTGGGTGACTTGACGAGCAGCTTGTATGGTCCCCTCGGTCGTCCGGCCTTCACTGCGGCCTGGCCTAGCCGACGAACGCTGAGGAGTGAACGGGTCTCGACCCGGCTTCCTGGTTGCGCTGGCGAACCTTCCAACGAACGAACTCCACTGCTCCATGAACCAACTCAACTCCTCCGACCAACGAACTCCACTCCACTCGCCAGCTTCATCACCAAACTGCTCGGCTAACAGCCGAATGTCCAACTCGCTCAAACTCCTCGACTCGCCTCTGGTGTCACTGCTCGGCTTTTTATAGCCCCAAGGGGAGGGGCCGCTGGGCTTCGCCACCCGAAATCGGCGCCTTCCCCTTTTCACCTTTGAACCTCACCAGGCTGTATCCGCCCCTCTCACCACGCGGACGTGGTGAAATCGCCGACACACGCGGACGTGGTTGAAATGCCGATCCCACACAGACGTGGTTGAAATCGCCGATCACACGCGGACGTGGTTGAAATCTCCGATTCACACGGCGGACGTGGTTGAAATCGCCGAACACACGCGGACGTGGTTGAAATCGCCGATCACACGCGGACGTGGTTGAAATCGCCGATCACACGCGGACGTGTTGAAATCGCCGATCACCGACTGCGGACGTGGTTGGAAATCGCCGATCACACAGCGGACGATCGACGTTGAAATCGCCGATCACACGCGGACGTGTTGAAATCGCCGATCACACGCGGACGTGTGGAAATCACCGATCACATGTCGGACGTGGTTGAAATCACCGATCACACACGGACGTGGTTGAAATCGCCGATCCCAACGCGGTGGTTTGAGTCGCCGATCCCACGCGACGTGGTTTGAAATCGCCGATCACACACGACGTGGTTGAAATCGCGATCACACGCGGACGTGGTTAGATCGCCGATCACACCGGACGTGGTTGAAATCTCCGATCACACGCGGACGTGGTTGAATCGCCGATCCCACGCGGACGTGGTTGAAATCGCCGATCACACGCGGACGTGGTTAAATCGCCGATCACACACGGACGTGGTTGAAATCGCCGATCCCACGCGGACGTGGTTGAAATTCGCACGATCCCACGGCGGACGTGGTTGAAATCGCCCGATCACACGCGGACTGGTTGAAATCGCCGATCCCACGCGGACGTAGTTGAAATCGCCGATCACACGCGGACGTGGTTGAAATCGCCGATCCCACGCGGACGTTGTGAAATCGCGATCACACGCGGACGTGGTTGAAATCACGATCCACGCGGACGTGGTTGAAATCACCGATCCCACGCGGACGTGTTGAAATCGCCGATCACACACGGACGCTGTTTGAAATCGCCGATCACACACGACGTGTTTGAAATCCGCCAGATCACACACGGACGTGGTTGAAATCGCCGATCAACACGCGACGTGGTTGAAATCGCCGATCACACACGCGCGACGTGGTTTGAAATCGCCGATCACACCGCGGACGTGGTTGAAATCCCGATCCCACTGGACAGTTAAATCGAATCATGGACAGTGGTAAATCGCCGATCCCACACGGACGTGGTTGAAAATCCGATCACACGACGACGTGCCTGAAATCGCCGATCACACACGGACGTGGTTTGAAATCGCCGATCCCACGTGGACGTGGTTGAAATCGCGATCCCACGGGGACGTGGTTTGAAATCGCCGATCCCACGCGCGTACGTGGTTGAAATCGCCGATCCACGCGGACGTGAGTTGAAATCGCCGATCACACGCGGGACATGTTGAAATCACCATCCCACTGCGGACGTGATGTATTGCGATCAGAAGATGTTTGTTTGTTTAAAATAAAGATAGAGGAAATGAATAACGGCTAACTCAAAGACGCACAGCCGGCACACGAACAATGCCGTTATACATGGTTGGGAAATCTAACCTGGAACACACACTTATCGAAATACTGATCTTCGGGGAACCTGAATGGTGTTCTGTGAATTTCCACCACCGTAACAGTATTATAGATAAGGCCAGATTTATCTGTATCACACGAAGAAGCTGACACAAGGCTGATTCTGCATGCAAGCCGAACGGCAGTACAGCGAATCGTCATTGCATCACCTGACACAGATGTTGCAGTCATTTGTATTTCTCATGTTGCCTCATTAAGAGCCTGTGTTGGCTTCGTGGTTAGGGTGGTGGCTTGGGATCCCAGGGGTCCTGAGTTCAAACCCGTTGGCTGCTGAATAAACACCAGGGGGTTGACTCAGCCTGTCAGCCTTTTCGAGGTCGGCGAAATGAGTACCAGTGTACTGGTCCTGGTGTATGCCCCGGTTAGAATAGGTGTACCATATCCCTGTGTGTTGTAAGAGGCGACCAGGTTGGCGTCAGGAAGGCATCTGGCCATAAAACATTGCCTCAAGAAAAAAGCCCAACCCTGCACAGCAGGGAAAAATGGCTGTAAAAACGGTCATTTTTTTTTATGTTGCTTCATTAACTGCCAAAGAAGTTTGGTGTTCAGACCGGTGTGAAAGATCATGCAAGATTTATTCCTCTGCATTCGATAGCACAGGAAATTGGTCCACTTGCCTGTCAGCAGTTGCCAGCTTTCCATGCCCTGACAGGATGCGACTCCACAAGTGCCCTATTCAGGAAGAGGCAAAACAATACCATGGAAATTAATCAAAAAATCCCAGAACGGTTTGAAGGGAGAGCTCAGGTTGGATCAGAGCCAAGCCTATAAGATGATGCATTCCACTGTGTAGAATTGTTTACCTTGCCATGGTATGATCAACTACCAGAGTCATTGAAATTAATAAGTTAAGATATCAACTCTTCTGCAAGAAGCAAACCAAGACTGAAGCCCTTGCCCCCTACAGCTGATGCACTCAGGCAGCATGCCATGCGAGCATGTTATTCAAACATATGTTGGCGAAAGGCTGTCATTGCAAAGCCTATCATGCTTCACCAATTGGTTTTGGGTGGAGCACAGATGATGATGGCCACATTGAACCAGTGCTGATGACCCAGGAGCCAGCCAATGGCATTGACTGAATTGACAAGATGTCTGTGCGACCCAGAAAAATCAGCCTGCCAGGAAGATGTTCGTGTAAAGCAGCAGCTTACCTGCACTCAGGCCTGCAAATAGTGAAGGTGTAATTCTTGCCAAAACAAATTCTCAGCTCAGCGGTAGAACAATGATGATGCTTCAGACGATGACTTGTCGACTGAGGACAAACACTGAATGTCAATATTGTTTTGCGTCATTTACACTATCAGTTTTAGGGTTCCATATGATTTCTGCATATGGGTATCTGAATTTGAAGTTCCATTCAGAAAATCCTGCCCTCTATAATTGTGTCTAGCTAATATTTCAAAGTTATATGCATTCAATTGATCAAATTGGTTTATCAAATAACTAGTTCATCTATCACTGATGTGTGATAAAAATTGTGATTAATTGTTCATGCGTTATATAATCTGGAGATTGACAAACCTCTGCTGTTTCAAGAAATCAAGAGTTTTGCAACAATTTGCTGTTATCATTTTTCTCTCAAATGGATATTCTGAACACTCTCTCTGAATGCATGAAATCTCGTATCGATACCAGGATCGGAATTGCTCTACAATAATATATAGCCAAATATCCATACATATTTCATAAGAGTAGATGCAATGCTGTGCAATAAATAGAATTCTCTTAGCATATGGACTATACGGATTACTATTAACTATTGGAATTTGTTTCATGTATTGATATCACTATTTGCAATACATGCCAATCATGTCATTCCAACTCCGTCACGGTGATGAATATAATAAATAATAAAAATTATATTGAGTTGATATAAATGACTGTGTTTGGTTTCTCTGATGTAATTATCAAAATGTGCCAAAATAAGCATTAACGTGTTTTTATGATAACTGGTTGCACTCTAAATCTACAATGATCACCATTTAATAACATACCAAGATTAAGTGCGTACGGCCTCAATTAAAGGATTACTAAGTTATGACACTTGAGTACCAAGATATGAGCAAGTTTTTTTTATAATGGTGGAAATAGGTCATTTTTGACCACCTAGAGAGTTTAACCCTAAATCCAAACACCCTATCATATTGCAAATGTCACTAAAGGGGTATTTGAATCACTGAGCACTATGTAGTAACAGTCTCAGAAAATTTGTTGCAGCATCATTACATAGGTATATTATCATAAAATTGACAATTTTTGAAAGGCGGTGGCAGCCATCTTGGAAATATGGCCACCCATTGCCCAGTTCATTACACAAACATGACCATAGATATCTTTCCCCAGATATAGTGGGTATAGCCACAATAATTATCATTGCTATGACACTCGAGTACCGAGATATGAGCAAAAATGTATTTTCAGTAATGGCGGCATGGGCCATTCTGCCCCCAGGGGGTCCAACCCCGAAACCAAATTACCTATGCATTTGCAAATGCCTTTACATGGTTATTTGAATCACTGAACCTGATTTTATGGGAGTCACCTCAATATTATGTCCAGCATCATTATGTAGGCAATAATCATAAAAATTAGCATTTTTATCAAATGGGGGTGGCCATCTTGAAAATATGCCGCCCGTCACTCAGTTTAGCATGCAAACATGACCATTGATAGCTTACCCTGATTTAGTGGGTATAGACACTGAAATATCTTCCTATCTTACTTCTAGTGCGAGTAATTTATAAAAGTATGATTCGATAATGCGGCGGCAGCCATCTTGGATCGCCATTTTGACCACTTTGGCAATAGATTTGACCACCACATCAGGCCAATTCTTAATGCTGACATATTCCCCTAAACATTGGTACCAACAAACCAAATAAGTACTGTCGGCCGACGAAAAGTCACTTTTTGAGGAACAGCTACCATACTAACTAAATAGGTGCAAACTGAATATGATATGCGTTGAGGTTGCCAACAGTGAAAAAGGTTGCACC
>CM068967.1:43350591-43363407 GCA_035128595.1 Eptatretus atami
GATATCATGGCTAGTTGTGTCTTCTTGTATGAAGGGGCGTGTCCCACGGCCGCCTTGTGGGTGCGGAGCCACGCGCCACTTGAACCTTTTTTTTGCCTCCGATTTTTTTTTTCTGCGCAAATTTCCATATTTCCTAGAAGCTGTGAGTAATGTCCATAAGTACAACTTATAAAAAATCCGATTGATCAATTTTGAGCGGAAGAGATAGGTCTTGTACTACTCATCGGGGAGTATTCACGTGCAAAAATTTATTTGGATCGGTTGAGCCGTTTTGCCGGTAGGGCGACTTGAATAGACATTTTGACCAAAAAAATGCACTTATTGACCTTTGACCCCTGAACTAATCGAGATAGGTCATTATGAAACCGAGCAGTTGTCTTACTCATTTCGGTCTATAAGCATGTAAATTTCATTCGAGTTCGGTTCAATCGTCTTGGTGCTATTGTACTTTGAGTTTCAGCAGGCTGTCAATGGGCCTCGGACACCCGAGTGAGGGTTGCCATTTGGAACTATAATATAGCAGCAAATGGGATGTCATTAGCGGACAGGGATCACCTTAAGTTAATTGATTCAATCTCATCCAGTTCCATCTACTGATAACTACTCGTATCCATTTGAATGAAAAGTACAGAATGCGGTTGAAATCGGATCCCCAAAGTTTCGAGGGGTGCGTGGGCGAAACAAAGATCTAATCGAAAAATCCGCGTCGATCGTTTGGCACAATGTTTCCAGACGATTGTGTAATGTGATTTTCATGACCATCCGCCGACTAACCTAGGGGAGTAGCATTTGGCGCGAAGGCACTACAGCTCTCGCATTTTCAATTTTTGCGCAATTGACCTTTTGACCCCTGACCTAAGCGAAATCGGTCAATATGTCCTGAGGCAAGTATGTATACTCATTGAGTACCATGAACTGCAAAGTTTATTCTATCGATGCTCCTTCGGTCGCTAGGGGGCCTTCAATTTTCGCGCATACCCTAATTGTAGGGGGCGCTGCGGGCAAAGTATTCCATATATCACAAAAACCAGGATATATTTGGTAGAGCATCACCTGTAGATCTATGATGCATGCCAAATTTCATAACCCTACGTGGGATAATGGCTTTCGGAATTGATTTCGCGTGAACGGTACCGATTTTGAAGGTTTTTCGGTTGTTGCTAGGGAACCAAAGCGTCCCTAGCAACCATCACAATTTCCAAAGCACTAGGTCATAAGATGTACCTACCACCCGAGTTTGGTCAAAATCCGCCCATGTTTACTACCAATTATGCTGATGACAAATGAACAAACATCCAAACAAACAGACAGAATTACTGACAATAAGGGTCACCTATTTTGGCGACCCAACAGACACACAGACAACGAAAATAGTGGTCACTGCTGGCACCCGCGAACCAATACCGTGCTGTATATCCTTTTTGAGCCCTATCTCTCAATGGTGAAGAATCGCATAAAAAAAATTTGAGTAGTCGGATCTTCACCATAATCGAATCAATTAGTCGTGGTCACACACACCCAACGTATCCACCAAGTTTTGTCCGAAACCATCCACAACTTTTTGAGATATCTTGCGCACAAACAGCCAGACAGGGGCGAAAACCTTCAATGGCGAAGGTGATGGTGTGTGTATTTGGTAAAGCTGCAAACACAGTGACTTTTCCCAACCGCTCGATCACCTCCTGTGTAGTTTGATGGGATGTAAATTTATTACGTACGCACGCACGGAAGAGAGTTTGGGTTTAAGGAGGAAGGGAAAATTTAAATCATTTTGGAGGTGGACAGGAGTGAAGGGGAGGGCCGTAAGGAGCATAGTTGGAGGTGGATGCTGGTGGATTTTCTCTAATCCTGCCATGTTTGGATATACTACACAGTATAATAAATAGATGGCCCACTGATTGGTTATACCTGCAGCTTCCAAGCCCGTGACCTTTTGGTGTTTTTTTCTTTCTGGGAGGACCTGGATTGGGTGTACTTACTTCCATGTGTCCATTAATTAGCTCCGCCACCGAAGCTGGAAGGAGGTTATGTTTTCACATCCCCCCGCCCCTCCCATGCCGTCTGTTTGTTACTTACAAAATCGAAGAATTTTTTTTTCCTGTATCCTGTTTAGTCGATTTTGTTTTTCTGTCTGTCTGTTTATTGCCTATAGGTCACAATTTTTAATCGATCTTCATGAAACTTCACCACATGGTAGAATTTGTCATAAGCGAGAAGCCTATTGGTTTTGAGGTCAAAAGGTCAACATAGGCCAAAGGTCAACAACTAAGGTGGTATTTCTAAAATCCTCAATTTTCATCCGATTCACTTGAAATTTGAAGAGGAGTTGCATATTTGGTCATTGAATTCAACCACAAATTATTTTTGAGGTCAAATTTGTTTTATGGATTTTGCAAGTATCGTGCTCTGCACTACGTATTTGTCTTGTTTATTTATTATTATTATTATTTTATTATTAAGCCACGCCCCTTGGGGCTGTGCGCTTATTGTAATCGTCTCCACGAGATGGGCCTCCTATTGTAACCAAAGGATCTGTAAATATGGTGCGCATGTGGAAATAAAACATTGATACCAGTAGCTGTTGGTGTACATGTGTGCAGCACGGGCCTCATTAAACCCCTAGCCATTTCTTTCCATACATCGACCATTTTTAAATGTCCTAACGGTCGAGGAGCAAACCCTCTGACGTCGTCGCCATGTTTCGGGGATGTCAAATTTCCGCCGAAAGCGGAAATCCGACTTTTTCATTGCGCAAGTTGGGTCCTGTGATTCGTTCAGATTTGCAATAAAAATCATGTGGGGGGGGTAGGGGTCTCTATCCAGGTAGGGGCAAAGACTATGGGAAGCTCAGTCAAAAACTCAGAAAGTTCGCTGAACAAGCCGCTGGCGAAACGCGGCATGCCCGGCCCTCCGTCCAGACGAGACGCATGCCATACGGCTGTCTGAGAATCGTTAATTTATGCGCTAAACTTCCCGCGCTCTATCAGCGGTCCAATTTCACGGCGATAAAACCAGCATCGAGGTTGCTACGCGACATCCCTGCCAATCTTTTATGAATGAACTCATTCACTACAGCTCGTACCTAGACCATATTAGGAACAGCTGACCTGATCATCGAGTATCACGTGGCCGTGTGAGTACCGTGATTGGTTAGAAGATTTTGGCATCCCATAATAGTAGGCTCTTAGTTTCGTTTGTACTATTCATGGCAGTGCATTGATTGTGATTTAATCGTCATGTCTGCATATCAACGACCTGATATCGTTGAACGCAACCCTGCATTAGAATCGGAAGCTAATCGTGTTGATAAGGAAGCCGGTTTAAAGAACGTTGGCGATGGGACTGGCTGGGAAAAAGGCCGATGACGGCGAGATCGTGGGGACGTTCGTGAGGAAACTCAAACTGCTGGCCGTGCTGTTTGTATTATCTGCAACTCCGAGTTGGCTTACGGCAGTCGGGGATCGGTCGTTTTTAACAAAGCATGCCACCACCGGCAAACATGTGAAGGCTGCCAAGGCATGAAAGGGAATTATCGTATTCCAGGTAAGCCCCCTCCCCGGCCAAAAAGCCTATCATAACCCCTATATCATAACGCCCACGGCCTTTGGCGCCTTAGAACACGTGCTCGAGTGCAGCGCCATTACGTACGGCAAAAATATAACTAACATTAACCAAACGATCTTTGCGGACGCCTGCACGTGGGCATGGTGGACCATCGTGTTTTGGTCTTGTTCCAGTGCCTAGCTAGCCCTTTTTGGCCTGGTCTGCTCAGAGGTCAGGTTAAAGGTCAAATTGGGTGAACTTCTGATAATTTATCATAAATGCAATTTTATATTGGCTATCAATGAAAGTGGTTTGGGTCAATTCCTTCACAATAACAGAGATATTTCAATTTTGAATGTTCAGAATAAATGGAAAATCTGAAGAATTGCTGCACGAAATTGTCAATAACTCCTTAATCGCTTGACTTTCAAAAACATTCATATTTCCTTGGAAAATGAATGTTTGAATTTCGAATTGCCATGACACCAGTTGGGTAAACTTCTCTGGTGCCGTCATGACTATTTTATGTCCTCTTTCAGGTTCAATGCCGGTTACAGCTGCTAACAACGAGACCATCACTAAAACGGTTGCACCAGTCCAGGATCGAGTTACAACAGCTGAAGCATTGTTGTGGTGATTCGTCTGTGAAAATTATGCCATTTACTCTGGTGCCAAAAGTGATCGAATTATCAAAAACTTTAGCTAAAGACCCAAAGGCTCTTGACTTATTATCAATGAATCGTGTGTCTGCCTCGTACAAGACCAGGCATGGATTGGCAAAGACACTGGAGGAAGAGACTCTGAGCAGTTGAGAACGTGCTTTTTCTCGCTGAACATTGATGAGTCTACCTCTGAGAGTCTCAAAAGGATTCTTGCGATTCTCGTGAGTTACTCTGCGAAACTACCAAACGGTTGTGGTGAAACATCTGGCATCTATTGATGTAGTCCACATGGATAGTAAATCTCTACATGATGAGATGTTGCATTGTTTGAGGCAAAGACATTCCATTTACCAACTGATGTCTATGCTCTTGGATTCATGCAACGTCAATGCGTGGCTCCAAGACTGCTTTGAAACTCGCATCCGTGGAGAGAATGCCCCACACTTGTTAGACATTGATGGTGACACCTGCACCATGCACATAATGTGCAAAGTATTCTGCAAACCATTTGGTGGTTGGTGTGAGTCATTATTCACATTACTTCACAATGATATGAAATGGTCTGTTGATCTGAGAGAACTGTATCAGGAGGTGTGTACTCTCGTTGATGTCCAATTCAACATGCCTGAACGATTCATCAGCCATCGCTGGCTATCGGCCTACGACTTGAGTGTGGATACTGTGCGTCAGCTTGATGCCCTCACAGTTTTCTACTATGGCTTCTTACCCAAGGCACATCGCCCTCAATATCAAGCACTGTTGGCTGAAATCTATCACAGGAAATTGGTGACTGAAACTGCACAGGCCGAATCCGAGAAATACATTCCACTCTTGAGAAGAAGAATATGACCGAAGATGGAAAGAAAACGCAAACAGAACATCTTGGATCGTTTGTTCTATGTGAGAAAAAAGATGCGCGCTTATCTTGGAGGTTTATGTTGCAGTGTTACCTCTCCTCAAGAAGTATGTAGTGCTGTTCCAAACAAGGTCTCCATGATTCACAAAATCCATGACGAGATCTGTAGTCTTCTGAAGGAGTTCCTAGCCTGCTAGTGAAGCCCCAGGTGATTAATGATCTGTCCTACAGAAGGCTACAATCACTGCAAGTTGGCGCCAGGGAATGCCCAAAACTTGTTGAATGTTGAAGATATGTTCATGGGAAAAGCAAAGTCCATCTTGAACTGTCTACATCCATCCAACACGACTGTCAAGGACTTCAAAACCAATCTGAAGGAAGCCTTTAGCACATGTGGATGTACCTCTTGAAGAAGATGCCGATACTGAATCCCATTCTCCGTGCAGCATCAGCTATTGACCCAACCTGTAGAGGCCATGATGTGACTGTGAAGCTTATGTTGCGACTTCCAGACTTGATGACCAATGTCTTGAATGAGGAGAGAAGGTTGCCTATGACCTTGAGGTACGACATACCATGTAGATGCAAACTTGGCTGCCCAGAAGATGGATGGCGAATTGATGAGTGTGGGCAAACCAGGTCTTCAACAAGGACAAGTATACCTCGCTAAGTAAACTTGTGAAGGCACTTCTGTCTTGCTTCCATGGACCCCAAGTTGAAGGATCCTTCAATGTCATGGAGGACGTTATATCATCCAAAACAGCAAGAGTTGCACCGGAGACATACAGTGCTATTCAGACTGTAAAATATCACTGAGGGCATCTGGAAAGTCAGCAGTGGAATACTTTAAGAGGATGACCAAAGTTTGATCCGGTTAATGTTACTCTGGTCAAAAACATGCGCACAGCCTACAAGGTGGAAAAAGAGGTCAGTTGAAAAGAGACAAGGAGAGAAAAAAGAGACTGGAAGCTATGGCTCTGAGTCAGAGAACCACCACTAGTGCCACTAAGAGGAAGGCGAAAGAACTTAGTATGCTGGCAGCAAAGACTGCTAGACTTGCCCATCAGAAGAATCTGATGAGGAAGTGCCTGTCTTGTCTCGGATGTGTTTCTTGTTTCTGTCACAAATGCTGTCCCTTTAAATCTGGTTTGACTTGTGACTACTTACTAGTAAATACTTGTTTATCGACTCTAGACATTGGGCTCTAAAACATTGTGATTGTTACGGAAACCAATTTCAGAGGAGTTATGCTGCTGACTGCTTTGATATTGCAGGACTGATTTGTCTGACAAACATGACAAAACAGCTTAAGTTGAAGGTTTTTATTTGATTTAGAGTGAGTATAGAACCCAATAAAAATCATTTTTTGGTGCTTCAAATCAATCCAAAGCTATCTTAGAATTAGAAAATTTTCTGGACGAGGGGGATACACCCTTCGTGCCCCCCTCGGGCTTCGCCCTCACTTCAGACTTTTCTATATTCTGTTGACATCCCTGTGTTTGTGATTGACAGCTCCCAGCATGCATTGCGAGGATGAAGGAATTCACTTATTGAAAAAAGACACACCCTGAATATACACGCTGTTTTCTGCATTGATATATATCAACACTTTGTAATAATATTGGGCGCATTGCTGTTGAGCATAGTCTATTTTCCGGCTCCACATGGCTTTGTTTACATGCTGGTGTGGCGTGGCTTTGTGAGCGTTTGCTCCCTCTAGACCTGCCTCTCTAGTTATTATTATTATTATTGCGTATGGCAGCTTGGCTGCTGGGTAGCTATCATTTTGTTGGAGTGCAACTATGCCACTGATGCAGTGCCCCTCTACCAGTACAATGGTACTCATTTCACCGACCTTGGAAGGGCTGAGTCAACCCACCTGGTGTTGATTTAATAGAGGACAGAGGCTTGACCTTGAAACCCTCAGATCTTAAGCCAGCCACCCTTAATCTTAAGCCAACTTCAAGTTCCAACCATGAATATTCAGGTGAAATTAATAATAAAATTCTTCCCCAAATATCACTTTCATTTGCATAGTTTTTTCTTACAATTTGGACAGGAACATCCCCAAAATGCATATTTGGCATCAATTTTTCAGCAGTGATTCTGGATTTAGCTAGTTCAACAAGAAACGGGTTGATGGTGGAACATTGGTGCCCTGCAGAAACCTGTGGGGGAAGGGGGGACAAAGCATGTGGAAGAGCAGAGGGTGAAAGACCAGAAAGGTGGCAGTAGAAGACAGAGAGACCACTGACCTGTCTGCGATGGCGTAGTGATTGACCCATAGACTCAGCTTCATCACGGGAGATTCCAATTATCTTGAAGGCTTTGGTTTTCACGGCGTTAAGCTGAGCAAGATGTGACGCAGGGGAGCCAGCCAAGCGGGGAGAGCAAGTACTCCATCAAGCTGTGGATGAAGGCCTTGTAGGTGCATTGGAGTTCAGGTGTGCCAAGGAAGGATTTTGTATGATGGAGGATGCCCAGTGGCAGCTGTCTTTGGACTTTGAAATGTGGTTTGCCCAAGAAAGATCATGGCTGGTGGTGAGACCCAGGAGTTTGAATGACTGAACTTTCTCAAGAGTATTGTTGAGAAAGTAGATGGGGAGGAGGTATGGGTGGGGGAGGTTCGGCGAGAAACATATTCCAAGTATTTTACCATCTTGTGATTTTTGTCGAGGTCTGCATAGAGCGAAGAGGCTGCAGCCTTCTCGTCTGAAAGATGAAGGATGTCACAGCAGAGGGTGGAGTCCGTCACCAAATAGAGGATTTTCCATCAGCAAATAGACAGATTCAGAGAGAGAATTTATGAAGATCAAGAATAGGACTGGGCCCAGAACACTGTCTTAGGACACTCCAGCCTTGACAGGGAGAAGAGATGCTGTTAAAGAATGCTGTTGAAAGCCACACATTGGCTACGAGAGTAGAGGAAGTCAGTAAGACGTGTGGAGTTGGCTTTGGATGCCATGGGCAGAGAGTTTGGAGAGCAAGGCAGGATGCCAGACACTATCAAAAGCACAAGATATGTAAAGAGAGACAGATCTGATATCATGTCTGACATTGAGGGCCTCCATACATTGCTGGGTGAGTAGATGAAGCATGTCCAAGGTGGAGTAACCTGGTCTGAAACCAAAATAGTGATCCAAGATGAGGTTGTTGAAGAAAAGGAAAGTTTTCATATCGACTGCCATCACCGATTCCATGGCCATGCTGACGATTGGAAGTAAGCTCATTGGTCTGTCGTTGAAGAGATCAGTTTTTGCACATTTTTCGGTAATGCCGTAATGTTGGCGGATTTCCAAGCAGATGGAAGATGACCTAGCACAAATTACAGGATGAAAATGGCAGAAAGAGGATGTGAAACAGCAGCAGAGCAGGATTTTAGGACATACGAGTTGTAATGAATACAGGGGAAAAAGGTGGATGAAACTGGCAGTTCAGAACAAACCAAGCGAATGAAAAGACACAAAGATGGAATTGGGGACACACAAACTTGTATACAATGATGAGAAATAAAGAGCGAAACTTAACCCACTCTTGGCACCACAGAACACACTTTTACAAACAAGATAAGAATGCACACGTGGACTTCCTTTTGTCTATGATGTGCAGGGTGGAAGGCAATGATGCATGGTGTAGATGCAGGACTCAATGCAGCCTGTTTTGGAAGCCAGGAGCGAAAAAAAACAAGAGCCAGTGATGAAGCGAGTCCAAAGACGAAGGAAGCCAAAAATGAGACCAGCCAGCCACGAGGAGTGCTTGCGACGATCAGCCCCTCAACCAGCCCTCATGGCTCTCTCTGTCCTTTCCACACAAGTACTCCTGGTCTGCCCTTCTTCTTTTGACACACTTTTCATGGCAGGAAGTCTTCACCTGGCCCAGCTCACAAGCAAGAGGTGTTTACACATACAATATAACAATGACTATGCTGTTGGATTCGCTATATATGCTAGATATCCCTTATTGTCGGGTTTTCCGTCTGTCTGTCTGTGTGTATTGTGTTGTGTTGTCTGCGACGCGAGGCTCCACAGCACGAACCAGCAAACCGATTTCGATGAAACTTTGCCAACATGTGGAATATATACTGGGAATGTGCGCGTTTGAATTTCGTTGCCTAGCAACCACCCGTTGCTGTGCAGCGGCCAAAAAACCGCGTACAGTATTTTCAATACTTGTCCTTCAGTTGAATGTAGAGAAACGAGACTTCGGAATAAAACACTTCGAGATATTTAGAAATTTTACTCGAGCCGATTTTTGATTGAGGTTTTATTTTTCAAATGGTAGTCCTTCAAAAATCGGGTGTCTATTCACCGTCATTTTTATGAGGGGCTTAGGAAAGTGTGCGGAGCTTAGGAAAAGTGGACGTGGTTGATGAAAAGTGGGAGTGGCGTAGGAAAGTGGGAGTGGCGTAGGAAAGTGGCATGCTTATGGAAAGTGGGCGTGGCTTATGAAAAATATTGTGTGGCTCAGGAGGTGTGGTCAAACAAGAGCATTGAGAGAAGTTTATCGGTTTTGTGTGTGGTGTGTGTGTTGTGTGTGTGTTGTGTGTGGTGTGTGTGTGTGTGTGTGTGTGTGTGTGGTGTGTGTGTGTGTCTGCAACGCAGGCTCCACAGCACAAACCAGCAAACCCATTATTTTTCAAATGGTAGTCCTTCAAAAATAGGGTGTCTATTTAACGTCATTTTTTTGAGGAGTGCCAATTGGCAAAATATCGCAATAGGAAAAATCTTGCCTGGCAGAGGAACAATTGTATGTGAACCAATACGTCTTGGCAATGAATCTTCGTCGGTGGATCGGTCAGAATGAAAAGCATAGTATCCAGCGCTTCGATCCTAGCGAATCCCTCGTCGCCTACCGGCTTCTCTTTTATTACTGCCTCCTCAGCATCACTTGTAACAAACGACTTACTCTGACAGGTCCCTGCTCAAGTCACACGGACCATATTTACACTTACACAGCAGCTAGCTATGACAACCCCCCCCCACAATTTCCACATAACAATATGTAGGTGTCCTGTTTATTAGCCCTGTTGGACTGTCTGAAACGGAGGATTTGGATTTAGTCTCGATTTTTTGTGCGTTCGCAGCCATATCTCGGAGATGTACGGACTGATTTTATTTGTACTTGGCACAAAAATGACACATGACGGTTTCCGTATGCACATCATTTTGTTTCACGTTGCGATGGCCGACTGGTGGTCATTTTTTAGTTGTGAAAACCCTAATGTTGATGTCCTCAACCATTTCTGAGACATGCATTTACCGATGTTGTTCAAACTTGGCACACAGATAAAGAATGATGGCTTACATATATGCATGTGGTTTATTTTCTAGATCAAATCCGAGATGGCCGACTGGCAGTCATTTTGTTCCTTAAATCCCCAACCATTTTTCAGACTCGCATGGTCTGATTTTGTTCAAACTTGGCACAAGCACAGTGCATGATGGCACACACGTGCACCTCACTTTATTTTGCAATCTGATCAAAGATGGTGGACTGGCTGCCATTTTAGTTGTACATAAATATGGGATCCCCCTTTAACTCTGTACGGCAAAATTACTAAAACAACAGAGACTGGCATTTTCTATATTTTTAACTTGTTTTTTTGAAAAGCACATAAGATGAAGAAAAAATAGAACATTGCACCGACTCCACTTCTCCACAATTTCGTACCTGAGGAGTACTATACACCTTTAGCACCTGCCCATCCTTGATGTGAAGGCTGTAGCAAAGCTTTCTTCAGGGGCATGTAGATCTCACTGATAAATCGCTGAGACCAACCCTGACATGGAGGAAAAATTGCAACCACAAAGGCTGTGTTCTATTTTTAGAAGTAACCAAATAGTCACTGGGGGCAAGTTATGGTGAGTGTGCAAGATATGGGATCAGTTTAAGACATTAGAAGAATTCTCGTCCTTGAGCAGCCTGATGTAGTGGGACATTGTCATTTTGGAAGCTGACCAAAACTGTTTTTCCAACACCTCATGGTAACTGTTACTCGTAACATGGTTGTCCCTTTTAAAGGGCTTTCAAAAATCCCTGGTTTTTTATATATTTCAAACCAGGCGGTGTCAATTCGCGAGTGACTGTTAGGCAGTATATTGTCTTGAGTGCGATGTTAATGCTTGTATACCTATGATTCTATGTGAAATGAATTGTTTATCATGGAGTACGTCAGTACTCGATTATGGAGGGATGGCACGGGGAAATTATTTTGAACCTTGTAATGCTTGTTAAGGCTACACAATGATTGTAAATGTAGAGTAGAGTGAAGATGACAAGTGTTCATGTTTAAGTTCAATGTCACAGCCTGTGGAAGATTGTGAGTGTTTGGGGAATTTGGGATTTATTCCGGATATGGAGCATTCTCACGGCAATGAGCTGCTTCTGATTCCTTCTAGATATAAACCATCTGGAGTTATATCATGTTAATTTCCAAGTAGTTTCCAAAGAGTGTTCTTAGCTGTGTGTATGCACATGTAAAATCAGAGAGGAGAGGAGAGTCGAGAGAAGAACGAATCACAATTTGCTTTGTGCAGTCCCTTATTTTTCTTGAGTATTGCTTGTGTATTGTCCTTTGAATATTCTCAAGTTTGGACGGTTGGACATCCATCAATCAAAGAACCTTGTGATACCATCTGTGTTGAAAAGTTTCAGTGAAGAACATGCATCACCTTTGTATTACATTTAGCCTTTTACTTATATTATCAAAATAAAGACCAATCAAAGCCTTACACCTATGTTTGATATTAGATTAACACTTAAGTCTTTTACTTGGCTTTTTGTGTTCTCATCTGAACCAAAAATAATACCTCCTTAATGACTGAATTTGATTTTTGTTTTTTAATTATTGTTATTATTTTTGAATTGAGACAAAACAGCAGTTTAAATATCATTGTTTGACTTGGTGTTGTGAAAAGGAGGCAAAGTTAAACATTTTGACAGCAATGTATGATTTAAATAAATATGCCTTGGAGACTATTTTAAAAGCTAAATCTTACGATTGATGCAATCAGGAAGTTTAACTATTCTGTTAACGTGTTTGTGTCTGTGATGATTGATTTTAAATTTCATGCTTCCAACATCCCACCTTTATTTATTTGTGTGTGTGTGGTGTAAGTATGTATGTATGTATATATATATACACAGTAATCCCCCGCTATATCGCGGTTCACCTATCGCTCCCTTGGTTCATCGCGGGGTTTCCCTTGGAACGTAACTATTTTTTTTCTGCGGATTCCCCGGTATATCGCGGTAATAATATATAAAAAATAAATTATTTAAGCAATAAATTATAATGCGTGGCGCTCGACCAGTCACACAACGCACGAGACAAACTTTCGCTTGTGAACTTCGAATATTTTCTACGTTTTTCTCCAAGCCCTACGATGCCGCCCAAACGCCCTGCACCTTCCAAGGCTTCTGGCAAGGAACCGAAGCGCCAGAGGAAGGTCCTGACGCTCCAGGAGAAGGTTAAGGGGCTTGATATGCTTCGGGAAGGAAAAGGTTTGCCGCAGTTGGACCCATTATGGTTTGAATGAATCGACCATACGCTACATCAGAAGGACGAAGCCAACATCAGGAGCCGATCAAACCCAATGTGTTCTATACATCGCCCAGCGTTTAATATTCACTCGATATAAATCAAATCCAATCGTGTTTATACACCGCCCAGCGTTTAATATTCTCTCGATATAAATCAAACCCAATCGTGTTTATACATCGCCCAGCGTTGAATATTCACTCGATATAAATCAA
>CM068967.1:43374166-43390351 GCA_035128595.1 Eptatretus atami
GAGAGCGCAGGAATGAGGGGGGTGAGAGCGAGGGATATGAGTGAGTTGCGAGACGGAGGAATGAGGGGGGTGGAGAGCGAGGAATTGAGGGTGGTGGAGAGCGAGAATGAGGGGGTGTGAGGCGGAGGAATGAGAGGATGGAGAGCGAGGAAATGAGGAGGATGGAGAGCGAGGAATGAGGGGGTGGAGAGCCGAGGAATGTGGGGTGGATGAGCGAGGAATGAGGAGGGTGGAGAGCGAGGGTATGGAAGGGAGGGGGGAGAGCAAGGAATGAGTGGAGGGGGGAGAGCGAGGAATGAAGGGGGGAAGCGCGGAATGAGGGGTGGAGAGCGAGGAATGAGGGTGGAGAGCGAGGAATGAGGGGTGAGGAGCGAGGAATGAGTGGGGTGGGAAGCGAGGAATGAGGGGGGTTGGAGAGCGAGGATTGAGGGGGGAGGGTGAGGAAAGCAGGGGGGAGAGCGAGGAATGAGGGGGGAGAGCGAGGAATGAGGGGGGAGAGCCGAGGAATGAGGAGGGTCGGAGCGAGGAATGAGGGAGAAGAGAGTGAGAGATGAAGGGGCGAGAGAGGAATGAGGGGGAAGCGAAGGAATGAGGGGGGGAAGCGAGGGAATGAGGGGGGAAGCGAGGAATTGGAGGGGGGGAAGCGCAGGAATGAGGGGGGAAGCCGAGAGAATGAGGGGAGAGGAGCGAGGAAATGAGAGGGGGAGCGAGGAATGAGGGGGGGGGGGAAGGGAGCGGAGGAATGAGGGGGGAGAGCGAGAAATGATGGGGGGGAGAGCGAGGAATGGGGGGGCGAGGAATGAGAGGGAATAAGCGAGGAATGAGGGGTGTGGAGGGAGGCGAATGATAGGGGAGAGCGAGAATGAAGAAGAAGGGGGAGAGCAGCGAATGAGGGGGAGCGAGGAATGAGGGGGGAGAGCGATGAAATCGAGGGGGGGGGGAGAGCGAGAAATGAGGTGGGGAGAGCGAGAAATGAGGTGGGGACAGCGAGGAATGAGGGGCGGGGACAGCAAGGAATGAGGGGGGGACAGCAAGGAATTGATGGGGGGCGACAGCGTATGGAATGCGAGGGGAGAGCGAGAAGTAGGGGGGAGAGCGAGGCAATGAAGGGGCGGGAGAGGGATGAGGGACGCAGAGGGAGAGAGGTGTGAGGGAGGGATGAGCCGAGGGTGGAGAGGCGCGAAATCGGCGAGGGAATGAGGAGGAGCGACGGGAATGAGGGGGAGGGAGAGCGAGGAATGAGGAGAGGGGAGAGCGAGGAATGAGGGAGGAGGCCGAGAATTGAGAGAGGGGAGAGCGAGGAATGAGAAGAGGGAGAGCGAGGAATTGAGAATGAGGGGATGAGCGAGTGGAGATGAGAATAGGGAGAGCGGGAATGAGAGAGGGGAGAGCGAGGAATGAGAAGAGGGCGAGCGTGAGGAATGAGAAGAGGGGAGAGCGAGGAATGAGAAGAAGGGTGAGAGCAGGAATGAGAAGGGGGAGAGCGAGAATGAGAAGGGGGAAAAGCGAGGAATGAGAGGGGGGAGACGAGGCAGCGAGGAATGAGGGGGCGACAGCGAGAATGAGGGAGGGAGATCGAGGAATGAGGGGAGAGAGGGTGAGGAGGGGAGAGCGACGAATGGGAGGGGGAGCGAGGAATGAGGAGGAAAGCGAGGAATGAGGGGGGAGAGCGCGAGGAATGAGGGGGGGGGGAGAAGCGAGGAATGAGGAAGAGGAGAGAGCGTAGGAATGAGAAGAGGGAGAGCGAGGAAATGAGAGAGGGGAGAGCGAGGAATGAGAAGAGGTGAGGTGAGGAATGAGAAGAGGGAGAGTGAGGAATGGAAAGAGTGTCGAGTCGAGGAATGAGAAGGGGAGAGCGAAGGAATGAGGAAGGGGAAAGCGAGGAATGAGAGGGGGTAGCGAGGACAGCGGAGGATATGAGGGCGGGGACAGCGAGGAATGAGGGGCGGGTACAGCGAGGAATGAGGGGGGGAGAGCGAAGGAATGCAGGGGGGGAGAGGGATGAGGAGGGGGAGAGAGGGATGAGGAGGGTAGAGCGACGATATGAGGAGGGGGAGCGAGGAATGAGGAGGGGAGAGCGAGGAATGAGGGGGGGGAGAGCGGGCATGAGGAGGGGTGAGGAGCGAGGAATGAGAAGAGGGGAGAGCGAGGAATGAGGAAAGAGGGGAGAGCGGAGGAATGAGAAGAGGGGAGGTTGGGAATGAGAGGAGGGAGAGCGAGGATGCGAGGAGGGTGAGAGCGAGGAATGAGGGGGGAGAGCGAGGAATGAGAAGGGGGGAAAGCGAGGAATGAGAGGGGGAGAGCGAGGAATGAGAGGGGGAGCGAGGAATGAGGGGGGGAGCGAGGAATGAGGGGGGGCGAGGAATGAGAAGGGGGGAGGGCAATGAGGACAGCGGAAGAGGCAAGGAATGAGGGGGCGAGGAATGAGGAGGCGGGGAAGGAAGGAATGAGGGGGGGGAGAGCGAGGAATGAGCAAGAGGGGGAGCGAGGAATGAGAAGAGGGGAGCGAGAGCGAGGAATGAGAAGAGGGGGAGAGCGCAGGAATGAGAAGAGGGCGAGAGCGAGGAATGAGAAGAGGTGGAGAGCGAGGAATGAGAAGAGGGGAGAGCGCAGGAATGAGAAGAGGGGAGGAAGCGAGGAATGAGAAGAGGGAGAGCGAGGAATGAGAAGGGGGAGAGCGAGGGAATGAAGAGGGGGAGGCGAGGAAGAGAGGGAGGCGAGGGATGAGAGGGGAGAGCGAGAATGAGAGGGGGAGAGCGAGGAATGAGGGGGGCGCGAGGAAGGGGGATGGCGAGAAATGGGGGGGGAGAGGCGAGGAATGGGGGGCGAGGAATAAGGGGGGAGCGAAGCGAGGAATGAGGGGGGCAGAGCGAGGAATGAGGGGAGGCAGAGCGAGGAATGGGGGGCTGGAGCGAGGAATGAGTGGGGAGAGCGAGGAACAGTGGGGGAGAGAGCGAGGAATGAAGGGGGAGAGCGAGGATGAAGGGGTGGGAGCGAGGAAAAGGGGGGAGAGCGAGGAATAAGGGGGGGGGGAGAAAGCGAGGGATGGGGGGGAGAAGCGAGGCATGGGGGGCGGTGGAGAGCGAGGCATGGGGGGGGGGAGAGCGAGGGATGCCATTTATAAGCATTGCGCCTGTATCCAGCGAATCGTTGATGTGATGATTTGGCATTCGATGATACGAGTGAGGAAAATGGAAACTATTGTGAGGATGCACTTGCAGCCTGTTCCAAGTTAAGGCATTGCTGAGCACGCCAAAATTTTTGCAAATTAAGACACCAGCAAGGTGACCAAGGATGATGCCTTGATAAAGCATAATTAAATAAGGTGGTAAATTATCTTCAAAAGGGGTGTTTAAATTCAGCCAAACATGCAATTTTCATTCATGAACTACCTTGGAGTTCCCTTCGTATGCAAGCAAAGTTTCAGGCCGCTACATTCATGGTTTTGGAGTTATGGAGGGGATGGACACACACACACACACAACACACACTACCACAACTCTCTCTCCCTGTATCTCTGTGATATGTCGCATGCCCTAAGTTGTTAAGACCCCTCTCATTTGAAACACGCGTGTTCTAGCAGACCACATGCAAGGCATTGCCAATGCGGGCATGACAGGTGCGCAGCCCGGTCCTTCCATGACGATGGTCTCGCGGCATCCCGGGCCAGTATCCATGGGCATGGGGCAAGGGCAGCCAACCATGGTCCAGGTTTCTCAGCCAGGGACCATAGGAAGGGGCTCAGTTGTGCAGGGTCAGGTTGCAATGCCCCAGCGTATGGCCACGTTACCACCATCGGTGTCACAACAGCAAGGTACATTAATTCTGTGAATAGCTCATTCAAATGGCATTTTCTTTAATATTAAAACTTGCTGTTTGTTTTACGTTGGTTTTCTTTACTGTAAATATAAATGCGTTATTTCAATGTGCATAACGTAGTAAATCTTCCATTTTGTATTTGTGTCCATAAAGGGAGTACCGTAAGTAATTCCTTCAAAAGCATTCTTCATCGAGTAAAATTTTTGTTTCTTACAACTTGTTATTACTATTATTCATTACTTGTTGTTCACCTGTTTGGTTCCCTCATGTTCCCCTCCTCCAACTAAAGCACATAGCTCATGATTCTTGATCCGAAGTTCAAATAGTACCGTGTTGACTTTGTCCACCATAATTGCTGTATATGTTTACCATGTGTCAAAACATACACGGTTGTTCCAAATATCTGGTCCTGTGTTTGAAATGTGCAGTCCTGTGAACCTTAGAATGCTGCAAAGAAAATATTTCCTCGTTTTCTTTAACAGTTCAAATGTCAATGCACCAGCCCATACAAACACCTACAGGGCAGCCTGCGATGTCTCACATGCAACAAATCCAGAGGCAACCTATGATGCAACAGGTAAGGCTCCTCTGGTGCATCATCTAAGCTGCATGGGTTTCACATACAGTTGCTCCTTTTCCTTGATATCTGTTTAATTTCTGAATTGATTAACTGTAATTGAGCTTCAAATTTTGTTTTGACAGTACATATTCATTATCCCCGCACCCCTTTATTAGCAAATACCACCCGTCTCTTCGCTGACGGGAATGCTAAAGGGGGGAGGAAGAAAAAGAGTGGTGGGGAGAGTAAAGAGGTGGAGGGGAAAGGAGAGAGGAGGGAGGGGGGGTGAGGAGGGGCGGGGGAAGGGAAGACAGTGTGAGGTGAGAGGAAGGGAAGGCAGACGTGCGGTGGAGCATTATTTACGATTCACACTTTCATCAAAATGATTTTGCATGGAATAACAGTGAAGATGGAAACAAAATATTATCTGAAATCCATTTTCTCCCGGTCTTGCGATAAACACGATGCGGAGCCAAACACCGCTCAGACACGTCCGGAGACAAAACCCGCCAGACGCATCTGGAGCCAAGCTGTCTGGACACAAACACTGTTCAGACACATCCGAAGACAAACTCCCGTCCGGACGCGTCCGGGGACAAACGGCCCGGACGCTTCCAAGGACAAACGCAGCCCGGATGTGTCCGGGGACTAGCTGGCCGGAGACAAGCACCGTACAGACATAACCACTGTTCGGATATGTCCAGAGACCCTAACAGAGAGGGGAGAGTGCTGCACTGTGTTGGGAGGGAGTCGAACAAGGATGAGAGAGAGAGACAGACAGACAGACAGAGGTAGGGGAGTTAGCAGAGAGAATATGTTATGCTACACACACACACACACACACACACACACACACACACACACACACGTGCTTGGCCGATATGGACAATGTTTTGGGACTCGGCAGGTTGGAGTCAGTATTATTACCAATTGTAGTACTTACTGGATACAACCCAAAAACCTTGAGTGGCTTTCACCGAAAAACAATGTTGCTTTTTTTTTCTCGACGTTTCAGGGATATGTTCACAAACATTACTCTTTATAAACAGCTGCGTGTGATGGGTGGAAATATATTTGGCTCGGTAATTTGGAAAACGCGTTAATACGGCAAACGGCTCAGAAGTTGGGTATAATTTCACAGCAATTGGCTTAAGCTCTCATGCAAGCACTTCATTTATGTGTTTGATTAGGAATGGTTGGCTAGGCTGTCACTGCATACCATTTAGGATCCCTTTAACTTTAAAGTCTGTCTTCACCTCACACGCAGCAGTTAATGAAATAAAATGAATTTGTTCACATAATGACTTTATCCACAAAAAGTTGCTGCTTAATGCAGAACAACCCTGGGGATATCGCAAAGTTCAATCGCCCGTGAAATAAACATTGCAGATAATCCGCCATTTTGTCTGCTCATCTGTGCATGTGTCATGTGGTACTATACAATTGTTCGGGGTCCACACAAACATTATCACTTCTTTTTAAATACGTCTTTTTCACCAGATTTGCTTTGATTACCTGTGGAGCACTTCGTGAAACCTCCGGAAATATAGACACAGATCTGGCAGACGCTATGGATAGGCAGTCCCTCTCGGGGACAGGGTGCGAGGTCTAGCAGTGAATGCAATAAATCATCCAGCTCAATGAAGCTGGTTAATTTTGGCACATTACTCAATTTTTTTCTTCACTCAATATAATTCTCCAAACAGAAGAAAAAGATAAGTTTAATGCTTTGGAAATGTCACATTTTCTTATGTATGTATGGAGAAAGAGGGAACAAAGGCTTGCTTGTTTAAAGTAAATAGGGATATCGGCTTAGTTATAAGACTCGTTATTTCTTTAAATTATCAGATTTTATAACAAATTTCGACACTTGTTTAGTCCGGACGATATTCGATCCTAAAAACCAGAATAATATTTTGATGATATACTTTAATTAGTCCGTGAGAGTAGATCGTGGAAAATCGTATCATATAATGCATGAAATCGCTACAAGTTCATAATTTGAAAACTATAGTACTCACAGAAGCGATGTATACATCGGTTCATAGCTATGATGATGAAATGATAAAATGAAAAAGAAAACTTTATCGTTTAGAAATCGTTCTGGCCTGTTCCAAGTCGGAGCATGGTTGAGCAGGCCAAAAAATATGGCGGCTTCAGACGCCAGCGAGGTTACCTCGGATACACCTCAAGACCCCATTAAAGGATATAATTGAATAGTGCCGTTAATTATCTTTAAAAGGGGTGTTTTAATTAACCCAAACATCCAATTTTCACTCTTGCACTTCCTTGAAGTTTTCTTAGTATTCATGCAAAGTTTCAAGCTGCTAGGTTTCATGGTTTTGGAGTTATGGAGGACAAGCACTGACATTTATTTGTCTAGAAATGAGGTTCTTTCAGAATGTAAAGTAAACAGTTATATGTATCACTTACCCTCTTGTATTATGACATGCATGTTTGCTTCTCCCTTTGGTGTACGAATGGATCGCTTGTCCTCTCGTTCCAGAAGGGATGGGAGAGGCTGTTGTAAGAACACAAAGGAAAGTATGGATATTAAACAGAAAGGGGCAATCAATCTATTGACAATCTTTTTTAATTGAGGTAGGTTGGGATTGACGGCGAAGCAGGATCCAGGTAAACTGGTCCAAAGTGATGCAGTGGGGGGAACGAGAAGAATACCTCATAGTCTTATTGCTCGGGACAGGTGTTGTGTCTGGGTGGGAAGAAACTGCCAAATGTGTAGAGCGACTGAATGTATGCTCAGGTGGAACAACCTGTGAGAGACCCTCAGAGCACATTCTGTGGAAGTATATATAGAAAAGGCTCAAAGAAGCATCAGAGTGGTGGACGAGAGAGGTTCCAGGGATGATACTAACTCGTGTCCCTCCAGAATGGCAACACGTCGCTGGATTCTGTCAAGGAGATAGGTGACAGCCCAAAATGACAGGCACCAGCCCAAATATGGAAATAATACTCCATAACAGGTCATATATTGGGCTGGTGTCCTTGCATAGATGAATCATAGCAGCTTGTCGAAAGTATCGCAGCCAGTGAAATAAGCAGCCAAGGTGCTGGCAGGCTCTTTTAGCTATACCAGAGATATACTTTTCACAGCTGAGGTTTGAGTTGATATCAAATCCAAGCAGACGGCCAACAGGAAGTTCCAGCAAAGGTGACGAATCCATAGACAGGGTTGGAAAACAAGATGATCTTGAATTAGACACAGACAATAAGTGGGTCTTTTTTTGGTTGTATGTAACAAGCCAGTCTTTTCCCCAGTCAATCACACACTCTCGGTCCTGATTGAGAGTGGTACTGGCATGTACATGGGAAAGAGGAGACAAGGTTCTTGGGTAGGTAGTATTGTTGCGGACCGGGTATCGGCTGCGAGCACGACCGCTAGGTGTGACGGTAGGGTCGACTCTACCGAACACCCGGAATCTAGATCGTACCTTTCGGAAACTCCGACAGGTACGGTCCCTTACCGGACCGTGAATCGTCAATAATTCCACCACGTGGTACAGGGTTATTTGCCAATCTTCAAAATATCTAGAGCACGTGGCGAGTTACCGAGTATTCACACCCTCGACGGCCCTCGTACGAGTCGAGCCGTTAGCGTGCCCGACTCGTGCGCAACCCGAGCGGACGGTTGCCGAAGTTCCGTTGGCCCAAATGTACAATTTGCCGCTTCCCAAATTTCCCAACACGCACCGTGCTAAGCTAATGGAAGAAACGCAGCAACGAACTGATACATTTAACAAATGTATTTATTTATAATGGGGGAAAGGGGGGAGCACGCAAGAAGCAGAGTTATCACGACTAATGAGATACAAGTATGTACAAGGCACTTAACAGTTGCTACTTAAAGACGGGCCCACACACAGAAATGGACCCCAATGGTCTTTATTGAAGGCCTCCAGCTCGAGGACAGGTGAGCTAGAGACCAGAGCCTGCGCTTGGACCTGTCCACCTCGTGTGGTCTTCGACGATCCGGCTCGACGGGACTCGAATCCGCAACATGACGCCGCTCCAAGCACCGGGCACCGCGCTCTCCAACCGGCCGCGCACCAACCGACCAAGGCCAAGGATCAGAGGCGACGACGATCCAGCTTGGCGGGACTCGAACCCACAACACAATGATGATGACCACCACGAGCCCAAGATGACAACCAGATGACAACCAAGACGACCACCAGGTGACAACCAAGACGACCCCCAACCAACCTGGCATTCCTTTATATCTTCTTCTTCCCCGGGGTCAGACAATCGCCTTCTGAGGCGGCCTCCCCTCTCATTGGCCGGCGTGTCGTGAGAACATCACCTTCTCCACTCTCATTGGCCAGCATGTCGTGAGAACATCGCCTTCTGAGGCGGCCTCCACTCTCATTGGCCGGCGTGTCGTGAGAAGACCGAACTCTGTGGCCTGATTGGACAAGGGGCACGCCCCTGCCTTCCTGGGCGGAGTCTCGTTCTGAGTTGATGGAAATCTCCGCCCACGTACGTGGTCGGACGCACGTAGGCATTGGCGTCAGTGTGAGGAAGTGAGGTGAAGGTGAGAGTGATGCAAACAAATCTCCGCAGCGCATACACGTAGTTCCCGTTAGACACAGGGAGGGGGGCCCTAACTATAAACACACACTTACCGATATAACTGTTCTATAGGGATCCTGGCTTTTGTGTGCGATGGTTTCCAGATTCGTAACAGTGTATTGTGCTGAATCATCTGCATAAATGTTTAACTGAGAAATAATCCAATCAGGCAGATCATTGATACATAACAAGAACAATATTCGATGCAACACAGAACCTTGAGGAACACCACCATTCGTATTATGGACAGGGTATGACAAAGATTTGACTATTTGCAAGGAAGTCAGAAATTGTATCAAGCAATTTTCCAGAGATGCCACATGATCTTAGCTTATGAATAAGGCCCTTGTGCCATACTTTGTCAAACGCCTTCAAAATGTCGAGAGCAACAACCTAGGCTTCTCCACGATGATCCAAAGTCCTATTCACAAGTTCATTGATAAGAGATAGAACATCACCGGTCGACTATGAATGTCAAAAGCCGTACTAGACATCAATTAGGAGGTTGTGGGTTTCCAGATGAGTCATGAGTTGTCGTTTGATCAGGGATTCAAACGCTTTGCTTATAATGAGTAGAAAGTTAATAGGCCGATAGTTATAAGGATCAGATTTCTCACCGGAGCCTTGAAAGACAGGAACTACAGAAACCTGCTTCCAGCTAGGTGGAAACAGACTTTGTCAGACACAAGCATTACAATTTTGAGAGAACAGAAGACAGTTCAGGTGTACACATCCTCAAAGCAATTGCAGGGATTCGATCTGGTCCAGGAGATTTTGAGATTTAAGTCCTTGAATAATCTTAGCATTGCTCTTCACCCGGCTCTGCTACTCCCACATGCGCATTAAAGTTATCCACAATGCACAGCATCACCTCCAGCTCACTATCGTTCTCTGTCGACACTCTACAGTGTGTCCCTGAATTCCTGCTTCTCCGCACCTGTCCATCCTGTTTGTGGCCCATATACTGACATAACACAAACTATTTGCCTCTGTATCACCACCCATGCCATTACTATCCGTCCCTCCCATCTTTCCACTCTGACCACCTGCTTACTAATTTCTTCCGATACTATTATTCCCATGCAATTACTCCTTCTTTCCCATGCAATTACTCATATTTTTTCCACTTTCCTCACTCGTATCATTGAATGCCTGATCTTCATGCCTACGAATCGCTGTAGACATCGCTTTTGTAGGTATTATAGTTTTCAAATTATAGCTTTGCTATTATAGTTTTGTAGGTATTATAGTTTTCAAATTATAGCTTTGGTATTATAGTTTTGTAGGTATTATAGCTGGTTTCTCCATGGGGAAATCCCCGGAGTGAGGAAGGCAAAATAAATTAAATTGAAGATTGAATGAAAGGAATCCTTCCTCTTCTCCAATGGCTTGATTTCTGATCATCAATTTGGATTCAGACCAGGTCACTCTACCCTGGATATGCTGCTTCTGCTCTCCCAACAATGGATGGAGGTCCTCAATGCCGGAGATAAAATCAGAGCCACATCCCGAGATATATCGCGTGCTTTTGACACAGTCTGGCACCCTGCCCTGCTCACCAAATTCTCTTCCGATGGTATCCAAGGCTATCTCCACTCATGGCTTGCTGACGTCCTCTCCTGTCGCAGCCAACGTGTGGCCCTAAATGGAGTTCTTTCATCCCCCCTTCCAGTCCAGGCTGGAGTTCCTCAAGGCAGCGTTCTGGGCCCTGTTCTTTTTCTGGTTTCATCAATGATGTCTCCGACTCTCTGGAAAATCCTCTTTATCTCTTTGCTGATGACTCCACCCTCTGCCTGTTCCATCTGTCATCCCTCAGACCGGCAAGCAGCAGCTTCTTCGCTCTTTGCAGATCTGGGTAAAATCACAAACTGGTCCAACACGTGGAACATGTCTTTCAATCCTGACAAATCTCACACTCTCACTATGTCTCTCCGAAAGGACTGTTTGGAACCCCCCCCCCCCCCCCATCTACTTTCTCAATAATCCTCTGAAAGAAGTCCTTTCTTTCGAGCTTCTGGGTTCTCACTCTACCATGATCTTTCCTGGAAAAGCCACATTTCCAACCTGGCCTCCAAAGCCAGTTGCCGACTGGGAATCCTCCGTCGTGCAAAGTCCTCCCTCGGCCCACCTGAGCTCCTGACCACATACAAAGCTTTCGTCGCAGCCTGATGGAGTACTGTTCTCCCCTCTGGGTCGTGCTCCTGCCTCTCATTTCTCGGCTTCACACTGTGGAAACAAAGGCATTTCGGATCATTGGTATATCCCACGATGAGGCTGAGTCTTTGGGCCTCTCACTCTCTCACCGCAGGCAGGTCGGTGGTCTTTCTGTCTTTTACCGTCTCCTCTCCGGTCTCGCCCCACCATATTTACGCAGGGCGCTCGAGTTTGCCAACAACCCCCTTCTGGTAAAACTACCAAAATCACGAATCACTGCTCACCTTCACTCTTTCATTCCTCTTTTTTCCTGCTTTTGGAATAAACTCCCTCACTCTGTTCAATCCCATTCTTTCCTCCAGGCCTTCAAAACAGCTCTTCACCACCACCTATCATCCTCGATCTTTTCTGAATGTAGGTAATTTGGGCACAGGAAATTTGGTCACGGGAAACTTGGTCACGGTAAAACGGTCACAAGGTAATTTGGTCACGGTAAAACGGTCACAAGGTAATTTGGTCACGGTAATCGGTCACAAGGTAATTTGGTCACGGTATTAGTATTATTATTTATTATTCACTTCATTTAAGGCCAGTAAGGCCCAAGAGCAGTAATAAACATTTTCATTTCATGGCCGGCGAATCTTGTTGGCATTATGACGTATTGACCAAGTTTGCTGACTACTATAATGGAATCGGATTTTAATAGTTGAGAGAGACAGAATCGATTCCATTATAGTAGTCAGCAAACTTGGTCAATACGTCATTATGCCAACAAGATTCACCGGCCATGAAATGAAAATGTTTATTACTGCTCTTGGGCCTTACTGGCCTTAAATGAAGTGAATAATAATAATAATAATAATACCGTGACCAAATTACCTTGTGACCGAATTACCATGACCAAATTACCTTGTGACCGTTTTACCGTGACCAAATTACCTTGTGACATTTTACCGTGACCAAGTTTCCCGTGACCAAATTCCTGTGACCAAATTACCGTGCCCTCTTTTCTACGCCCGTTAATCCACCCACCACCTCCTTCAAATTCCCTGCTTTCCTTCCTGAAAGTCCCTGTAGTGTCCATCTTGTACACCCCATGTTTCCCGCCCCATCCCTCACCCTTCCACAGATCTCCTAATGTCTCTGTTCCTCACTGTTTTGTCCTTCCCACGTCACTATTGTAATGCCCCCCTTGCTGTGCGTTGTGTGTTTGCTCTCATGTGAGCCTTGACAAGGTATCCAAAAAAAAAGAAAAAGGAATGATTAACATAACTGGAGGGAAAGAATAAGTAAAGCAATTGGGCAACTGAACTACGAGTTCAAGAAAGAATTGGAAAATGGTTTCAGTGACTACAAAGCAATGTTTGCTGAAAGAACAGGAAGAAGCAGTGCAGAAGACTCTCTTTAGCTTCTTTCTGAAGGTTGAGAGGCATCGAGCTTATTAACCTACAGCATCGACATCCTCAACACTATCAACACCAACTCCATCACCAAAAGGTAGTGCAAAGAAGAAGCCAGCATGTTCTCTTGTGGAGTTGTCAGACATGGAGGAAGGGACAACCCTGAGCCTCTGTCTGACTAATTATCAACACCGCGCAGCCCCACGCCATGGCAGGATGGCCGAGAGGTATGCACACTCGCTCTAAGCTGTCTCACCTGTGTTTGAAAGTCTACAGCTGAGGTGACAGTCATAACGGTGTTTCACAGGCAGGGTGATTAATCATTGTGTGTACCGTCCCTCAGATGGATGTTAAACTGGCCATCCCATCTTCCGCAATGAGTTGGAGGACTTTAAAGATCCCTTTGCGGTGTCCTTCGTGAAGAGTAGGGGAGCTATCCCCGGCATCCCCGGCAAATTCCAAATTCTATCTCAAACCTCAGGGGCACTGACGGCATCAGCAGCGCTGCCTCACCCTCAGTCAATGATGCTACTCACAGCCTTGTGCTGTGCAGGAATAAAGAAGATAACCAGACCCCTTGAGGTATAGTATGATATTGTCATTATATTTTATTTCATGTACTCTTTGAAAATGTTCTACTCAATTTTTTTTCTGTCAGGAACGCATTCCCCCCTTAATACATTAAGTCAATGGGATTTTGAAGTACAATTTACATTATTTTGATGTAAACCCTTTCCAGGAACGCATCTATGACGTAAATGGGGAAGTGTGTGTCGTTGGTTTTGTTATCTCCACGTGCGGGTTTCAGAAGGTGGAACGAAGCCTTTCCAGGTCTCAAAGTTCAAAGTGTGCATGCGTGCGTTTTAGTTAGATGGAGGGGAATCCATTCTACCAATGGAACTGGATATGGACCTTGGTTCAGGTCCATATCCAGATCCGGCCTCTCAGTGTGATACAAAACGTAAACTGTTCAGCCTAGTGGTGATATGCACTCTAGTAATTGCCGTTCTCGTTGAATCTGCTTCAGGTGTTGAATATCTCTGTGTATGCTTTTGTAAGATTTTTTTTTTCATTCTCGCGCACTATACTAGACATTGTATTGTTACAGATCTGGCCGAGGGGGTAAAATGCGATCGTTTAGAATAGTTATTTCTCAGTGCATGTCAGTGCAAAGTGCGTTGTAATTGTTTGTGATAAATAAAAGACGATGCAGTGAATGTTCTGGAGCTCTTGTCTTTCCTTCCAATATGGCTTTTTCTAAACCCCGCTTCCCCTCCTTTAAATCCCTTTGCGGTGTCCTTCGTGAAGAGTAGGGGAGCTATCGCCGGCATCCTGGCCAAATTCCAAATTCTAGCTCTAACCTCAGGGGCTTCTTGAACTTTCCACAATGTTTCTGTTCGTATATGGTGTTTTCCTCTCAGTAAACAACCAATCGGCTCGACCCACAGTGTCAGCACAGGAGTGAACGGAAGGGCCCCAGACATACCAAGGGGTGCCATATAATGGCATGTCTAGCTGTGCCGTCCACTCAGTGAATCCCACAAGTGTGCTCACCTAGCCTGGGAGAGTGTATGAAAACAACACAGTGCAAGGTTTATGGGTTCTGTCTCTAGGCAGCTCGTTCTCTCTCCCCCGCGAGGTTTGCTGGAACTGCAAGGTTTTCTTCATCATTTACTCACGACACCATCTCTTCTCTCCAAATCCTGTCCTGCTATGGTGTGCCTAGAACTCAACTGGTGGCGTGAACACACAGGGACAATGTGCAAGGACGAGCCCGCACAAGACCACTGAACAAAGCCCCTCCCCTCTGCCACCTCCTTTCCCCCACCCCGCCACTGTGTGACGATCATTGCCGTGTGGAGTAGGTTCTGCTCTCTCTGTGTCTTATATATTCCACTGTGTCCCGTGTTACCCCAGAGGTGTATGAATAATTAAGTTATCCGGTTAGGTTTTGTCCATTGTTCTCCGAGGGTGGTTGGGATATTTAAAATCCATTTGTTACCGTTTTGTGTCACTACTTCACAGGTGTGTCTTTTTTCCTGCTCCCTTTTGTTGCAATATACTCCCTTGTTAAATGAGTGTGTGTGTGTGGTCATGGGCAGGGAATACTCTAGCGCATAGGGAATTTGGGATTGACCCGTTAGTTAAGCAATTTTGGTCCACGCATTGGCTTGTGAAAAGTGAATCGCCTGTTGTCTCTTGCTCAGCCACTTCTATAAGGCTAATTCGCCCTCGTTGCATGGTTTGAAACTCCGATTTGCAACCAAATTAAGCTGGGCAGATGAGGAAACATTCTCGTCCCCTACCCTTCCTGGTGCCGCACAAGTCTTGAAGTCCTGCGACCGTAACAATATATCTTGTATTCCAAAATGGCATGCTTTTTTATTATTATTTTCCCCCACTCACCCCATCATTACAGCCGGACCCTTACATTCAACAGACTTCTCCTTCCCTTACTCTCTTATCAAACTTCCTTGCTCTCTATTTGCTCCCCTAATTTACTCTCCTGTCATAGCTTTTCTCAATTTACTTATTTTCCATTTACCTTCTCCCTATTACTTATTTAAAGTCAATCACTCATTAAAGAAAGTGTCTGCATCCCTCATCTCTGTCCCATCTCAACTGCATCCCTCTGTTTAGGTCTCATATTTGTCGCTTGACTGTTTTTGGGTGCTTTATCACCATGGTAATATTGTAACTTCTGCAGACACGAATGACTCAAGCTCAGCAGATGCAGCAGATGAACCAGATTAGATTGCAGCAGCAGCAGCAACAGCAGCAGCAGCAGCAGCAGCAGCAGCAGCAACAGCAGCAACAGCAACAGGTGCAACTGTCCAAGGGTCATGTCAGCTACAGTCTCTATGTTGTGATATGCTATGCACCAATTGATCTTTAGGATATTTCGGCTAACAGTGTTCAATTTAACGATCTGATGGGTTGATAGATTTGGGTTGTGACAAAGTTGGGCAGCAGGTCCTCCACCTAACCAGAATTTGGGCCATTTTCCATTGAAATCCTTGGTACACAACAGGTAAAAAGAAATGACTGCCTATTCCAAATGTGTTTAAGACTACTTAATCAAACATGTTTGTTCTTTACAAACTGTTAAACTGGTCACATGCATGCTAAACCAATTATACAACATTGCTACCTCCATTATAACAGAAGATCTCTCGTACAACTACCCCAGACATGCCAGTAACCTGAAGAGTTAAAGGCAACCCAAGTGCTCAGACCACCTCAATGCTAATCCATCCCTTGATACCCTGCAGAATAGATATGATGTGTCTTTTTCTGATTTCCAAATTATAAAGTAGGTAAATTTGCTAACTCCATGATTAAGCAGAAAAAACAGCCATCGCTTGAAACTGTAACACCCCTTCTACCCAGCTACCAGTACATTCATATACATGGACGATTTGAGCGATGAATCAAACACTTGTTGCCATTGCTCGGCAGTTACCACAAGAGCACTGGAAAAAATAATTATACATTTTCAACACAAATTTCCACAAATCAAACGAACCACCATCTATTTCTAGTGAAGAGAAAATGTATGCATCATGTACTCCTCTGAGAGGATTTGACATAGGACGCTAAAACTTTCACGGTTCTCCCCTAAACCATCACCCCCACAATACCCACCACCATCCCACCCCCCCC
>CM068967.1:43401765-43412450 GCA_035128595.1 Eptatretus atami
GTCTCCATTGTTTCTTTCCCTAACTATTAAATCGATCCGCAGCGCATCTAGCGATTTCAAAACATTTAAACAATGGGAGGTGAGCTATCTAGGGAACATGCAGTTAACGACATAGCTGACTAAGGGAACCTGTATATTGTGTGCGATTGAATTCCAAATTCGTAACACAGGCAACTAGGCACGGAGGTAACAATGCAGAACATGGCAGATGCAGACGAACAGATCGGCGTGACGCGGCGGCTCTGGTGGTGGTTATCGATCTGGAGGCAGTGTGGTTGGCTCGGCCGCATATGAAGGCGGGTCCGGACCTGCCTCTGTTTCCTACTCTACTGCCTTTGCACTGTATCTGTCATACCCTCCTTCATTCTGCACACACACAAACAACAGTTGCCCTCTTTAATTGTCTACTTTATGTAATAATTTACCTGTGTCAAGTTGTGTCCTAGAGCCTGTTATTGTCGTCATTGTCACGGGCTAAGTATCTGTCCCGTGCTATCGCAGCCTACGTTCCTCTCTGGAGGGGCAATGGAAGTAGCGTGCTGTCTCAGGCCCAACGGCCTAGACATGGCTCCCCCTCCAGACGTTCCAGCGCGATCCTACCAAGGTGAGTCACACGGCATACCCAACTGAGCGAAGGGATGGAAGTGGTGCGAAAGGGGTTCACACTTCCTATTACCCGGGAGTTTCAAAAACCGCCTCACACTTCCTTAAACTACTCGGTTCTAAAAACATGATTCGTCTGCCTGTGTTGGTTGCATTACTAAAATTGGCGCTTGCCTCAAAATTTTGTCGTGCGCCATCAGCACCAATTTCCGTGGCGCGTGGTCAGGCGGACTCACCTCTGCGAACTCTACATGGGAACCCCAGGCCGCAGGCTGCCGAGCTAGCTGTCCTACAAACGGGGGGTTGCCTCTCTGGCATTGCCCTCCCGATGCACGTGGCGGTTGATCCCGGGTCCTTTCCGAGGGTGCCGTGCCCAGTACATGCCCGCCTGGATTCTGGGCTACGGTCCCGTTTCCGACGGGTGCCCGTCTACACTATCCGGCCTCTTGGGCTTAGCTACTCTGGCGATGAGTCGGTGCCTGGGTGGCCCCTAAACAACCAACTTCACGCCACGCTCCAGCGGTCATGAACTTTGCACTCCAAAGGGTTTCGTGTTCTCGCAACAACAAAACGACTCTGTTAGTAATTTGAAATACCCTAGCTAACTTAACTGACCGGGTCACTTGGTGGAATACTCTCCACCAGTATTGCACCATGCATACCATTCGCTCCATCACACTTGGGCCACTGTCTCTCATCATTCCTCACACTTTCTTTGCAACTCACACCACACTCACACTGCATCCTTCTAATAAATCCCTGCTACTCGTGCTCCTCGTATCCCTTAAACTCATGCACGTTCCATTTACTCTAAGTAGCTAAGCTACGTTCCATCCACATTTCCAGTCTGCATGGTCCAAATATCCAAAATCAATTACATTTCCTAATCTAAACTAATCCTCTAACTAATCATTCCACGGGCATCCATGAGGTACACCCATTCCCATGAAGCGGTCAAACTACTCTATCCTCTCCTAATAGTATTCTGTGCCTAACAAGGGGTTTCACCCCTGCCTGGCATGTTACTTCGAAAGGCGAGGCTGCTTTAAACTTTTTTTTTTTTTTTCTTTTTTGCGCACGACAGCGCGGCAACATCAGCCTCGCTCTTTTCGTGACGTCATAGGAGTGCTTGCGCCCGCGACCTCGTCCCTCTTGGACGGTACGTCGGCAGAATTCCTTCTGCCGATTCACACACGTGCAGCCATGACGTCACTTGCGCATCTAAAGCAAGCCGGTTGAGGGTCCCCAGCGAAACATGTGCTTGCTCGTCGGAGCTTTAAAACCGAGTCGCGTGGAGAACATTCGGTCCATTCCGAATCAGCTGCTTCTGTCCGTCGGGGATCGGCTTAAACCCCGCTGGCGTTCCGACGGGTTTCACTGTGCAGCGCGCAGTGGCGGCCTTGTGCGTAGCAGCAAGGACCGCTCGTGTTGTGCAAACGGCCGGTTCATATTAGCTACGGCGTACTCGCTTGTCTTATATCTGGTCGTCTCTCGCCGTTCAACCGCAATCTCTGCTGTGCCACGGACGCTCCAGCATCCACATGGATGGGCACGGATGCGGTTCGTTTCGCCGCATACCTACTGTATCTCCCTCACGTTCATCAGCGTACCTGCTGTCCTCTACCTACGTGCTTCACTGCATCGTGCCGTGTTCACTCACCACGTGCTGTTTCCTCGCACAGTAGGTTATCTCACTAACAGGTATCTACTCATCTGGGCTTCTTCCACTCGGAGGGGGTTTCAACGCCAAACACGACGTCATTCTTCCACACTGTGGTGCTTGTTTCCACATAGCGGAGGTGGCTGGGAGCGAGGCACCCGCGGACACTTGACACAGGTTTATATCGTCGCGAGTTCATGGAGTACATGCCGTCACACTCAACATCGGGGTCGACTCACACTTGCCAACACACGGGAAACCACCTTGGGGAATTCGTGTCCACAAGGGGTTCGGGCTCTATACCAAGCTGCACGTGCCCGTCTACAGACCGCCTACGTACGTGAAGTCTCGACCCGAACGCCTGGTCGTGAGTCGCTCAAGGGGGTACTCTCTCCCCCTCGTTCTGGGAGGAGGCTATTCCAACTGTCGAGACTTTGGAGCCGGTCTAACCAGTCGCGATCCTCACGGTCCTGCCATACTCATTGTGTGTGTGTCGGTTTTACCTGTCAGTTCGCTTAGTCTCCCGTTCTCTGTACATTTTATTTCCCGTCACCGCGACGCGTTGTATCTCCTGCCTCTCGTGTTCATGAGTTCGCGTCATCCATTCTAATTTTTCCTCCGTAGTCATGTCACGTCCTGGTTGCTGTACTTTCTGTCAGGACCTCGCAAAGTCTCCGAATGTGTATTTTGTCTCTCGCACGGGGCGACAGTCACACTGTTCCCTTGTCGGTTTCGGTCGGGCGCAGTGGGCGCATTTGCGAACATTACGTTGTCGCGGTTTACAGCTGACAATTGCCTGTTTTCCCGCTGCAGGCGTCTGATGTCTGCATCTACACCGAGCGTTTGCATATTTCATCTTTTTTTTTCATGCTTTCATCTCGTTTTCCTCTGCACGCATTTTCATCTTATGTTTTTCATTTGTTGCGCATCTTTCATTTTAGTTGTTTTTCATTGTTGCGCATGTTTCATTTATGTTGTTTTTCATTTGTTGCGCATTTATTTATGTTGTTCATCTGCCTGCACACGCCAAGCATTCCCCATTGGCTGATCTCAGCCAACCGAGAGCCGATTCGCCTCGGTCGGATCGCCGGATCGCCGGGGACCACGGGGAGGGATCCTGACGAGGGGGAGGGGGGTGATCCACCGGGCCTCTGCTGCCATTCGGGTTTGGGTGATTGCGGGGGGATTGTCCTGGAATGAGCATTTCTGCTCGGGGATTCATTCCTGACCATGGTTCTCTATTCTACATCATTTCTAATGGCCTATGCCTCCGCCTCGGCTTGCCCCTTGGCTGCAATTTACAACTGTGTGGGATAAATTATAACGCTCCTGATTTGGAGGAAGGGGGTTTGCTGTCGTATACCCATGAGTCCGACTGAGAAGGTCGGGCTTCGATTTTGCTACGGGGTGGAGGGGCGATGACTCTTCATGAAATCGCAATTGTTGCGGATTTCGAACTACAATTTACGGAGGTGGATGGTTACATGCTCCTGACTATTCGTTACAAGGGCCGGGGTTGTTTCGCGAGACTCTCTGAAGAGCGGTCGAGTCGGCCGACCGATGCGGATGAGATCGCGTCCGGATAACTCCGAGCGACGGGTCTGTGTCAGAATCCGAAATACGCCAATGCGGCCAGATCACGTGGGGAGGTGATATGCCAATCTGCAATGTACCTAAATACCCTACACGGTGCCAACTACGCGGGGTCCATTCAACCCCTACGACGGAATCCTGTACGGAACAACCACGCGAGGCGAGCTGTTGGTCGCGCGATTTCGGGGTAGCATACTCGGACTAAGGTCGTGGTCCAATTCCCATTACGGCAACCAAGCTTTCTAAGCTCCAAACACGAAATGTTCAGTCAATGCGGGATGGACTGAAGCGAGCAGGTTTATCATTTACACAAAGGAATTTTATTATATGAACACGTATGCAATTAACAAGCAACAAATAGAACTACAGAGGCCGTCTATAGCAATTAATTAAGTGTATAACAGGATACCACTTACCACGTTTTACTTACGGGACTCGGCGCACAAACATTCATTGAGAAAAAAGCAGGAAAAAACCCGACCCATCAAGGCAATGGGGGTCAGACCTGGACCTCTTTTGGGTCTTTATGGCGTGGAGACTGGCAGACCGAACGAGTCCCCGGAGTGTGCAGGTTACTGCACCCTCGTGGCGTCTGGTTGGCGACCCACGGATGCTCTTCCCCATCAGACAGATAGCGTAGCCCGCGGTCGCAGCTCGGGCGGTTCGGGGGTGTGCAGGTTGGTTTAGGGGTTTGCGCTGGTGTCGGCGAGAGACGGCGTCGATGTTCTTCGCGCACTCTCCACTGGAAGATATAGGGTGGGAAGGGCGTTGATATTAGTTACTTTCGGGCTAAGGAGGGTAGGCAAGAGCTGGTGTGTGCGTTAGGGGAGAAGTAGATGGTCATTGCAGGCGGGCATGGCTGCGCCGTGCGGGATAAAGTCCACCGTATGGTTAAGGTGGGCTGTAGTGTTTGTCTCTTGATAGTGGGAAGTGGCGACAGGAGTTCGGTCGACGTAGATGGACTCGGGGGGTGCGGTGGGGCTGTTGTATGTCGATAGGGTGAGGGAGGTATATAATGTGAGAATGTTAGCTACTGGGGAGGCTACGGGTTCGGAGGGCGACTTTGCTGTGAGGCTACTATCTGTGCTCGCAGGTCATGCGTCGGCCGACTAATTACAGAGAGGACTCGGTAGTGGTCTGGGAAGGATATGGGCAAAAGCTTATAGCTTCATCCGACGTAGGGGACTATGCTGAGATGGAGGCGTGTGCGGTGTTAGCAGTCGACGGATGCACGAACCTGCAGGCGCAACGGGCGGTCTGCATCGAGGGTTGTTCTAGGAACGAGGCTAAGGTATAGTCCACGAGTTGGATTCTTGTCTGTTGTGTCGGTAGGTAGGTGGAGCTATAAGATGAAGCAGTGGATAGCCGAAAAGCGTGTCCAGCTATAGAACCGCGGTGAAATCTCTTATTTCACTTAACGCCTTTGTTAAAGTGGTCTTTGTTTTGGATGGTCTCTCTTGGATATGGATCTAAGCGGCGGGGATGTGTTGTGTTTAAGTTTGGATAGAATGTGCGCGCAGTCTGAGATCGATGGGCTTTGTTGAGTCTGCTATGCCGAGTTACCTTGTTGAGGTGCTGTCGTAGGTCGCTACGGTGGTGGGGTTGGTACGTGGAGGAAGCGGGCTACAAAAAGATAAGAGGATCTACGTCTTGTAATGTCATTGATATCAGGACATCCTATTCCCTAGCACCGGGTGGTGATTGCTTGCCCGTGATCGCACGGCCCGTTCTAACCAGAGGGGTGGAGGAGGCGTAGTCATGCGGGATTTGACCGATCACCTACGTTGGGGACTGGTAGAGACTTGATAATGAGGGTTCTCTCTCTCGCAGAAGAGGGGGGGGAAAGGGGGCCGGCAAAAGTCATAGCAAAGTCTTTGGTGCAGGGGAATGGATGGAGATGGTTGCAAAACAAAAAATGGACTGGATGCACAGGCTGCCTGCAGGGCAGTCCTCACAAAACTGGATGGTCCTAGCGCGCATGGTGATGGATGGACACGGGCAAACGCAACCAAGGGCCAGCAGGCATGGGGTCATGGCAGAGGCAGATGGACAGAAGCTAAGCTGTGATTTACTTCATACACAATGGTTCCACCGAGCGTGTTTGTAAAAGCCCGAACGACCAGAGCACATGTGCTTCGCTGTGGGAACCCCCGAAAATCGGGCCTTGCTTGAGCGGCGCAGAGTACGTCCAATGCTGACGTGTGTTTTGAATCCGGAGAAAGGAATCGCCGACGTACCTCCAAGAGGGAAGGTTGCGGGGCCTAGCAGCTGCTACAGTGACTCGAGCGAGAAAAAGACGCGCTGTGAACTGCCGCGGCTGGTGAGCATATATTCCAAAAAAAAAAAAAAGAGTTGAGAAAGCAAGCCTCGCTTCGGTGAACATGACCCTGGGGCAAGGGGGAAGTACCCCGCTGTCCAGGCACAGACTAGAGCTAGGGAAGGGTTACGTGATACTAGACCGGCCCAATGGGCAGGTGGAAGTCCCAATTGGCCGTGAATGGAATAGTAGAGGGATCTGAGGTGAGATTTAGAGGGAAATGATGAGACGAGACAACGTGAGTGGTCGAGGGGAGTACTAGCACGATAGTAAAAGGTGTGTGACATAGTAACTGAGGATGCACACATAGGGATTTCTTTGTTGTCGCATCGTAACGTGCTATACCAGTGTAAGGGACACTGGGAAGCACAAGTTCGTAGGGGATTGAGATCAGAAAGATGGCAGAGGTTAACGTGGGGTGTTGAAGATTGGTGAGTTGATTGAAAATGTGCTGGTGATGATGAGGCGCACACGGGTCTGATGTTTTGAAAGTGAATGTGGATAGCAGGATGCGAGTGATGAGTTGTGGAGATGATCTCGGAAAGGACCCCGGGTCATGTAGAGTGAGTCTAGCTGTTAGTAAATTGACAAAAGTGTGAGGTCGTCTTTGATGTTGGGGGAATAGGTTCTCGATACCTCATTTGGAGGGTGCAGGAGCCCTGTTGACAGACTGGAGAGCCGGCGCGAAAGGTGAGTACGCTGAGTGGCGTACCTCCGGACCTCGGGGCTAGTCCGCCGAGTAGGACCAAGGCCATGGGGCTCCGGATAGGCGTATGGGCACGTGCGCCCGCGATGAGCGGGCCGGCGCGTAGCGCTTGGCAGTGAATGGCACCGGACTCGGAAAGGGGCCGAAGGCCAGCTGCCACGTGACGTTTTCAGGGGAGTCGCAGGAGGCACTCCGGGTTAAGGATCTGTATACTCGGAGGCAAGTAGTGCGCGGTGCATTGGTAATGGAACGCAGGAGGTATAAGCCCGCAAGAGGAGCCCACAGCGCCACAGCCATAGACTCGGTATGGGCACGAATATTAAAATTAGGGCAAGGCCCAATATTTATTGAAATGGATCAACCGGTTTTGTTGGTTATGAATCACATCGAACCGGAACATTGGTTTTTTTAGAAGAACCGGAATTAGTTTAAAAGTGGAGGCGTTTTGAAAGCTCCCGGGGTAGTTTCAGGTAAATGAATTTAGTGCGATAGGAGATACCCGTTCGCACCATCATCCTTCAGCTCATTGATTAGAGTCGCTGACTCATGGTAGATCGCTGAACTCTGAGAGCCATTCTGAGTTCTTGGCCTCGAGACAGGACGCTATCTCCCTATTCCCTCCCAGAGAGGAACGTAGGTGTTGAGTAGGCTAGTGGACCAGAGTATTAGCTAGCACAAAGACAATAAAGGGTTTGAGAGACAATTACAAAGGGAAATAAAAAATAAACAGAGGGGCTAAATTTTGTGTGTGTGGCAAACTAGGAGGGTAGGACAAGACGGCAAAGCGATAGGTGGGGGGACAGTAGCTAGTCCGACCCGCTTCAGACGGCCGCACCGACGGCACTCCTCCAGAACTGAGGGAACACACCAAGCCGCCAGCTTACCTGCCGCCCTGTTGTGCTGCACTTGCCCTGTTCTGCAGGCTTACCTTGCCATCGCCTTTGTGCCTCTGCCATGACTCCATGCCTCTACAACTTGGTTGCGTTGCCTGTTGCATGACGATCTCCATGTCGCGCAGGACCATCCATGTTTGGAGGACTGCCCTGCAGCAGCCTTGCACAGCCATTTTTATTGTGTGTTGCCACACTCCATCCATCCTGCACCAAACTTGCTATGACTTTCCGGCCCTCCTGTCAGCACGAAATTAGTCAAGTCTTGGGCCATGGTAGTTAATGTAATAGTAAGTAAGATTGAAACGTGAACCCCACTTGCAGGTGTTGTTTAGCGCCGGCAATTTTAGTTAAGTGTCGCAAATAGGTCTAGTGAAGTTTGTTGTTATTACGCAGCGCATTAGAGTTATATCTTGGAGCAACGTTCTAAAGAAATGTCGCACTTAGGAATCAACGAAAGGTAACGTAACAGGGAAAACTTTACACATGCTGGTCTCAAACGAAAATTTGACACCGGACGACCCGAAATAGAGGGAGGGGTATCTTACAAATGGGAATTCAATCGCACACCAACATAGCAGTTCCCTTAGTCCACTGTCGAAGTGAAACTAGTTCCCTATAGCTACACTCACTTTTCAATGTTTGAACATTAGAGATAGCAGCTGTGGACGATTTAATAGTTATGAGCAAACAATGGAGACGTCCCTCCCCTCTTCTGCGAAGAGGAAGGAAGAACCCTGCGGTGACGTCAAACAACTATCCCGTCCCACGTGGTTACGGGGCGGGGTTGGGATGGTATCACGGAGGTGAATGAGTCACTCCGGTGGGGGAGGGGTTGCAAAGGATAAAGAGGAACATAGCTTTCTGTTCAAGAGATCAAAAGAGTTCGTGGAGGAAAGTCGGTTTGGAGTCCCGAAAAGTCGTGACCCGTGGGGCTGAGTTCGTGAAAGCCCTGAAAAAAGAGTCGTGAAAGTCCCATTAAAAGTCGAAAAGAGTCCGTGGGATGGCGGACTGAGTTCGAGCTGAGTTCGTGGGGTCCCGGGCAGAGTTCGTAGTGCTGAGTCCCAGGAGAGAGCGCTTATGCTTCGGCAGTTGGGAGAGATCGGAGAAGCCAGAACCAAGAGAGCTCTGGAGCCGGGCGACGCGAATGGAGACGCGACGGGAGGCGCAGCCTTGCCGCTGGTCGCGCAAACCGGCGCGATCGGTGAAGTGCCGGAGAGAGCTCGCCTGCCAATCGGAAGCGCCCCGAGACGATCCTGTTCTACGCAGCTCCTGTGGAAGGACAATCGCGGTGCCAACCTTCCGTTGATAAGACCGAGTAGAGCCGCTGCCCACCGGAAGGCCCGACGCTCGACCTAGCCGCGCACGCTAACTGCCTGGGAAGAGCATCGGGTCGCCACAAGACATCCAGAGGTGCAGTAACTCTCAACGGTCTCGGGTCTGTTCGTGTTCGCACAAAGGTCCCAACCCATAAAGACGGCAAGGGTCAGTCTGCGACCCCATTGTGCCTTTGATGGTCTTTTTCCTATGCTTTCTTCGAATGAAATGTGTGGCGCCGAACTCCGCTGAAGTAAGAATACTGGGTAAGTGACAGTACATTTTAATAATGCTTATAGACGGTTGGTAGTTCTTTCTGTGTTAATTGCATACGGTTCAGATCATAAAACTTCTTGTGTTAATGAAACCTGCTCGCTTCGTCCATGTCCCTCATTGACTGACATTCGTTGTGCGTCTGATATAAAGCCTTGGTTGCCGTATAGGGGAATTGGGCACCCGACGTTTCCAGTATCTACGCCGATCGGACGCCATGACAAGCTCGTACTCGCGGTTGTTCCGTACAGATTCCCTCGAGGGTTGGAATACCCCGGTAGTTGGCACTGCACATGGTACTTTAACATTGAAATTGGCAATGCACTCTACCCCACTTGATCTGCCGATTGCGTATTTCATCTGACACAGACGCCGCGCTCGGAGTTATCCGGACGCGAAATCTATATCGGCATTCGGTCGGCCGACTCGACCGGCCCGTTCAGAGGGTCTTTTATATACAACATTTTATACATACATACATATTTTTATATCAGACATTTTATACATACATACATTTAATTATATACATTTTATCGACAACATACATTTTATACATACAAACATACATTTTATATTAACATACATTTTTATACTATACATAGCATTTTATAGAACATACATTTTAATAACATAATTTTATACAAATACATACATTTTTTATACATACATACATTTATATATACATTCATTTTAAATACATACATACAATTTTAATAATACATACATATATATAACAGGACATTTTATACATCATACAGGTTTATAGCATACATAACATTTTATAATATACATACATTTTTATATATACATACATTTTTATATAATATCAACATTTATATACCAATACATTTGCTATACATACATACATTTATATATACAGTACAGTTTATACATACATACATTTTATCTACATTCCATTTTTAACTACATACAATTCATACAACTAATTTATATATACATACATTCTATATATACATACATTATATATACAACATAATAACATACATAATTTATACACATACATTTTATATTAACATACATTATATATATATAGCAACATTTTATAAATACAGATCATTATACATACAGACATTTATACATAGATCAAGTTAGTACAGTACAGAACAATTGTTATTAATACATAGCGAACTACATTTTTTCCTATAAGTACAACATGTGATACATAATATCATTTATATATACAAGTAGAATTTATAGTACACATCATACATCGTTAACTACAACTGTTATAATGTTATACATACAGACATTGTTGTATCATACACATTCATATATCGCATACATTAGAACATAGATACATTTATA
>CM068967.1:43412475-43425777 GCA_035128595.1 Eptatretus atami
TGGCGTCCTTGAGAACTGCACTCATCTCTGAAAATTCATGCAAATCGCGTCCAGCAGTTGCGCAATGTGCCGCACACATATACCAATAAATAAATCACAGATCAATACAATACCTTCTAACGAAACAAGTGATGTGGCAGCAAATGAAGTTGAAACAAAGATCTTCTCGAGTCTATTGGAGATGTTTGTCTGTCGCTGCATTGCAATTTCATAAATAACACAAACAACTCCATAAATTACACATTGTAAACAAATTGTTTTAGTTCCTTCTGATTTCTCTTCTGTACTGAATAACCTACTATAAATTCATTCACATCAACTTGCTTACTAAACTCTCACCTTTACCTTTAATAATCAATGCTAAAACAGCCTTCATCTATCTATCTCTCTTCCACATAAAACAGGTTTGTGTATCTGTTGTGTGACTGTTATGTGGTCTCACCCTTCACTCCCCGCATGAAGAGCAACATTTGGTGAGGAGTTCACTCTCCCGCCTCCCCTCCTCCCCCTTTTTCCGCTCTCCCCCTAGCTCTCCTCTTAATCCTCTCTGCCTCCCCTCCCCCTCTCTCCCTACACCTGCCGCCTCTCTCTTCCTCCCTCTAACCCCCCCCTTATTCTCCTGTCAGCAAGCACAGTGGTTTTATTTCCTAATAATAATGAAGAGGTTATTAAAGCTTGGAATTATCATGATACGCACCGCGAATCCTTGCACATATCTTCATGTGCTTCAGAGAATGTCCCACTGAGAATCAAACAAAGTCTTCACCTCAGCACGTGTGCCCCCACAGATATTCTCTCACTCGTCTCATCATGCATGTTGGTTGGTCTTTCTGTCTATCTACCATCCCTCTCGGCCTCGCCCCCCGGCCTCTTGATATGCCCCCTCCCCCCCCATATTTCACAGAAGTGCTCCAATGTCCCGCCAACAAACCCGCTTCTTGAGAAATACCAAAATCCAAAATCAGTTCGATCACCTTCATTTTCAATTACTCTTTTTTCCAGCCTCTGGAACAAACTTCCACTCTCTCTCCTATCCCACTCTCCCTCCATCTCAAACATGTTCACCACCATCTTCATATCATCCCCCATCCAAAACCTCATTCCTTCTTTTTTTTTCAACCCCCGTTAACCCAAGCCCACCTACGATTCCGTCAAAATTCCCTTCCTCCCTTCCTGACCATCTTGTTTACCCTTACCCTGCCCTTTCCTTCCACAGGATTCAATTGTCTCTTTCCCAGGGCCGGATTTCGTCCAATAGGCAACATAGGCACATTGCCTTAGGCCACCAGAAACTGGCCCACCGTGGACTTTGCGGTTCTCTGATCGGCCAAGAGTAGGCTAGAGCCCTAAGTTAAAAAATAAAATAAATAAGACTAACGAAAAATATACACATTTTAAATGCCCGTTTCCCACCATCTATTCTATCTATCTATCTAGCTATCTATCTGCTGATATATACTGTTACGAATTTGGAATTCAAATGCACACACACACGTTCCCTATTCACTATGTCAAATAAGTGCATGTTTCCCTAGATAGCTCACCTCCCCATGTTAAATGGTTGAAACGATTAATCCTGCGCAATACGATTTCAATGTTAGGGAAAGAAAACATGGAGACTCCCCCCCCTCTTCTGCGAGAGAGAGAACCCTCATTATCAAGTCTCTACCAGTCCCCAACGTAGGTGATCGGTCAAATCCCGCATGACTACGCCTCCTCCACCCCTCTGGTTAGAACGGGCCGTGCGATCACGGGCAAGCAATCACCACCCGGTGCTAGGGAATAGGATGTCCTGATATCAATGACATTACAAGACGTAGATCCTCTTATCTTTTTGTAGCCCGCTTCCTCCACGTACCAACCCCACCACCGTAGCGACCTACGACAGCACCTCAACAAGGTAACTCGGCATAGCAGACTCAACAAAGCCCATCGATCTCAGACTGCGCGCACATTCTATCCAAACTTAAACACAACACATCCCCGCCGCTTAGATCCATATCCAAGAGAGACCATCCAAAACAAAGACCACTTTAACAAAGGCGTTAAGTGAAATAAGAGATTTCACCGCGGTTCTATAGCTGGACACGCTTTTCGGCTATCCACTGCTTCATCTTATAGCTCCACCTACCTACCGACACAACAGACAAGAATCCAACTCGTGGACTATACCTTAGCCTCGTTCCTAGAACAACCCTCGATGCAGACCGCCCGTTGCGCCTGCAGGTTCGTGCATCCGTCGACTGCTAACACCGCACACGCCTCCATCTCAGCATAGTCCCCTACGTCGGATGAAGCTATAAGCTTTTGCCCATATCCTTCCCAGACCACTACCGAGTCCTCTCTGTAATTAGTCGGCCGACGCATGACCTGCGAGCACAGATAGTAGCCTCACAGCAAAGTCGCCCTCCGAACCCGTAGCCTCCCCAGTAGCTAACATTCTCACATTATATACCTCCCTCACCCTATCGACATACAACAGCCCCACCGCACCCCCCGAGTCCATCTACGTCGACCGAACTCCTGTCGCCACTTCCCACTATCAAGAGACAAACACTACAGCCCACCTTAACCATACGGTGGACTTTATCCCGCACGGCGCAGCCATGCCCGCCTGCAATGACCATCTACTTCTCCCCTAACGCACACACCAGCTCTTGCCTACCCTCCTTAGCCCGAAAGTAACTAATATCAACGCCCTTCCCACCCTATATCTTCCAGTGGAGAGTGCGCGAAGAACATCGACGCCGTCTCTCGCCGACACCAGCGCAAACCCCTAAACCAACCTGCACACCCCCGAACCGCCCGAGCTCACCGCGCTACGCTATCTGCTGTGGGGAAGGCATCCGTGTGGTCGCCAACCAGCCCACGAGGGCATAACCGCAACTCCGTGGGACTCCGTTCGGTCTCCAAGTCCCACGCCATAATAGACCCAAGAGTCCAGTCTGACACCCCATGTGCCTTTGAGGTCTTTTTCCTATGCTTTTCTACTCGAATGAATTTTGTCGCCGAGTACCCGCTAAGTAAAATACTGTAAGTGACTGTACCATTTTAATAATTGCTTATAGACGTTGAGCTAGTTCTTTTGTTGCATGTAATTGCCATACGTCAGATTCAATAAAATCTCTTGTGTTAATGTAAACCTCTCGCTTCTCCATGTCCCTCATGACTGACATTTCGTTGTGCTGATCTGATTAAAGCTTGGTTGCCGAATAGGGGAATTGGGACACGCTTTCGCAGTGATCACCGCCGACTCGGACGACGCACTGACAAGCTCGTCTCGCGTTGCTTTCCGTACGATCCGCTTCAGGGATGGAATACCCCGGTATTGTATGCTACAGTGGTACTTTAACATTATATGCATTGGCAATCTCTACCCTCACCTTGATCGCCGATGCGTATTTCATGTACGAAAGACGCCCGCTCGAGTTATCCGGACGGAACTATCACGGGCAGTCGGTCGGCCGACTCGACGCGGCTCCGTTCAGAGAGTCTCGCGAAACAACCCCGGCCCTTGTAACGAATAGTCAGGAGCATGTAACCATCCACCTCCGTAAATTGTAGTTCGAAATCCGCAACAATTGCGATTTCATGAAGAGTCATCGCCCCTCCACCCCGTAGCAAAATCGAAGCCCGACCTTCTCAGTCGGACTCATGGGTATACGACAGCAAACCCCCTTCCTCCAAATCAGGAGCGTTATAATTTATCCCACACAGTTGTAAATTGCAGCCAAGGGGCAAGCCGAGGCGGAGGCATAGGCCATTAGAAATGATGTAGAATAGAGAACCATGGTCAGGAATGAATCCCCGAGCAGAAATGCTCATTCCAGGACAATCCCCCCGCAATCACCCAAACCCGAATGGCAGCAGAGGCCCGGTGGATCACCCCCCTCCCCCTCGTCAGGATCCCTCCCCGTGGTCCCCGGCGATCCGGCGATCCGACCGAGGCGAATCGGCTCTCGGTTGGCTGAGATCAGCCAATGGGGAATGCTTGGCGTGTGCAGGCAGATGAACAACATAAATAAATGCGCAACAAATGAAAAACAACATAAATGAAACATGCGCAACAATGAAAAACAACTAAAATGAAAGATGCGCAACAAATGAAAAACATAAGATGAAAATGCGTGCAGAGGAAAACGAGATGAAAGCATGAAAAAAAAAGATGAAATATGCAAACGCTCGGTGTAGATGCAGACATCAGACGCCTGCAGCGGGAAAACAGGCAATTGTCAGCTGTAAACCGCGACAACGTAATGTTCGCAAATGCGCCCACTGCGCCCGACCGAAACCGACAAGGGAACAGTGTGACTGTCGCCCCGTGCGAGAGACAAAATACACATTCGGAGACTTTGCGAGGTCCTGACAGAAAGTACAGCAACCAGGACGTGACATGACTACGGAGGAAAAATTAGAATGGATGACGCGAACTCATGAACACGAGAGGCAGGAGATACAACGCGTCGCGGTGACGGGAAATAAAATGTACAGAGAACGGGAGACTAAGCGAACTGACAGGTAAAACCGACACACACACAATGAGTATGGCAGGACCGTGAGGATCGCGACTGGTTAGACCGGCTCCAAAGTCTCGACAGTTGGAATAGCCTCCTCCCAGAACGAGGGGGAGAGAGTACCCCCTTGAGCGACTCACGACCAGGCGTTCGGGTCGAGACTTCACGTACGTAGGCGGTCTGTAGACGGGCACGTGCAGCTTGGTATAGAGCCCGAACCCCTTGTGGACACGAATTCCCCAAGGTGGTTTCCCGTGTGTTGGCAAGTGTGAGTCGACCCCGATGTTGAGTGTGACGGCATGTACTCCATGAACTCGCGACGATATAAACCTGTGTCAAGTGTCCGCGGGTGCCTCGCTCCCAGCCACCTCCGCTATGTGGAAACAAGCACCACAGTGTGGAAGAATGACGTCGTGTTTGGCGTTGAAACCCCCTCCGAGTGGAAGAAGCCCAGATGAGTAGATACCTGTTAGTGAGATAACCTACTGTGCGAGGAAACAGCACGTGGTGAGTGAACACGGCACGATGCAGTGAAGCACGTAGGTAGAGGACAGCAGGTACGCTGATGAACGTGAGGGAGATGACAGCGGTACGGGAGAACGCAACCGCATCCCGTGCCCGATCCATGTGGATGTGGAGCGTGTGGCAGCAGAGATGCGGTTGAACGGCGAGAGACGGACCAGTATGAAGACAAGCGAGTCGCGCATACTAATAGCTAGAACCGGCGTTGCACAGCATCGAGCGGGTCCGGGGGGTCTGGCTACGCACAAGGCCGCCACTGCGCCGCTGGCACAGTGAAACCCCGTCCGAACGCCAGCGGTGGTTTAAGCCGATCCCGGGACGGACAGAAGAGTCTAGATTCGGAATCGACCGGAATGTTCTCACACGCGACCGTGTTTTAAACTCCGACGAGCTAAGCACATGTTTCGCTGGGGACCTCAGAACCGCTTGCTTTAGCATGCGCCAAGGTACGTTCATGGCTGACGTTGCCCTGTGAATCGCAGAAGGAATTCTGCCGGACTACCGTCCAAGAGGCGAGGTTGCGCGGGCGCAGCACAGTGCCTATGACGGTCAGGGGAAAAGAGGCACGGTCTTCTGAGGTGATACTGCGCGCGCTGTCGTGCCGCATAAGAAAAAAAAAAAAAAGTTTAAAGCAGCTCGCCTTCGATGAACATGGCCAGGCAAGGGGTGAAACCCCCTTGTTAGGGAAGGAACTACTATTAGGAGAGGAGTACCGAGATTAGGTTTGACGCCTTCATGGGACATGGGTGTTACCTCAGAGCCCGTGGAATGATATTAGAGGATTTAGTTTAATTTAGGAATGTAATTTTTTAGGATTTTTGAGACACTGCAGACTGGAAAGTGGATGGAACGTCAGCTTAGACTTAGCATAAATGGACTGCATGAGTTTAAGGATACGAAGGAGCACGAGTTGCAGGATTTATTAGAAGATGGCAGTTGAGGTGGTGTGAGTTGCAACAGGAAAGGTGAGGAATGATGTAGACAGTGGCCCATGTGCGATGGAGCGAATGTGGTATGCAGGTGCAATGACTGGTTGGAGGAGTAGTTCCACCCAAGTGACCCCGGGTCAGTTTAAGTTAGCTATGGGTATTTCAAATTTACTAACAGAGTCGTTTTGTTGTTGTGCAGAACACGAAACCTTTGTGAGTCAATGAGTTCATGACCGCGGAGCGTGGCGAAGTGGTATGTTTAGGGGCCACCCAGGCAGCCGAACTGATCCCAGAGTAGCTAAAGCCAAGAGGCCGGATAGTGTAGTGGGGCGAACACGTCCGGAAACGGGACCCGTAGCCCAAATCCAGGCGGGCAGTGTACTGGGCACGGCAACCCTCGGAAAGGGACCCGGGCAAACCAGCGACGTGCACGGGAGGGGAATGCCAGAGAGGGCAACCCCCGCGTTGTAGGAGCGCTAGCTCGGCAGGCACTGCGGCCTGGGGTTCTCATGTTAGAGTTCGCAGAGGGAAGTGCCGTGCCAGTGACCACGGCTGCCAGAGAAATTGGTGCGGACTGGGCGCTACGACGAAAATTTGAGCAGCCCAATATTTATAATGGCAACCAACACAGGCAGAGAATCATGTTTTTAGAAGCGAGTTAGTTTAAGAAGGTGTAGGCGTTTTTGGAAAGCCCCGGGTAATAGGAAGTGTGAACCCCTTTCGCACCACTTCCATCCCTTCGCTCAGTTGGGTATGCCGTGTGACTCACCTTGGTAGGATCGCGCTGGAACGTCTGGAGGGGGAGCCATGTCTAGGCCGTTGGGCCTGAGACAGCACGCTACTTCCATTGCCCCTCCAGAGAGGAACGTAGGCTGCGATAGCACGGGACAGATACTTAGCCCGTGACAATGACGACAATAACAGGCTCTAGGACACAACTTGACACAGGTAAATTATTACATAAAGTAGACAATTAAAGAGGGCAACTGTTGTTTGTGTGTGTGCAGAATGAAGGAGGGTATGACAGATACAGTGCAAAGGCAGTAGAGTAGGAAACAGAGGCAGGTCCGGACCCGCCTTCATATGCGGCCGAGCCAACCACACTGCCTCCAGATCGATAACCACCACCAGAGCCGCCGCGTCACGCCGATCTGTTCGTCTGCATCTGCCATGTTCTGCATTGTTACCTCCGTGCCTAGTTGCCTGCGCGGGATCGGCTAACATCCACCGCTGGCGTTTCCGGACCGGGTTTCACCTGCGCAGCCGCGCACGTGGTTGCCTTGTGCGTAGCACAGCACGGACCTCGCACTCGCTGCTGTGCAAACCCGGCACGGTTCTCAATTCAGCTACGGCCGCTACTCGGCCCTTCTCCTTATTTATACTCTACATGAGCTGTTTAACATATTTGAAAAATGCCACACAACTAGTCATGTACTATTGGATGGAACAGTTACACCTATAATATTATATATATACATCAGTCCACTCACCATCTTGAGTGGATGATTATACTATTGAGATTTACCCTGGGGTCTCGGACCCTCCTGGGCGTCGAGTCTCAAAAGAGAAAAGTCCCGTGCTCGACGGAGCCGCCAGCTCGACGTGGCCGCGACGAATCGCCGGAAATACTAGATCGCCGCCATGGATAACTCAGCGACGGGTGCCTTGTACAAGAACGCGAAATACGCCAATCGGCAGATCAGTGGGGTAGCGGGTCGATTGCCAATCTTCAATGTACTAATACCACGTCCGATCAATACCGGCGGTTCGCACCCTCCGAACGGATCTCGTACGGAACATAACGCCGGAGCGCGAGCTTGTCGTGCGGATTCCGAGCGGCGTAATCCGCAGAAACGCGTCGGTCTAACATGTCCCCCTATTCGGCAAACCAAGGCTTTATATACTCCAGACAGCACGAAATGTTCAGTCAATGAGGGAATCGGAGAAGCGAAGAGTTTCAACTTTACACAAGGAAGTTTTTATAATCGAACACGTATGGCAATTAATGCAAGCAAAAGAACTACAACCGTCTATAAGCAATTATGTAATGGTGCTAGTCAGCTTACCACAGTTTCTTACTTAGCGGGAGTCTGCGGCGCCGACACAACTTTCATTCGAAAGAAAAGCATGGAAAAAGACCCATCAAAGGCAATGGGGTCGCAGACTGACCCTTGCGTCTTTATGGCGTTGGGACCTTTGTGCGAACCGAACACGAGTCCCGAGACCGTTGAGAGTTACTGCACCTCTCGGATAGCATGCTGTCAGCTAGGTCCAGGAGCCTTCACGATGCTCCTTCCCAGGCAGTAGCGTGCAGCCACGGTCGAGCTCGCGGCCCTTCCGTGTGGGCAGCGGCTCTCTACCGGTCTTACTCACACTGAACCGCGGTATGGCGACGCGCGATTGTCCTTCCCGCAGGAGCTGCGTAGACGTCGTCTCGAGCTCGGCCTCCGTTGGCAGGCGAGCTCTCTCCGGCACTTCACACGACGGCCGCGGTTTTGCGCGACACAGCAGGCAAAGGCTGCGCCTCGCCAGTCGCGTCTCCTTCGCGCGCCCGGCTCCAGGGCTCTCTTGGCTTCTGGCTATCCTCCGACTCTCCCCAACTGCCGAAGCCAAATAAGCGTTTACTCCTGGACCAGCACTCGAACTCGCCGACCACGAACTCAGCTCGACTCAGTCCGCACCGGCACGACCTCTTTCCCCGAACTTCTACTGGGCTGTTCACGAACTCTTTTTCGGGTATTCAATCAGCACGTACGACTTCGGGACTTTCCACGCGAACTCTTCCACGAACATCTTTGTCTCTGGACAAAGAAAGCTATGCTCACTTTTATCCTTTGCACCGTCCCTCTTGCCTAATTCGACGGCGAGTGAACGCGTCATTCTCCGTCGTGATCTCTGCTCCGACCCACCCGTCAACCCACGGTGGGACGGGATAGTTGTTGAGTCACCGCAGGGTTCTTTCTCCTCTTCGCAGAAGAGGGGAGGGACCTCTCCATGTTTGCTTCTAACTATTAAATCGATCCGCAGCGGCTTCTCTAATCGATTCTAAAACATTTAAGACAACTGACAGGTGAGGCTATTAGCGGGAACCATGACAGGTCTTTGCAGATAGCTGACTCGGGAACTGTATGTTGTGTGCGATTGAATTCCAAATTCGCAACACTACGCCCCCACCTTTTTCAGGACTCGTCCCGGTCGTAATTTACGGTGTGACCAGCATGTGTAAAGTTTTCCCTCGTACTTTCTACTTGATCCTGAGTGCGATCATTTCTCTTAGACGTTGTCCCAAATATATCTACTATATGCGCTGCGTAATACTAAACAAACTCTGACAGCACTCTATTGGACAACTTACAAATATTGCCGGCGCTAAACAAACTGCAGGTCGGGGTTCCCGTATTTACAATTTACTACTTATTACCATAACTCACAACCATGGTCCAGAGACTTGCTACATGCTGTGAAAGGAGTGGCTCGAAAGTCAATCGAGCAGAGTTCTTTGGTGCAGGGAATGAGATGGAGATGGTCGCCAAAAAAATGAATGGTGGGATGCAAGGCTGCTGGCGGGCAGTGCCTCCAAAACTGGATGGTCCTGGCCGCATGGTGATCATGGACACAGGGGCTACGCAAACAAGGTTGTAGCAGGATGGAGTCATGGAGAGGCAGGCAACTGCAGCAAGGCTAAGCCCATGCAAGCAGGCGCAGCTGCAGCAACAGCAGGCGGCAGGTGAAGCTGGGCCGGCCTCATGGTGTGGTTCCTCAGGTTTGGTAGAGAGTGCGCCTCGGTGCGGCCGCTGAAGGCGGGCTCGGACCTAGCCTACTGTCTCCCCCACTCTATACGCTCTTGCCTGTCTCTGTCCAACACCTCCCTTATTTGCCAACAAAACCAAAGAATTTAGCCCATCTTTATGTTTTATTTCTTTTGAATTGTCCTCGCTAACCTTAGTCTCTCTAACCTTATCCGGTCTAGGGTGTTGGAGCTATGTATCTGGTCCACTTAGCGCTACTCCCAACCCTAGTTCCTGTCTCTGGAGGGGAATAGGGAGAGATAGCGTCCATTGTCTCGAGGCAACGACAGCCTCAGAATGGCTCTCAGAGTTGTCTAAGCGTCTAGCAAATGGTGAGTCAGGGAGCGGACATCCTAGCACGTTATCTTCCTCAAGTAGTCGACAGGAGTGCAATGAGGTTGGCTAGCGAAGGAGGGTAACATGTTCATTATGTCCCGTCAGACGTAATCACAGATACTGCACGACACAAGGAAGCTAGCCTGAAAATACCGTAAGAATTCTTAGAAGGCCCGCCGGGGCTTTCCGAAATACGGATTCGAGACTCGCTAAGGAAAGCGGGGTTGGGATCGGCGAGGTATTCTAGGTGAGCTACTGGGATTCGCCTTCTCATTATTACATAACTATCTTAGCGGCGATTCACTACGGAATGGCATAGATTCACCGTGACCTGTGTGTTGTGTGACTTGATATGCAGATGGTGGCAATCGGCTATAGCGGGACCTGTCAAGGATGCGCGATCAGTAACGAATTTGTCGACAGTATAATCTAACGGTGCATATTGCACAACTTTTCCTGGGCTGGTGGCAGCGGTGTGGATCAACTGCGGTGCTCCAGAGTAGATGTCCAGACTCTACTCTGACTGAGACGGATATCAGAATCTCCCGATATGGCACTGGGCACACTCTGCACTGATCAGACTGATGTCCACGTCCAATCGGAGAGAGTGACCTGAGCTAGACAGGCATCCACAAAAGACAAAGTCGGATGCATCCTGCGGTCGACTGCTGAATTTTCGGTGGGGGCTAAGACAGAGTCAGGTTACACTCACCTTTAGCACATCAACGGCACGCGGGAAGAGTAATGAGGATCGCGCCATACAGTGCGCATTACTTGACCGCTCGGTGTACTGCTCTACCTCTATGCATTGAAAGCATGGTGTGCACCGTGGCATTTAGTATTCGCCAGCTCGAAGAGCGGTTAAGTGCAGGATAGCAGCCCGTAGCACATTCGTGGGACAGTGCGTCCACAACGTATCTGACAAGCTGATGATTATAGTAAGTATGAGTAGAGGACGTCAGTTTGGATTGATGAGCATCCATACGCTCTACGTGATATCAATTAGGGGACAAGAGGTCACGGTGGGGTGAGGCACGAGCGGTCCGGCATTACGAAAGGTGTGTGTAAGCTCACAGGACGCGCGTACGGCCATGCAATTAACTAGCCGGCATGGATCGTGATGATATTCTCTGCTGGCTCGTGGCATTCTGCGTGCGTAGTGCGACAGAGATATTCGACTGCTAGATTCTGATTCGCGTAGATATTCGGCATCGTCAGTTGGCCTCCAGTATGAATCGGGAGAGGTCATTTAATAATAGGCCGCAGAAAGTCGGGGGCGGGTGCCCCTCACATACACTTGGCCCTATAAATCCGTCGTACCTCGAGCCTGGTGTCAGTCATGGGCTAGGTGCGATATCAGTCACGAGTATGACAGCGATCTAGTATGAGGGTAGTGGGCATCATATAATTACGAAAGCACAGCCAGGTAGCGATTTGGGAGAGACTCACACGACATATGTGTGTGCCTCGACTAGCGCGTGATCGTCCAGTAGCATATCGGATGAATACTCGTGACGCGATTATAGCATAGAGAATCCACGCGAGGTTTTCACGAGGTGTCCTACTTTGATGCTTCAATCACATATAACTGATGACAGCCAGAGAGACAACAACCACGACTCATAGGACTGCTGTAGTGAAATTTGAATAACCCACTGCTAACCATTAAAACTGACGCGCGGGTCTTGGTGGGAATACGTCCTCCCCCAATCCAGTCATTGCGCGACCAGTGCATAACCGACATTCGCGTTCCACTTACGGCACACTTAAGGGCTCGACTGGCTCCTACCACTTCATTCCTCACATCACTTTCCATTTCGCACTCACACCGACCACTCAACAGCCAGCCATCCTTCTAACTAAATCCCCTGACTAACTCGGCTGTGCCTCGTGCTCATCCTTTGAAAACTCATGCACGTTTGTGTGCTGTTACTCTACGTCTAGGCAACGCTGACGTCTCACTACACATTTCCAGTCCTGTCCAGTGTCTCCGAAAAATTCCAACAATTCCCATTTCCTATGTAACGAAATCCCTCAAAACTATCCATTCCACGGCTCCAGCGAGTACAACCCCATGGTCCCCATGAAGCGGTCTAACTTATCGTATCCATCCTCCTAACTAGATGAGTTCCTGGTGCCCCCACATAACGAAGGGGTCTTCCACCCCTTCGCCTGGCGACTCTGTCTACCCGAAGTGGAGCTTGCTTCGCTTCTACTTCTTTTTATTTTCTTCTTGCGCACCACCAGCGCGGGCGGTATCCAGCCGCGCTCTTTTTCCGTGAGTCGGTCCATGGTACAGCTGCTGCGCCCGCGCACTCATCCCTCTTGGAGCCGGTACCGTCGGCAGAATTCCTCTGCCAGGATTTCCAAACTCCGGGCTGCAGCCACTGACTCACTCTGCGCATCTCAAAGCAGCCCGCTTTCGAGGGGTTCCACCAGCGAACACATTGCTCTGCTTGCGTCTGGCAGCTTACAAACACGCTCGCGTGGGAAGAACCAATCCTGGTCAAATTCCCGATCAGCTAGCTTCTGTCGTGCCGCGGGCATCGGCGTAACAGTCCACCGGCTGGCGTTGTTCCGGACCGGGTTTCATTCACCTGCGCAGCGCGCACCGTGGGCGGCCTTGGTGCGTAGCAACAGCAACGGACCTGGCCCGCGCGCTGGCTGTGCAAAACCCGGCACGGTTCTCTAATGTGCAGCTTACGGGCGGACTACTCGAGCCTGTGTCCTTCATCTGGGTCCGGTCGTCACGTCGCCGATTCAACGCACACACTCCTGGGTGCCTACGAGCTCACGACACTCCAACCATGGCACTGCGGACACCAGGGGATGCGGTCTTTGCGTCCTCCGATAACCGACTGTCATCTCCCTCACATATAGCGCTCTCGACCATTCGAACGGCCGTCTTCACACTGTGTGTTCCTTACAACACGGCAAATGCTGGAGGCGCGCATTCTCGCACACTCGCCACCGCAGGCCACCATATTACTCACACACGCGGGGAACTCACACGCGGTGTTTCACTCAATTCACACGGCTGCTATCATCAACAGACCGGTTTCAGGCCTCACACACACGGGGCCAATCACACTGGGGCAATCGTGGCACCACAAGGGTTCCCGGAGCCTTCCATACACCCCCAACTCCTCATGCACGGCCGTCAACAAGCACTCCGACCCCCTCTAACTCGCTCGCACGACCGAACTCACCTGG
>CM068967.1:43455333-43474642 GCA_035128595.1 Eptatretus atami
CCCCCGTGTGGTGACACGTAACACTTAAGCTTGCAGTTTCTCGACTTGATTTACATTGAGATGTCTCCCACACCTCCATGGACCAAACAACTCTATTCAATCCTAACTTTCCTATGAAATTCCTCCATCTACCCCCACAACCGTAACAATATCTTTCACGAGCTGCGTACATAACAGTTCTAAAACATATCTTCCATCAGGCACGTAACCAAGCTGCGTGGCTTGTTCCACCATTCCGCTATAAAAACGCTTCACCAAATCTATTATGAGCTGCCAAAGATATTCCCCCCACCCCCACGTAAGTTGCACAATTAAAATGTAAAATGTTAGCATGGACACTTGCCTATGTAATTAGAATGCTTCACTGAATCTATTACGAGCTGCTGAAGATGTTTCCCTCCCCCCCTTTCTCGAGTTACACAATTAAAATGTTTCACCACATCTGACACCTGCTGGGTAAAATATCAGCAAGATGCTTGCATCATTAAAACGCTTCATCACATCTAGCCCCAGCTGAGTACATCTGGTAAAATGTTCCATCCACCAACATCCCCCACAAACAATGGGCAGATTACTCACCTCTCCTGCAGCTACCCACAATTCCCGCAGCATGTATGCAGCGTGTCCTGGCTCTCAATCATTCTTCTCGTCCCGCTGCCTTGACTGGTGTTTTGCTTCTCGTTCCGCTCATTTGCTCATTGATCAAACATGGCTCCCAAGCGCAAGACCATTGCCGGAGATGCGTCCACTGCCAAGAGGCAGAAGAAAATGATGAGCCTGAGTCACAAAGTTGAGCTGCTGGACCGGCTGTCGAGAGGACAGAGTGTGGCTTCTGTTTACTGACACTATGGATAAATGAATCCACCGTTCACTACATATGGAAGAACGAGAAGGCGATCCAAGAAACTGTTGCGGTGAGCACTTTACAGAGCACCAAAGTGGGCACCCACGTCCGGGATGCTTTGACAACATGGAGCTTGAACAGTTGGATGCTGTTATCACCTTGCATGCTGAGGAGCTCACAGAGGAGGAGTTATGAACCATTACCAAGGAGGAGGAGGATGAGGATGCGGGCAGTGATGAGAAGTGGTGTCGAGGTCCAAACTCACGGTCAAGTTCCTGGGTGAGATACTGCAGGGCGTGCGGTCAGTTACCGAGAGGCCGTTAGATGCCGATCCGGTCATGGAACATTACATCAAGTTCACGAGGGGGTTAGATGACTTGATGCTCCCATACAAGGAGCTACATCGAAACCTGTGGCAATCTGCTAGACAGCTCTCAATCACGGAGTTATTCCACCCTTATCCGTCCACCTCAGGAGCACCAGTACCCTCGCCTGCATCGCCTGCCTATCCTGCATCCCATTCGGTGAGCGACTCCTCAGGATCCTCATTGTTAGTTTTTTTTACTTTTATGGCACGTTTGGTTAATCACTCTTGATAAACTGTTAATTGCATTCTTTCAATAAACATTGAAAACGGTACCTAATGTTGTCTTAAAATAAAAAATTGGATTTGTAAGCATTTTTTTAATGAAACTGTAATCATGTGCATTCGCAGTCAAAAATATTTTGAACTTTTAAAAGTTTCCCTGATGAACCAGGAACCGCTGGAAACCTATCCCCGTTTTTCCATTGAAAAAATGCGTGACATTCGCCGCGTCGCCATTCGCTGATTCACCATTCGCGGCATTTTTCATGAATCGGTAATTGCCGGAAACCTATCCCCATTTTTTTCCCCCATTGAAACAATTTACAGCGTCAACATTCGCGGCATCGCCATTCGTGGTATTTTTCACGGGCCAGTAACTGCTGGGAACCTATCCCCCCTTTTTATCCCCCGCCGCGTGGCGGAAGGGGATATTGTTGTCACCCAGGTCGTCCGGCTGTCCGTCCGTCCGTCCGGGCATCAACATTTATAGCTGTGAGTGCGATAACTCATAAACTGTTCGCCATATCGATTTGAAATTTGGGTCACACATGTACCACCTGAAAAGGAAGAACCCTATTGATTTTGGGCGTGGCCGGATCCAAGATGGCCGACTGGGGCGGCCATCTTGAAAAAAATGTTTTTTGTAATAAATGGAAAACCGCTTATCTGATTTCAATTATTTTTGGTTACTACGTTCCTCACCCCTGGGGAACTTTTTCGAGATGATGACCAAATGGTGTCTTGTTTCCAATTCACCTCCCTCATTATCTGGAATATGTATGACCTTTTTCATTCAATGGTGGGGGATTCCCCATCTCTGATGGTATATTTCTATTGAAGCAATGCCCTGCTATTCGTGGATTCGCTATTTGTGGTATTTTCCAGGAACGCATCCCCCGCGAATAGTGGCGTCTGACAGCATACATGTTTAAATTACTATTTCTCACGACACTTACACATCAAATTTCAGTGCTTTTTATACCAGCAACCTCACAACTCGTAATCACAGAACACTCCCGTCAGCTATTCAATCATCTACCTCCTAAATTGCAGCAAAATAATGCGAGGACAATTTTAATGTTTGCTGAAGAAAAATTTCTTCACATATTAACCCATTATTGTGTTTTCCAAAACAATTGTTTACTCCACACAACTTTCAGCTCTTGATGAGTTTGGTGTGGTCATGAAATCTCGAAAATAATATAACAAAATGTCGATGTCTGCACATGTCACTGTAAAACTTAAAAACATGATTGAAAATATTTTCTTAAGTTCATATTCCTGTTCGACCTGCTTCCTTTTTTCTGCTCGTTTCTTTTTCAGATTCGATATATTTTGTAAATAATGCCACATGATGGAAACCTACATGCACGTCTTTTCTGATGAGATTGAGTATCAGCACTGTGTGGTAAAATGGGTCATTCCAGTCTCTCCTAAAATTAGACAGCCAATAAGAAGTCACACACTATACACTGATCTCTAGCACTATTTATATCGCTGTACATTTGGGCATTGCGCAATCGCATGCCCGTGCCGCGTGCATGCTTTTTGTAGATCTAGCATGTGGCCAACTATGTCGTGTTGCAAGCTCACGGCCTTGCTTCTGTATTGAAGTTCCATTCCATATTGTTGTATCAAGTCGGCGCATGGCTGAGGAGCGCAAATTACACCGCACTTCTCATAGGTATGCATTGCATATATCGAAGATTTGACACAAGCGGTCACCTAGGACGGAGTTTTTAGTGGCCATTGACACCCGGGCCACTGCTTCTTTCGAACCCTGCTGGTGTACATGCACAAAAGGAAGTAGAAAGCATTTCAAAATTAAATGCCCGTCTGCGTCTGCTTTTACTCAAACTAAACTTGATGAAAATGGCCAAAAAAAACCCCAAAAATTGTACATTTTATTAATTGGTGTTCTCCATATTTTCATAATAAGAGTTCGTTGAAAATGTGATGACAAAAGCTCAAATGGTAAAAACGTTATGGCCTAGACAGACAGACAGACAGACAGTCATTATCATTATCTCTCATTCTGTCCTATTATCATTATGTACCATTATAATATTTGTTGTGATCATTCTTACCAGCAGAGCCTACCCATCATTTCGTTGATGGACCATTTCGTTGTCTGATTTGCCAAAAATGTTGACGATTCCGTCGGTGCGTGGATGTTACCGAGCGCTACCTGGTGATGTTCCTTTGGTTTTGCTTTGTATTGTGGTTTTGTAATGAAATGTGGGTCTTGTAAAGTGTGGTGGTGTGTTTTTTGCAAAGTGTGTGTGAATGTGCTGAAAAGAAGTGTTGGGGGGGGGGGGATAGAGATTCAGAGGATGGGGAGAGAGATAAGAAGAGATTCTATCTAGAGAAGAGTTGCAAAGGGAATTTAAACCTGCTACACAAACACAACGCATTTCCTGTGACCGATAGGAGGGGAGAGGTAATCTATCTAAACAAATCCTCTCGATATATCTAAACTCCATCTTCCTTTATGTGTTGAATGTAACTCCCCGGGGTCTTCCAAAACCGCAACATTATCATTATCACTCTGCGTTTACCAAGAATCCATGAACACTTTTGATTGTTTTCCCTGTCAATAAATAAACAGTTTACAGGGCCCATGTAATAGCGCTTTTCCCCAAACAACCACATTCCTGGAATTCGTCTTTAGGGTGAAGAAAAATCTGCCATCTCATGCTTCTTACACAGCTGTGCTGCATCGGGCTAATCAGGGCTATTTATAGTTATGACTTTGCCCTTTCATATTTTGACCTGATTATTATTATTAATTGTTTTTCTCCGTATTCTCATCATAAAGATTTGTTGAAAATTTGATGACAAGCTCAAATGGTAATGCACACACCAAGTGATCGCAATACCCCGTCTCCCACACAGCTAACAAGTGGACAGTGCACCACCATTTCATGTCATCTTCCATCCTTACCTACGATCTTTTCTAACCCCATTAATGCTACTTAACCCAACCCTCTTATTTCATGTTTCCTCCCCTCTTCTCTTTATATATCTATCTATCTATCTGTCTGTCTATATTTCCTGCAATTTGGTGTACAGGCACCCAGTGTAGTCTCAACCATGTTAGTTTTGATTGAAGTCCCTCATTGATTCTAATATCCCTGAATGGGCATCGAAAGTCATAATGATGCTCTCCTAGGCTTCGGCCTTTAAAATGTTTTTTTACGTATTTCGTTCCAACCTTTCGTTTCTAGTTATTTTGCAACGATCAGAAAAGGAATCTTAATTTAAGCATAATTATTAATATAAGGTTTTATGTTATTTATTTATTTGTTTGTTTGTATGTATGTATTTATTTGGCCCTTTTTATTCTGAGTTGTCAGCTTTTGAGTGGTTTGGGTGAAGGTGCTTCTGAGCTGGATATTTAAGGTGATAATAACTTGTTTTATATCTTCCCTTTGTGTAATTTTAGATCGGAAAAAAGACTTGAGCAAAATGAAGAGCCTCTTGGACATTCTTAGTGACCCAAACAAGCGGTAAGTAAAATGTTCTTAACATTGTGTGCAATAGACTCGGTTGGTATTGAAAGAGAGAAGAGAGCACAAGCATGGTGCATTCCACCTGGAGATGACAAGATGATAGTTTATATGCCATCTACATGATGGCCATTGTACTGCACTAAGGACAAGCAATGAACAAGTAAATTACTCTCAAACCAATCTTTATCAAACTCTCTCTTTTATTACTTGCAAAATCGAAGATTTGCAAGTATATTGGGTGGTCGACTTTGTTATTCTGTCTCTTTGTCTCTTTGTTACTTGTGCAAATTGAAGATTCTTCAAGTATGTTGGTTGGTCTTGTGCGTTATTCTGTCTGTCTGTCTGTCTGTCTGTCTGTATGTCAATCACCTACAGGTCACAATTTTAAACAGATCTTCACGAAACTTCACCACATGGTGTAGAGTTCGTCATGAGCAAGAAGCCTATTGTTTTTGAGGTCAAAAGGTCAACTTAGGCCAAAGGCCACCAACTTTGTCAAGTTTCTAAAATCCTCAAATTTTCATCCCATTGACTTGACATTTGAAGAGGATTTGCTCATCAGGTCACTGAATTCAATGAACAAGTATTTCTGAGGTCAACATAGGACAAAAGATCGACATGGGCCAAATTTCTAAAATTGTCAATTTTAATCCGATTGACTTGGAGTTTGAAGAGGATTTGCATATTTGGTCATTTAATTCAACCACTAATTATTTTTCAGGTCAAATTTGTTTTGTGGATTTCGCAAGTATCGTGCTATGCACGACATCTTTCTTGCTTGTTTTTTTCTGTCTGTCAACCACCTACACGTAACAATTTTAAACCGATCTTCACAAAACTTCACCACCTGCTAGATGGTAGACTTCGTCTTCAGCAAGAAGCCTATTGTTTTTGAGGTCAAAAGGTCAACATACGCCAAAGATCAGCAACTTTGTCATCCTTCTAAAATTGTCAATTTTCATCTGAATGACTTCAAAGTTGAACAGGATTTGCATATTGGATCACTGAATTGGGAAACCAACTATTTTTGAGGTGAAAAGGTCAACTGAAGGTCAAACTTCTAAAATCTATTTTCATCTGAAAAATAATCAATTTTCATCCGATTGACCTGAGCTTTGATAAAGATCGTCAATTTTAATCATAATGAAATGGACAATTTGATGTATCCATGGCAACTTTGGGGGGGGGGTATTTTGCAAGTATCATTCTAACCACAACGTGTATCTTGTTTATTTGGCTATTTTTGCTGCTATATTTTCGGTCCTCATAAATCGTACTCCAACTACCTCCAAAGCTATTGACAAGAGCAGTGTTTCATCGAGTCTTTGCTGGCTGGTGTTCTGACCATTCTGCCTTGAGAGCAGCATATCGGGCTTCCTTAAGCTTCACTGGTTAACATTTAATGATATTGTGGCAATGTGCTCCAGCACTTGGGAGCGGGGGCAGAACCCTGATACTATTACAGCATGTGGTTTCTTTCAGGGACCAGCTTTTTGCTTCATACCTCGTGCTGTCCCATCTTTAAACCTCCTTCACTGTTGACAACCAATTCATTTATTAGCTGTATTCTGCTTGTTTATGAGATTTCTTTTTCAGTGAGGTTTCAGTGAGTTGCTTTTTTTACGTGTAACTAAACTTTTTTTTCTTTTGTTTTGCTTTAACCGCCGCAGTTGTTCACTGCAGACGTTACAGAAATGTGAAATAGCTTTGGAGAAATTGAAAAATGACATGGCTGTGGTAAGCAGACATCTATCAACCATGCTGTTCCAGTCTGACTTGTTTTTCATTTCTCGTACTTCACTGACCCCTCCTTCTTCTTCCTTAACCCCTTTCTGCAATCTTTTTTAGTTTTCCACATTCTGTCTTTTATTGGCCCTTCATGTCATCATGTGATGCATGCATCTCACTTTTTATATAGTGACCTGCGCTTCATCTAATCCAGTGTGTTCTCTGCACAGCCAACACCGCCTCCCCCTCCTCCTGCAACGGGTCCAAAACACATGTGCCAACCGCTGCTCGATGCCGTGCTGCAGCATATCCGCTCGCCGCTACTCAATCACACTCTGCACCGGACTTTTGGACCTGCCATGCTCGCCATCCATGGCCCACCGCTTCCGTATGTACCGCCTGATGGGGGCACTGCAATAGTCGAGCTGTGTCTTTGCTCAAAGTGAATTTTCACTTTTTGCATCCATTGCCTTGCAGAGGAGTTACACTTTTAATATACAGTTAAACTGACAGAGTTCCACCTTTGGTGGAAGCAAAGCTTATGGGTGGAAAATCACATTATTACCCTTGCCAGAGGAGAGGGTATTGCATTCGGATCTGTTTGTTTGTTATCTTGCAAAAACGAAGTTTTTGCAAGATATGTTAGTCAGTCTGTATTTTTATTTTTTTTATTTTTTATTTTTTTGTCTGTAATCACGAAAAAAAAATTCTGCAGAGCACAGTTTTCATTGGAAATTTTTGTAACTTCGCATATCAGAGGACTATGGAGGTCCTTTCAGCGCATAAAATTTTGAAGGTCAAGGTCAAAGGTCAAGGTCACTGTCGCAAATCAGGGTAATCGACAAAACCCTTATTTTTGAGTAATTTTGATCGGATCGTCTTCAAACTTCATGGAATATAGTTCATGGTCTGGCGCTCAGCTGATTAATTTTGGTGGCGATTGGCCTTGACCTTCATGTGTTTTTTTTTTTGTCTGAATCACGTATAATCACTCTGCAGAGCACAGTTTCATTGGAAATTTTTGTAACTTCGCATATCAGAGGCCTATCGAGGTCCCTTTCAGCGCATAAAATTTTGAAGGTCAAGGTCAAAGGTCAAGGTCACTTTGTCGCAAATCAGGGGAGTCGACGAACCCTTATTTTTTGAGTATTTTGATCGGATCGTCTTCAAACTTCATGGGATATAGTTCATGGTCTGGCACTCAGCTGATTAATTTTGGTGGCGATTGGCCTTGACCTTCATGGTTAGCGCCTAGGTCAAACATATTTGACCCAAGGTCAAATTTTCAAGTTTTAGGAACCATATCGTGTAGTACCTCAAATTGAACACCTCGTGAGTGCTTTTAGATATATCAAGCTTGAGACATTATGACGTCATTTGGTGACGTTATGAGGAAAACGCATATTTTTCATGGTTACTCTGTAGAACGATTCTCATCGGAATCTCTCGTAGGCAGATATTCCTCAAGGAGTCGCTCCTGGTGGATAGCAGCTCTGTTCACCTCAGTGTGACCTTAAAGAAGTCACACATGGTCCCTTTTGGCAAGATACGGGTCACCCTAAGGGTGACATTGGTTTATTTTATTTGTTTGTTTTTTGTCCGCACAGAATGGTGTATGGTTTTTCTCTGCAACCGCTTGTCGTATTGTCAGGAAATTTTTCTGTTTGTGGTAAAGTCACGCTTGGAAGACGCATAGAGACACCCGGAGTTTCGTGTGTGGCATATATGAAGCCTGAAAATGCCATTAAACAAAATAAGAAGAAGAACACTGGTCTCACATCAAAAGAAGAATTATTCACAATAGCTAGAGTTTAATAAAGGACCACCCACCTTAAACAAGCTTACGCTCAAACATACGTGCATCCGACAACAGGCTGGGGGTGGTCACGTGACTCTCAAGAAGGGCCACTTTGTGCTTCGTGAGTGCCTCGACTTACCTCATCAGATTACATCACGTATCATCCATTCTATCTGTCAAGATAGGCGCACTTTCACCACAGCGTTCAAACTCTCCGTCTGCCGGTCTGCAGAAGAGCTTTGGAAGCAGAAAGCTGGGAAGCGATTCGGCATGGATGAGTCCATCATCCGGCGCTAGAGAACAAGCAAGGCAACGATAGAGAACATGCCAAGGAAGAAGAAGGCACTGAGGGGAAAGTCAGAAAAGTGGCCGCAGCTTGAGGAGCGTCTCGTCACTTGAGTCTGGGAGAAGACAGCAGAGAGTTATGCATCTCAACACTTGCTCTCAGGCTGAAGGCGAGGAGCTCAGCGAAGGAGGATGACATTGGGGACTTCACGGCCAGCCAGTCATGGGCCTACAGGTTCACGGCACGCCATCAACTGTCGGTTTAACGCCACACACACACACACACACACACATCTCCCAACATCTACCTGATGATATGGCTGATAAGATGACGTGCTTCTAGTCCTACATCATCAAGCTTTACCGAGAGCATGAATATCCCCTCAGCAGGATCGGGAATGACGACCAGACCCCCCTTACCTTATTATCTCTTCATCATCCCAGGCGGGATGACATCGCTCCTGCAGCCCTTCGATGTGTCCATCAACGCGCTGTTCAAGCACGGGCTATGTCGCTGCTGGTCCGACTGGATTAGTGGGGATAAGACCTACACCAAGAGCGGGAGGATGAGAAAGGTCGACCTTCTGATGATCTGCGGCTGGATTGGCATTCCCAATCATGCTGAGGGGACATTCATGCTCTCGGTAAAGCTTGATGCCGCAGACGGTATCTCCTCCCAAGGTGTGGGAGGAGATACTGTCGGACATCATCAAGCGAGCATTTCTGAAATGCTGCATCTCCAACGACATGCCGTGGTGCAAAACCAGAAGAGGATTGTTGTATCGTATTGTGGCATCATAACGTGGTGTCATTCCTAGCTTGTTTTTTTTTTGAGATTTCATCCCTCTGTTTTTACATTTTTCTTAAAATGTTTTTTTTTTTCTTGTATATTTTGTAATGATAAAATTGACATGGTTTTCGATATCATGTTTGTGTGACCTCATTGGTTTTTAAAGATTTTGCTTGAGAAACATCCTGGTAAGTGTATACACTGTGAGGTGAAGATGTATGGTAGTTTAGTACATGTAACATTGACTAGTAATCTTCTGCTGTCATTTTGACAATTTCTCGACATTTTCCCTTCTAATATTAATGATTCAGTGCACGCATGAGGTTTGAGCAGATGGTACCCACAATGCTCAGCTGCCAATGGGTTATTATGCAGATGAGAGCACCTACATTTTCCAAAAAAAATTCCAAGGAAGGATACCCAGTATAAATCTTGATCGACAGATTTTTGATCATTGTCTATGACCAGGCTTCTCGTATGCTTTTTCACTTACCCATCCCATATGCAGGATTCCTGGCAGCTCTTCTAAGAAGAGGAAGCTCGAGGAAGAGGAAAAACAAAGTATTCCAAATGTGCTGCAGGGTGAGGTTGCTCGACTTCACTCCAAGTTCATCGTCAACTTGGACCCTGCACAGCACAGCAGCAATGGGACTGTGCACATTGTGTGCAAGCTCGGTGGGTGGTGTGGCAGCGACTGGGGAAAGGGTACTAGAAACGCCAAACTATTCGGTTCTCTGACTTATTTCTCACTACACATGAAGCCGCTCGACGCCATTTCTGTTTGAAACTGGTATAAAATGCTGTGTATAACCTAACCTGAGCATAAGCAGCAAACTCTATTTTGCCTTGCATCTTGTACTCATCTGCTCTTCCCACACAGATGATAAAGGACTCCCCAGTGTGCCAGCACTGCAGCTCAGCGTGCCTGCCAATTACCCGGATCAGAGTCCAGAGTGGACAGGACAGCAACTGTATGGTACAACACACACACACACACACACACACACACACACACACACACACACTAATTGAATGTCTTGTTGGCTTATGTCTGATCATGCCTACCTTTTCTTAGAGTCAAGTCCGTTCCTGAAGAGTATTCAGAAAGAATTAGAAGTGCACCTCATGAAGCTACCTGACCGACATTCTCTGTCATCTGTCCTCAGTGCCTGGGCCATGAGTGTGCGACAAGCTTGCTTCTCAGCCACGTTGCATAACCAGGTCAAAATTTGTGAGAGTGGCACTGCATCGAATAGCCAAACTGAGCCCGGTGCATCACCACCGAGCCAGTGTCTGGACTCACAGCCTGCATTAGTGTGTCCTCCATCTTGAGTGTTTGCACATTGTGGTTTGCCTGGCTTCCCGCTGCGCATTATTTTTAAACCAAGACAAATGATGAATTTTAACTTCATCTGGGGGTGGCTGGGAAGAGGTTAAGAGGCGGAAGGTGTAGGGGGAGGGGAGGTGGTGAGGTGATAGAAAATGCATACGTATTCACATCCATAATAATGAAAAACTTTGGTTGGACCTGAATTTATTTGATCCAAACTGCTTGTGCAATAAATACTGCAAATGGCCGAAATCACAGCAGATCAATTTTAACTGTGTGAAGGTGTGCCTGTTTACAGATAACTGCCCTTCATCTCAGAGGAAATAGTCATACAAGGCATTGCTTTTGTATTTTTGATACTGTCTTGTAATCTGGCACAGTAGTGTTCGACCTGCCATCAATTTGGCTCTTTGTTACGCAAGTTTTATGATTCTTGCATGAATGTGTAACTTTGGACATGGTGATGTTCAGTTAACTTGAGTACTTTTACATTTGTTTAAAGGTATTTGTCCAGGTCTCCTGAAATAAAATTACATCTTGTAGGATTATGAGTTAACTTTGGAAAATAATTTACAATTACTGTATATTGTACAATGAAACCAAGTGAAAGCTGTTTGGCTCATATTAAGCTCCTGTCATTTCTGTCCCATTATTGATATGTCTAAGAATAGATATTGTTATGGTCGTCCGGTTGCCCGGTACCAATAATAAGAATCCGGCGAGTTTCCTCAATGCAACCGTAATGGTGAACCGTTTGGTTTCACAGACCTCCCTGCCGGATCTTGCTTCCAAATGCCACGCTACTTTGCATATTGGGGGCAACAAATTGGTCAAGCGCTCCACCAATTAGCACCACCGTCTCATAACCAATTAGGCAGAGCGAGCTTGAGTTGAGAAGGGCTTTCTGGGTGTGCATCTTCGTTCATTGTTCCTTTCACATTTCTTTCTACTTTTTCACATTTCTGTTTATTCATTCTAATTCTTGATTTGTCTTTATTTCTGTCTGTCTTTATCTATCTGTCTAAGGAGAAGTGATTTTTTGCAGAAAGTTTTCTTTAAGGCTCATTTGGCTGCTCCTGGATGGGTTTTAGGGTGGTGGAGTAGCGGCTGAAACCAGAATCCTATTTAGGTTCCTCCTAATGACTCCATCTTTACTCTTTGCTTATTCGGGTTCCTTCTGATGACTCCAATCCAGTATTTGGTCTTCCATTTGATCACCATTGTACCGAAGGCCCGTTTGATGAGTGGCGGACTGCCCATCTCACAGTTGTCAACCGGGCGGTCCCTCCCCCTCTGGTCTTAAGCTGTCTGAGGCGTCACTTTCCCGCCAAGGTAGCACCTCATGGTATACCAAAGTCTTATAAAGGACATAGAGACACATTTCCAAAGGTGAGGGAGGACATTAAAAATAAGACCACTGGACCTGTAGCTTATCTGGGCCCTGGCCTAATGTTGTAACCCAATTTTGGTAGCATTCTGACTGGTGGGTCTAGAGAAGAAGATTTTTGAAGGAACTTGCGTGACCGCCATTTTGACACACTTCCGGTCATGTGATCAACATGGCCTCCATAATTTAACAATAGGACCGTGTCCTAATGTTGTAACCCAAATTTGGTAGCATTTTGATTGGTGGGTCTGGAGATGAAGATTTTTGAAGGAACTTGCGTGACCGCCATTTTGCCACACTTCCGGTCATGTGATCAACATGGCCTCCATAATTTAACAATAGGATCGTGTCCTAATATTGTAACCCAAATTTGGTAGCATTCTGACTGGTGGGTCTGGAAAAGAAAATGTTTGAAGAAATTTACTAAGTCGGCCGTTTTGATGTACTTAATCAAGTGACCTGAACGAGCTTTGCAATTCCTGTTCCAGTCAGGAGAGGAACATTGCTGCTACATTTCAGCCGGATCGGCCCAGCAGTTTGGCCGGAGAAGGCGAAAGAGGAAACGGACGGATGGTGTGCAATGACAATACCTTATCGCAAATTTAAATTTCGGGACAAGCTAAAAATGGGGTCAAACAGATTGACAATTTTAGATACAGACACTGGGAGATGGAGATGTCACCTGACTATTACATAAGCAACACATTTATAACATCACAATTATATCGTGCTTACGGGCCAACACATCTGTGTTCTAAATGTGCCAGATCACGATGGGCCAGCCACCTTCCTCAAAAACTGTTGGACTATATCACAGATTTTTATATTTAATTGTGAATTTGGGAGACGACCACCATTCGGAACTGATGTGTTAATACTTTCAATGTTGTTGAAACCAATCTTGATTAACTTTATGCGTTCTGTGATTGCTTGAATCTTAATGCACATTTTTTTTTTAAGTAGGAGAGGGATATGGTGTTCTCGTGTAATGGAGATTGTGTGAAGGAAGGAATGAATGAAGAGAAGGAGGCAAATGGCGGGTTGACGTACTTTGGTGGTGTGGAGTTTGATTCAAGCCTGTGTAAAAAACAACGGTTTACTGGTGTGAAACATTATACTTTCAGTGGCTTGCAAAATTATTCACACCCTCCCAATATTTCTACATTACCAATAATGCCACATTTAGATGAATTATGTAGAAAAGTTTTTAAAAATTAACTTTTTTTTATTCATAACTGAAGAGATCAAACTAAACACTTACACTTGAAGGGGGTTACATGTCCGGAATATCTGCGAAAAACCTGAACAAATCAAAATTCACTGGTTGTAAAAGTATTCAGCCCCTTTGGTCAGTACAAGGTGGAAACACTTTTTCAGCAATAACTTGCTATGAGTGTTTTTGGGTAGGTCTTGACCAGCTTTGCACAGTGAGATGGTGAAATATTTACCCATTCTTCACGTGAAAATTGCTCGAGCTCTGGCAAGTTTGATTGGGATCGTCGATGGAGTGGAATCTTCAAGTCTCGTCATAAATGTTCAATTGTGTTCGTCAGGACTTTCACTGGGTTACTCAAGAACATATATTTTCTTATTATTAAGTCGCTCCAGTGTGGCTTTAGCTTTGTGTTTCAGATCATTGACCTGCTGAAATGTGAATCTCTTACCTAGTTTCAGATTCAGGGCTGACTCAAGCAGATTTTCATCAGGGATTCTCCTGTACTTTGCACTGTCAATTGTCCCTTCTATCCTGACAAGCTTGCCAGTCCCAGCTGATGAAAAGCAGCCCTATAATGTGATGCTGCCACCATCATGCTTGACAGGAGGAAGGTGTAGACTGGGTGATGTGCAGTGTTAGGCTTGCGCCAAACGTAACACTTTGAATTTAGACCAAAAATTTAAACTTTTGTTTCGTTTGACCACAAAACCTTTCTCCAAATGCCTGTCGTATCATTTTAAGATGCTTTTTTACAAACTCCATATGAGCTTTAAGATGTCTTTTTCAGTAATGGCTTCTTTCTTGCCCCCTGTCCATGGAGACCAGCCTTGTGAAGGGAATGGGATATTGTTGATTGATGAACAAGTGTCCACTGACCCCCAACTCGGACATAGAGACTTGCAGATCTTTCAGTCATTGTTGGATTTGCAGTGATATCCTGAACCAGTTCCCTGCTTGCCCAGCTGCTGAGTTTAGATGGGTGATCTGATCTGGGTTGGTTCTTTGTGGTATGATACATCTTCCACTTCTTATGATGGTTTTTTCGTACAAAGGGAAAATGAGTGACTGTGAAATCTTGTAACCTCTCCTGAATATATACCAGGACCAATACCTGGAGATAACAGCTGAATCAGTCCAACACAACTGCTTTCACTGTAGGACTTTTTTTTTTTTTTGGTATACATTGGCGAGCTCGTATGAGAGCTAACACACAACGCACAGCAAGGGGCATGAGACAAGAGGGGCGGGAGTGGGAGGGACAAAACAGTGGGGAAGACACATTAGGAGATCTGTGGAAGGGAGAGGGATGGGACGGGGAACATGGGGAAGAGAAGATGGACATTGCAGGGACTTTCAGGAAGGAAAGCAGGGAAATTAAGGAAGTGGTTGGGTGGATTATCGGGGTAGAAAAGATCAAGGATTTGGATGGGGGATGATAAGAGTGGTGGTGAACAGCTGTTTTGAAAGCCTGGAGGGAAGAATGGGAAAGAATAGAGTGAGGGAGTTTATTCCAAAGGCGGGAAAAAAGAGGAATGAAAGAGTGAAGGTGAGCAGAGATTCGTGATTTTGGTAGTTTTACCAGAAGGGTTTGTTGGCGGACCTTGAGCGCCCTGTGGAAATGTGGTGGGGACAAATCGCAGAGAGAGCAGGGGGGGCGAGGCTGGAGAGGAGAGGTAGAAGACAGAAAGACCACCACCAATGCGGTGATTGAGTGAGAGGCCCAAAAGCTCAGCTTCATTGCGGGAGATGCCGATGATCCTAAATGCCCTGGTTTCGACAGCGTGAAGCCGAGAAAGGTGGGAGGCAGGAGCACCAGCCATAAGGCTACGGACAAAAGCTTGGTAAGTGGTCAGGAGCTCAAGAGGGCCGGAAGGACTTTGCACGATGGAGGATTCCCAGTCAGCGACTGGCTTTGGAGGCGAGGTTTGAAATGTGACTTTCCAGGAAGGTCATGGCAGATAGTGAGACCCAGAAGCTTGAAAGAAAAGACTTCTTCCAGAGGATTGTTGAGAAAGTGGATGGGGGGGGGGCTCTAAACGGTCCTTTCGAAGAGACATAGTGAGAGTGTGAGATTTGTCTGGATTGAAAGACATGTTCCGTGTTGGACCAGTTTGTGATTTTATCCAGATCTGTAGTGAGCGAAAAGCTGCTGCTTGCCGGTCTGAGGGATGACAGATGGTACGGCAGAGGGTGAGTCATCAGCAAAGAGATATAGAGGTTTTCCAGAGTCGGAGAGATCATTGATGAAAACCAGAAAAGAACAGGGCCAGAACGCTACCTTGAGGAACTCCAGCCTGGACAGGAAGAGGGGATGAAAGAACTCCATTTAGGCCACATGTTGACTGCACAGGAGAGGAAGTCTGAGCCATGAGTGGAGATGGCCTTGGATACCATAGGAAGAGAGTTTGGTGAGCAGGGCAGGGTGCCAGACTATGTCAAAAGCACGTGATATGTCCAGGGATACGGCTCGGATTTCCTGTCTGGCATTGAGGACTCCATCCATTGATGGGAGAGCAGAAGCAGCATATCCAGGGTAGAGTGACCTGGTCTGAAACCAATTGATGATCGGAAATCAAGCCATTGGAGAAGAGGAAGGATTTCATGTCTGAAGCGATGATGGATTCCATAACTTGCTGATGATTGGGAGAAGGCTGATTGGTCTGTAGTTCAGGATCTGTTTTTGCACTTTTTTATGCAGGGCAGTGTAGTTTTGCAGATGGCAGATGACCTTGAGCAAATGAGAGGGTGAATAGAACAGAGAGAGGGTGAGCAAGAGCAGAAGAGCAGGCTTTGAGGACACGTGGGCTGATGCCGTCTGCACCGGTTGCAGAATCTGAGTCGAGGTTAGAAAGCAAGCTCTCACCTTGTAGGAGAAAAGGAACACAGAGTCCAGGGACAGTTGGGTGCGACTGGGTAAGGTGGGTGAGAAAGTGATGGGTTTAGGACACAAGATTTAGCTGCAAACACCGAGTTTGGCATTGCGCTTTTTCCTGTGCGGTATCAGCAGTGAGGCAATTGAGGTAAGGGAGGGGATGGAGGGGGAACATACACCAGAAACAGATTTGATTAAACGCCACAGGATTTTGAGGAGGGAGAGAGGTTTGAGAGTTCAGACTTGATGAGAAAGATGTTGTTTTCTGGCTGACTTGTGTTTCACATCGACATACAGGGTGTTCCAAAAGAACCAGACAACTTTGGCTGTTAATACAACTTTGGTTGTTAGTATATTTAGAACCACAAATGATACAATACCCTTTGGTTTAAATGATACAGAAACTCATAAAGTTTTGTGCACACTATCATTACACTTCAATGTGAGTTCCGTTTGTCGTGCGCAGGACATCAAGGCGGTACACGAGTTCTTGCTAAGGTCAGCTCAACATGTTTGCGTCCACCAGTGCATATTCAGCTGTGATCTGGTGATCGTGGGGGCCAGTTGATTGGTCCGTCTCGGCCAATCCAGCGACCTGGAAAATTTTCATTCAGGACAGCTCGAACAACAAAGACCCAATGAGGGGGAGTGCCTTCCTGTTGAAAAATGACCAGGTTTCCAGTCTTCAATCTGTGGGAAGACAAATCCTTCCAACATGTTCATGTAAATTGCTGAGCTCGCTGTATCCTCTGCAAAGAAAAACGGATTCACCAAGCGGTTATGGAGAATTGCACACCACACATTGACCTTTGGATGGTTGGGTATGTGTTCAATGACCACGTGGGGGTTTTCAGAGACCCCAATTCTCACATTGTGCCGGTTGACCTTCCACGACACAAAACAGCGAGCTTCGGCAGAACATGACCTTTTTCAGGTAGTCATCGTCATCCTCCATGCGACTCAGCATTTCCAAGGCATCATCGTCATGCTCTATGTGATGCCTTGCTTTTCGATCTGTCATTTGGTTTGAGTTCCTGCCAAATCTCCACCTCATATGCATAAAGCTTCAATCTTTTATGCAAAATCCTGTGTACAGTGGTGGTTGGTAGTCCCAGTTCTCTGGATGCACGTCAAATTGATTTTCTGGGACTTTGTTAGAATGATTCACGCACTCGTTCAACATCTGCTGCACTTGTGCTTGGTCAACCGGTACTTTTCTGTTTCTGACAACTTCCAGTCTCCTTCAACCTCTTTTACCACTCTCTGATATTAGTCCGCGATGGCGGATTCCTTCCGTACCTTGTATGGAAATTACGCTGAACTTGCATGTCACATCTCGTCTCTGAACCATTCGACACACTGAGCCTTATCCTGTGAAGTCGCAAATTTCTTTTCAAGTTAACCACCAGACCTAAAATCAAAGAAAACTTTATGAGTTTCTGTATCATATAAAACAAAGGGTATCATTGTATCATTTGTGGTACAAAATATAATAATGACCAAAGTTGTCCATGTCTTTTTGGAACACGCTGTACTTCTGCTTTGGGGTCAAATTTACCATCAACACCAAGGCACACTCATGAGCTCTCCCATATCAGGTTTAATTGCAGAGTTTGTAATGCAGCACTTCAAGCAACAGGCCTTACAGGATGAAATTTTTAAAAATGAGGTTTATGTTGACATTTTGACCTCAAAAATAATTGGTGGTTGAATTCAGTGACCTGATATGCAAATCCTCTTCAAATTTCAAGTCGATCTGATTTAAAAAAAAGACAATTTTAGAAATTTTGCCCATGTTGACCTTTTGGCCTATGTTGACCTCGATAATAATTGGTGGTTGAATTCAGTGAGGAGAGACGAAACTTCTGTTCAACTTTCCAGTCAATCAAATGAAAATTGACAATTATAGAAATTTGTACTATGTTGACCTCAAAAATAGTTGGTGGTTGAATTCAGTGACCTAAAATGCAAATTCTCTTCAAATTTCAAGTGTTTGATATGAAAATTGAGGATTTCAGAAATACCTCCTTAGTTGTTGACCTTGGGTCTATGTTGGCCTTTTTGTCAATGCTGACCTCAAAAATAATTGGCTGGTGTAATTCAGTGACCAGAAATATGAATCATCCTCTTTAAATTTCAAGTGAATCGGATGAAAATTAACATTTTTAGAAATTCGGCCTATGTTGACCTTTTGGCCAATGTTGACCTCCAAAATATAAACCCTCCTCAAATTTCAAGTCAAGCGGATGAAAATTCAGGATTTTAGAAATACCACCTCAGTTTTTGACCTCAAAAACAATAGGCTTCTTCCTTGTGACAAACTCATGTGGTGAAGTTTAACTCGTCGGTTTAAAATTGTGACCTGTATGCGATGAACAGACAGACAGACAGATAGAATAACAAAATCGGCCAACCAATATAATTGAAAAATCTTAGATTCTGCAAGCACCAAACAAACAAGAAGGAGAAGACGTGCAGAGCACGATACTTGCAAAATTCATAAAACATATGACCTCAAAAATAATTGGCTGGTTGAATTCAGTGACCAAATATGCAACTCCTCTTCAAATTTCAAGTTTGTTCATTTCAATAGTTTCCAGTTCAATAGTTTATCTCATCATCGCCCAGTTCAATAGGTTTATCTCATCATCGCCCAGTTCAAATAGTTTATTACTCTCATCCAATCGCCCAGATCGATAGATTATCCTCATCATTGCCCAGCTTCAATAGTTTATCTCATCATCGTCCAGTTCAATAGTTTCCAGTTCAATAGATTTATCTCGACTCACGTCTCCCAGTTCAATAGTTTATCTCATCATCTCCCAGTTCAATAGTTTATCTCATCATCACCCAGTTCAATAGATTATCTCATCATCGCCCAGTTCAATAGATTATCTCATCATCGCACAGTTCAATAGTTTATCTCATCATCACACAGTTCAATAGTTTATCTCATCATCA
>CM068967.1:43488242-43509455 GCA_035128595.1 Eptatretus atami
CTGCTTAAGCAGCATCAACGCTCTGCACAGAGTATGGTCCCGATGGGGGGGATAAAACAGTGAGCCATATGCTTTGTCTCTCTTATGGGTCCGACAATGATTTTCAGAGCCATTGGCTCGACAGCGTTCAAGTGGGCGAGGTGGGCAAGGGGGCACCGGCCTACATGAGTGAAACACTATCGTGCTACATGCAAGGGCTTTTTGCCAGCAGCAATCAATATTGGGTTCCACCCGTGCCCCCCTTCCTCAAATGTAAATGCATAAATAATCTGTACCTCTTTGTTAACGGTGTCCAGTTCGGAGTGGTTTTTCTCCAGCTGGGAGTGCAGGTCAGAGGTCAGCCGCTGCAGTTGGAGCACACGGCGCGCCAGCTTTACGCTAGTGTGCAGGGGAGAGCGTAGAGGAAAACTCAAGGAAGAGGTTCATACATTGAGTTAGCAATATGCAAGTGAAGATGGAAAGGAATCCATAAGTTGAGATATGGGAGAATAAGATGAGGAAAGCACAATAAAGGTGAAGTGCATCAACACCAATGTAACAAAAGGTAATGTGTTACCTTTGCTTGAATCTTCGCCTGGTCGTGGTGGGTACATCACTGGAGGAAAAGATGATCCTCTCGGCCTCAGTCCCATCTTCCACTGGTGACGTAAGAGTCCCTTTAAATCTATTACCAATTAAAAAGTCTCTTCGCTTGTGAGTGCAGAAAGTTTAGGCCATGCGTAACCATCAATGGTGTATGTAAGTTTATTGACATAGATAAAAGCGTCTCCCTCCCACTAATGTATGTTGGTTATATACTTATGGCCAAGTGCCTTGTGGTTGGGCAATAAACAACTTTGCAGAAATGGTGAGCATTACCCTCTGCAGCCTGCATCACCGCCTCATCAAGTTCTTTCTCTAGCTGTTCGTAAGGGTCCAGTCGGTGCTGAAGCTCTGCAAGGCGTGTTTTTAACTCAAGTCCTTCACGTTCACGCGCTGCCTCAACTCCGTAGAACTCTTTGGTCAACACCTGAACAGGCATAAGCAAGATTTTACAACTATGATGTTTGTGTTTAAGATAAAGAGGGATGAGTTAAAGTGTGTATTGGGAAAGGGGGGGGGGGGGTGAAGGAAAGTTGGATTGAAAGGTACATCGTCAATCCACAAGAACACCGGGGTTTCCAGATATCACATGTGGTACCGATTTGGAGGTCTACTTCACAACATGGGTAGATTATACCGGGGGGTTGATTAATAAAATAGGAATTAAACAGAAGAGGGTGATTAAGGGGGTGGAGGGACCGAATTGGTGGGGGGGGGAGGATAAGGAGGGATTATTTGAGTGTGGGAGATCAAATAGAGTAAATGTATTATTGAGAAATGGAGGAGAAAGAATAGCAGAATAAAGGATTGGTTGGGGAATGCGAGTCAAGTGGAGAAAGAAAGGACAGGAGGTTGGGAAGGGTTTTACAAGAGTCGGCAAGAGGAGAATAATATCCATTATTAAAAAAAACACATCAATATGTTCAAGATCTGTTTATGTCATCTAATATATAAAGCTCTGACCAACTACTGACTGACTGACTCATTCACTGACTGGTTAAAGATCAGTGCCTTCCCGGTGATGTATAAAGCTGAAATTTTGCGTGCCGATGGACATCGAAGCCGGTACACCGGTGGAAGAAAAAAAAAATCACAGAATCGTCGGACAACATCCGAAAATGAAAATAGATAAATAAATAAATAAATGAAAAATCAAATGCAGGTGAGTGACCCGAGACAATGGGGGAAGCACGGTTTGTATGCTTACACAATGTGTAAGCACACGCCGCTAGTAATTAATAAAACCCATGTACGTAGAAGCAGCATTTTTTTTTTCATGTTTTATCACAGGCATTATTCTTCACTCGTATAAAAGCCCGTCAAAAATGACGGGTTGGAATTATTTTATTCGAAATATTCAGAGATTGGAAGGTTATAATATTTTGTAGCAAGAAAAAGCTTCATTTTAAAACACTACATGTACATTGTACAAATGTTAGCCTGTTTTATCTTCTGGGACCTTTCATTTTGAGGGTACAGCCTCATGAGTGTACCAAAGCCTGAAGCCCCGGCCTTACATCAGGTGTGCCATCTTCTTTATTTATTAGACATCGCATACGTATATAAATGAACACTCGTTTTACTCTGCGCATGTTACACATCACGTGTAGTGAATTTCACCTCCCTGCGCCTTGTATTTATTGTTTTTTTTTTTTTAAATGCTTCTGTACACCGCCATTGAGCTCCGGTTGCAAGTCACCGTCTACATTTCCAAAAGAAGACATAATTACTCTTTAATGGAAAATGTTTATCGAGTTGTTTTTTAATCCTGAAATAATAGACCGTAGTGAACACACAGTCGTGTTAAAAGATTGGCCTTTAAACCCCTTCTCAAATCGTCCTTTTAAAGGGGGACAGACATCACACAAATACACAACCACACATTGTGTTTTATATGGTAGATTACAGGACGATTTGATGAATTTCAAAATTATGCAACATACACACCTGTGCGTGTTCTTCAGAATAAATGTCATTAATAAATTGGGGGAGGGGGGGGAGACTAAAACCTCAATTAAAGCACCGGTGTTAAGTGTGGTGGTAGGGGGATGGAAGGGCATCTATATATTAAAGTATCCGGATTTCTAAATCTGCCCCTCTGACTGTCACACTCTTTTCGCTGGGACGGCATTACGGTGTTATGTCTAGCGCTAGGCTCGGCCTCCACAGACTTATGTCATCCCGGCGTCCAGCACTCAATCCACCCCGTCGCCTCGCTGATGGCAGTTGAACACAACCCAACTTATATATCTGACTCCGACTCTGATGTTCGTAGGTGACAGGCTGAATGTCAGATGCTCAGCGTCAGGATGACGGATTTCGTAAGATGGTGGTGGAGGAAAATGGCGTTGCGTCTGCAACGTCATTATGTCTAGCACTAGACTTGGCCTTTACGATACAGTGTATTATTCATGACTCAATGAAAATTGCATTTTGCAACTTGGAAGAAAAAAAAACAAAAAAAACAAGATGATGTAACAGCTGATCCCAAGGAATGTAAAAACAAACTCAAAATGTTGTTTTTTGCTGAATAAGTGTCCGTATCACAAAAATTAACGTTGGCTTGTCAGCAGTCAACAAAATGCTTGTGGAATAAATAAAATGTAAATACTGACTGCAACAAACTGTATTACTGGACTGTAACATACATGTTATGTTGTTCAAGTACCGTCAGCGAGGCGAAGGGTTCAATGCTAGTATCTTGTAAATTCCAAGCACCTAGTTGTAAAACACGTCATCAAGGAGTCTCCAACAGGCACGAAATCTTCCTCCAAGAAATGACGTTCATTTCCAAGAAACGGATGCCGTCTACACCGAGCCCTCGTGTCCACCAAGGCCGGTTAGACGTTCAACGTGGACAGCGGACATAGGATGCTCTAATGGGCATGTTGGGTCCTTCTCCTTTGCACAATGACTCATTTGGATGACACAATACTTCATCGGTGACATCACATTGGATTGACCAATCAATCTTGAGATCGAATTATGAAGGCCAATAACTCAACAAACATTACATTGCACAGCCTTTGAAAATATATACCCACAAGTTAAGACCCAAATGAGTATGTGGTACAAACAAGGTACAACTTTAGTCTGTCAATTGTTCTGGTAACAGACCAGCCACCTGATAAAACATCATTACCTCAAGTTTTTCTTGACTTCTTTGGCACTCCAGGCAACTCTGTTCCAGTGCTTTTTGCACCTCTTCGTGCAGCAGTTGTGCACGCTCTGCTTCGAAGGAGCGCATCTGCAGCTGTGCTTGTAGTTCACTGACATGAGTTTCTGCACTCAGCTGCACTTTGCAATTTCTGCAAAATGTAAAAGCAGGTGCCAAGTAAAAAAAAAACCGAAGTGCTCTTTATTTTGCTCAAACATTCAACATCATCATGGAATCAAAGGTGGTGGAGGAGCACATGAGCAACTAGAGGGGGAGCACTCGGGAGAGTGCAAAACCTCTGCCGCCAATACTGCTGGGTCACTCAAGTGTGAACCTATATCTTATTCATTAAATATGATGTCAACAGTGCTGAGTTATAGTTCTTTCTCCAACATTTTTTTTGGGGGGGGGGTTGGAAATCACTTAAAACATGTAGAAATGCAAAAAAAAGAAATCAAAATTTTGTTGAAAAAAATTGCAAAAAAATTTTTTTTTCTCTAACAATTTTTTTTTGGGGGGGGGGTGGAAATCACTTAAAACATGTAGAAATGCAAAAAAAAATATTTCGCTAACAATTTTTTTTTGGGGGGGGGGACCAAGTCCAAAATCTAATGGCATGATCCTTGGACCATACCTAACCCCCCCCCACCAAGTTTCGTCGAAATCCGTCGAGGAGTTTTCCGTAATACTGTTCACAAACAAACAAACAAACAAACAAACAGAAAGGGGTGAAAACAGTAACCTCCGATCTTCGATGGCGGAGGTTAATAAGAAGAACGAGACAGCAGCAGACAGAGAGGAAGCAAGAAGATGTGGGACAGCAGAAGGATGATGAGGTGATGTAAAAAGAAGAAGGAAGGATGAGGACATGGCAGAAAACAGAAATGTTGGAAACTCATGTTGCAAATGGATAAAGACAAGACTGGAGTAGGAGGAAGACAGTGAAGTAGGATAGACAGACAAAAAGGGGGGAAAAAGCACGAGGCAGACAACGGAAAATGGGAGAAGGACATCAAAACAAAGTTAAAAACTCCTGTAAAGTTTCAGAAATTGCATTCTGCATGTATATTGTAGCTTACTCTTCCCTCAGATTTTCATGCGTCTTCTTCGTTTCCATCTCAGACTCGCGTGCTCGCTCTTGCTCAGCCAGCGCTCTATCTCTCGCTTCCCGTAAGTTCCTGAGAAAGCGACAGACAAAACAAAATAACTACAAAAATAAAATATGTCTCAGCAAACTGTAGATTACCAAGGATACCCCTTAAAGGGTAAAACACCGATTCTGGAAAATATTTAGGCCTTTGGATCTTGCAAGCAATAGAAATATGCTAAAATATGACCTTGTCCCAAAAATATATATTTAATCCGCACAACATGAAAAGCATAATATAAGCAAGCGAGGATGTTTTGATAACGAATACTGGTATCCTGGAATGGCCTACGGTTCCTGGTTCTCGAATAAGAATGCTTCAGGCAGTTTAACCAACACCTGCAGAGTTTCAAATCACCCTTTCTTTAATTTAAAATACTACAAATGCGTCGGTAAAAACCATGCCTTGTCCACAAAACCACAGGTTCCGCCAGACCGGGAAACAGTCCACTCGCCCTCTGCAGCGGAGATGATGCAAGACATGGGTGGAGCATAATATACATTTTACATTTAAACCGGTACACTTCACATCAATACACCTTTAGATGTCCCAACAACAGCACCTGTTTTCCCTCTCATGCACTTCCGTCACTGTCACTCTCAATCGCTCCAGCTGTAGCTCCGTTTGCCTACGGATCCGCTCCAGTTCTTCATTCAGTCGAGCTTCATATTCGACCTTCTGACTATGTCTGCAAGAATGGACGTTTTACCAGAAACATTTCAAATTCAATTGAATATCAAAGTTCAACTATCCAAGTTGGTTCATTGTGGTGTGGTGGCCACTCACCATCAGATAGCCCACTTAAGACAAGGAGGAATTCTGAATAGACATAAATCTATGCAACCTTTTAATATCCTCCCCAAAATACAAAATCCTATTCCCAAGATGGGAAAAACTTTAATCAGAATCTGCCTTTAGAATTCCAGGAGAATCTATAGGTTGCAAATTATGCATGAGATATGTATGAGCCCGAACAGTTCGGCTGAAAATGTCTGCTTCCTCTTCGCTCATATGCAGCACAAAGCTGCGGGGTAGCATCATTGGCTGGGGACACGGTGATGTCGCCGATGCAATACACTCTGTTGGTTAGGGGAGGAATTTCGCCATGGTGCCGGCGATAGCTCACCTACTCTGCACGAAGGACACCATGGGTGGGATCTCCGTCCACCAACGAATGCTGGCAGATGGGATGCCCAATATAACGTCCATCCGAGAGACGGCACACACATTGATGAATCACCCTGCCTGTGAAACACTGGGATGACAGTTTATAGCTGGGTCAGGATTCAAACCCAGGCTACACAACTTAAAGGGGCATGTGTATACATCTAGGTCATGCAGTCACTCAAATGCCTGCTGGAAATGGTGCAATCATGGAATGTTCAGCCTGAAAATTTGTACACGACAGACATTGTTCAGGGTTTTGTCCATGCCAATGTTTGCTCTCAAAACTTTGCCTGCTCAAAGTGATTATATTAATTCTACATCTCCATAGATTCTCCAAGGCAGTGTTAGGTCATCCAATAATCCTCAACACCTGCACAAACCTCCCTTCGTTTGCATCTTCCACCATCACCAGAGTGTGCAAATCAGTTAACTTGACGGACTCGATTCCCAGCTTGCGGCCAGGCTGAAGCAGGAGAACAAGCCAGTCTTTCACGGCTAACTCTAATTAATATCATCTGTGGCTGCAACATGATTACTTCTGGAGCATGACACCAACCCAACTCTAACACCTGCTTTGTGTCCTACGTTCACCCCTGGCCCCATTGAAACATTCTGAACAACTGATCCTTCCAAAAAATAAATCAATTTTGCAAACCTGTCGCAGAATTTGCAGCAATAAGTACAGTTCATCGATGCTCCATGGTTTTTATACTCGAACCATGGCCTACCCACTTTCCAGTCATTAATTAATTTGTACATTTCCTTTTTCTTGGATGCAGGCTCGTAGACGCGTTGCTGTTGGCACGCCGGTAGCCATCGTCATTGTAGCCCAACTCCTCTCGGCCACAGCTGTGGAAGTGGAAGCTGCTGCCGTAGCTCAATGTCCTGTCAATTTCATCCATTGCTCCTTGTATATACACGTGTGAAAATAAATAATGTCCATTGAATCAACTGTGTTGACTTGTTGCAAAGTCCAAACCACCTTTGTACAAAAGCACATTTGGTTTTAACCTCATCTTTCTCGTTATGCCCTTCCTTCACATCCCCTTAAATATTACCTCTGCCACCGAAGGTAGATTGAGGTTAAGTTTTCACCCCTGTCTGTCTGTCTGTCTATCTATCTGTTTGCTACTTGTGAAAAATCGAAGATTTTTCAAGTATATTGGCTGGTCTTGTGCGTTATTCTGTCTGTCCGTCTGTCTGTTTGTATGTCAGTCACCCACAGGCCACAATTTTAAACTGATCTTCACAAAACTTCACCACATGGTAGAGTTCATCGTAAGCAAGAAGCTAATTGTTTTTGAGATCAAAAGGTCAACAACTTTGTCAAATTTTTACAATCCGCAATTTCCATCCCATCAACTTGAAATTTGAAGAGGATTTGCATATCAGGTCACCGATTCGATGAACAAGTATTTTTGAGGTCAACATAAGACAAAAAGTCGACATGGGCTAAATTTCATCCGATTGACTTGAAATTTGAGCAGGATTTGCATATTTAGTCATTGAATTCAACCACCAATTATTTTATTCGGTCAAATTTGTTTTATGGATTTCGCAAGTATCGTGCTATGCACTCCATCTTTGCTTGTTTGTTTGTCCGTTTATGAACAAGATATCTCAAAAAGAGGTGGATAGATTCTGACGAAACTTGGTGGGAAGGTTGGGTATGTAACAAGGAAGAACAAATTCGATTTTGGTGAAGATCCGAATCCGGATCCAGATGCAAGAATTTTTTTTAAGCGATTCATCACCATCGAGTGATAGGGCTAAAACGATAAACACAGTATAAGCATGATATCTCAAAAAGTTGTGGACGGATTCGGATGAAACTTGGTGGACGAGTTGGTTAGGTGACAAGAACAAGCCAATTAAATTTTAGTTCTGGTCCGAATCCAGATCCGGCCCATCGGTGGGATACAAAATGTAAACTCATCAGCCTGGCAGAGGTATGTGCTCTACAGAGTGCCCTTCTAGTATTTTTTTCTGTGATCTTTTCAAGTGCCCACTGTCCCAGTACTTTGGGAAGGTACAAGGTGTGTACTGTCTGTGCTCACCGGGTCTCTGTATACTTCTCATAAGCATCTTCACGTGCACGTGCAGCCTCTTGGAGCTGGTTCTCCAGCTGAGTAATCCGCTGGTTGTACAAAGTGTTCTTGCTCTCCAACTCGGTTGCCTGGCGCTCCAGGTACGTCTTGTCTCGTTGCAGAAGGTCCACCGATTGCCGTAGTAGAGGTGCCTGAACAAAACAGTAGCATAGTGCATCAAATGTAGCACCAAAATATGATCAATTCAGTTTTAATGATTTACATTCAAGCAAATCAAGCTCCACAATGCCTGGGATGTCCAGCTTCAGAGATCTAACTGGAAAACCAATAAAGTGAGCTAAACACAGAGGTCATTCATCCATCCACGCGAATCCCTTGAAAATCAGGCCAATATCACCAAGGCTTCTCTCCCAAGTTTCTTCGGGTTCACCTGATAGTCAAGGGTAGGTCGTATTGTATTGTCCAACGAATAACTTTTATCACCGGAATAACGCTCAGTAAAGGCAACTTAAGAAAAACGCCTTTGACTCCCTAAGCGAATCGCTTGCGATTTGCCAGAAACAGTCGATATCACATATGCGATTCATACATCATCCTTGAGAGATTTCTGTACAATCGGCGCTGCATCGAATCAGAGACAAACATTACAGGTCGAGTTGTCCACTTGTCAACAATAAATAAATGAATAAAGATAACGAAGAGGAATTTGATATCTGTTTCATTAAACAATGGCGTGCAAAAAATAAAAATAGAAGTGATTATGTAAATGTATTTCGCTGTAAATGGCTGGGATTCACACCATTGCGTGCTTGCATCACAGGTGAACAGGCCACACGTGTGTTAGTCCGTCACGAGGAATCACCAGGGATTTGCTGAGAGAAATTCCCTCGATGTACAGCCAGCTCAACGCCTAGGCTGTTCCCGACAAATCTAATGACCCTTTATCACAATAATTCATCAGTCAATTCTGAGGCATGCACTTTCCACTCAATAATGACAAGGCTATCTTCAAGTTGTGTGACGTTGCATTTTTGAAATGCACGAAGTACGGAAGCATATTTGGGAAAACAAGATCGCTAACTTCAAGTGCAAGACGCGCACGCTCTTTGCTTTGTTCTTCCAGCAAAGTTGCCATCTCTTGCTGTCGGCTTTTCAGCTCAGTCAGCTGCCGTCGAAGATCATCTCGATCCCTGCACACAGAGGAAAGGAACAATGCCACGACGTCACCTCGATTTTGGTCTGCGTACCCGAGTCCAAATCGCGTAGAGTTGCGAAATAAAGTTTCTGCGAGAGCACGGTGTACATGTGGTGAGAGGTACACGAGGTGATAAACATTTGTGCAATACCGTGAGATCAAATCGTAGTTTTCCCCGAGAGCATCCTGACCGTGCACACGCTTCGACTCCTTTAGTTCGCAATAGAGGCGTTGGCATTGAGCCTTCAGGCCTGCATTTACTCGCTGCTCTTCCTCATTTTGCTGCACCATGCCCGAGGCAGAAGCAAGATTCAGACGCGACATAAAAATGGAAATCAAGTTGAGCATCTAGTCAGTCTTCCTCAATGGCATTTGGCTAATTAGCTAAGTTTCCTCACTTGAGAGCCTAGCCACAGTGAATGTATGATGGAGGGCTACCTGGCTTTTGGATACCTCTTCCAGGACAAACCAATTGGCTTGCAAGCCAGCCATCTTACGACTACCGAGCTTGTCCTCCACTTGGCAAGCCAAGCCAAGCTCGCTCAACTGACTGACCAAACAGGTAGTAGGTGGACTTTAACAAATCAGCCACATAGTGTGCATCTTTATTTATTTATGTTTTACCTCAGTCACCACCTGTAGTTGACTTCGGACTGCAGACAGGTCAGCAGCAAGGTTGCCCTTTCGTTCACGCAACTCATCACATTCCTTCTGCAGAGGTTGAAGCGCCTCGTAGAACTGTAACTGCGTGGGTTTCAAATGGGGAAAAAAAATCGGTTTTAAAACAAAATTAAAAAAAAAGAGGAGATTCAGCAGAACCAGAGGAGACTCAGCAGAACATTACTCAATCGAGTGTTTCATATCCTATTCACAAAAATAGTTTTCCTTTCAATGCCTCATCATTGGCACACTACGAGGTAATGCTGTGTCACATGGAAGATTGCCTGAGGACGTAGGCAAAAACAATGAGCATGATAATGTGCCAATCAACATGTTCTGCAGCTTTAATTCAACGGAATGCTGTCTAACCAAGTTTACATTCGGTGACGCTCTTGACCAAATCAGAGCTATGAGGATCAATAACCTCCACCCATCCGTCCTTCCAGTTGTACTGTACAAGTAAAGGATCCTCCATGAGTCTCAGACGGTGTTCAACATAAAATATTCCATAACTCTTACAAACACCTCCTCTGTTTGTTGAATACGCAAGAAAGGCAGGGTGGTGACGACTCCTGATGGAGGTTTTTGTAGGCTATGAAAGCAACGATGCGTAACAGTTGACCATCACCTTCATCGGTAGCTTTCTGGACACCCGATGCCTCCATTTTGGACTTTGAGACCGAATTTGTTTGTCGGCCTCCCATACCTAAGCATTTGGGTGAAAGGTAAAAGGAGACTGAAGATTCCTTTTGGCTGGCTGCGTTGGACGTTGGCAATGATTCCATCTTGCCGAAGTTGCCTTTCATTCACCATCCGTGAGTGCCAACTAGTCATTTTGCGAAAGACCACAAATGGCCTATTATAATTATTGAGATTGTATTAAGTATGGTCATGTGATGGGGTGCAGCTTGGCTTCATTCTGCCTCATTACAATCTCTCCGTTCTCTCCTCTCTCCACCCCCCCCCCCCCCCCCCCCCCCCCCCCCCCCCCCCCCCCCCCCGTAACGGACTGTGGATTACACCGGAATGCGTTTAAATTACCTACATTGCACATTTCGTGTAATAACAAACACCATAAACAACCGTTTCAAGAGTCATATGCATATCGAATCAAACAAGTCAAAACTTAACATTTTCCCTCGCTTTCCTCCCTGTTTGGAGTAAGAGCACAGAGTTTCACCATAATCGACATGAAAACTAGCCAGGAGTCATACCGCCACAAAGTCTCGAATGGAAAGCTCTTCTTCAGGCAGGATGCGGAGGTCAGAGTACTGCTCCGAAGTAATCTCCAAGTCGCGCAAGCTTCGGCGCACCACTCCGGCACGCAAGCGCAAGTCCCGGTTTGTGTCCTCCAGTTGCCGCTGCTTATCCAAAATCGTTTCCAGCTCTTGGCGCACACGTTCCTGTCGAGAACTAAAGTGCAAAATAAGGGCAAAATGGAGGTGCAGAGAAAAGTCAGTTGGTTGAAAAAAAAAAGTGCAAGAGTGAAAATTGGGTGTTTGGGTTAATTAAAACACCCCTTTTGAAGATGATTAACGGCCATATTCAATGATATCCTTTATTAGGCGATCCTCGGCTGCTTCACTCTCTGGATCTTAAAGCGTTTCCTGGGTAACCTCACTGGGGTCTGAAGCTGCCATGTATTCTGGCCTGCCACCATGTCTTGACTTGGAACAGGCCATAACGATTTCTTAACGATAAAATTGTTGTTTTCACTTTCCTCACTCATATTATCGAATACCTATTCATCATAGCTATGAATTGCTGGGTACATTGCAATGCTTATAAACATCCGGAGACGTCAACGTTCATGCCTTGACATTTCGGGCGTCTCCAGGAGGTGCGTGTTTCATATGTTGCTAATGATGTGCCAAACTAGCCATTTCTTAACAACCGTTTCGTTGGAGTGTTTGCTTGAGTGCTTAACCACTTGGCGAGCGCTCTCCAAGCTGCTTGGTTGTTCGTTTTGGTGAAAGTATCCGTGCTCTCAAGGGAACATCGATTAAACAGATGTACGTTTCAGCCTGTGTTGGGCCCTGTGGTGCCGTGCGGTTGGTGTCTCATCCGCTGAAAATGTGCAATTTTGTTTTTTTTACAGGATATCGCTTTGTTTAACGTTTTGTGTGATCTCCTTACATAATCCACCCCTCACTTCAACATCGATACAGATATAAAAACAATAAGGTCTATCCGACCACGTGTTTGCCGTGATCCATCATAGATCGACATTTTGTGTTCTGTGCCTTGATATATTTTTTTAATTGAATTTTGCTAATTTCCCACTTGAATTCCTCTTTCAAAGAACTCTGTTTATAGGAAAACAAACCCTAATGTTTGTTTGTCGTTTTTATGTGTGCGTGTGTGTGTGTATATATATAAACTCTATTACCATAACGATGTGTGTGTGTGTGTGTGTGTGTGTGTGTGTGTGTGTTGTTGTGTGTGTTGTGTGTGTGTGTGTGGGGTGTGTGTTGTGTGTGTGTGTGTGTGTGTGTGTGTGTGTGTGTGTGGTTTCAGAATGTACAATGGAGTCCTCCCTGGGTAGGTTAAAGCATCCACCTTCATTTCGGTAAAGGGTCACGATTTACAGATAAAGCTGTGAAGTTTTCTGTTTTCAAGGTTTTGTGCCGAGGGCTCTCTTTCAGGATCGTTACTGAGCCCAGGATGGCTTACAACTGTTGTTTGTTTGTCGTGATTTTCCCAGGATGGTTCTTAATATCCCTGTGAGGTTATTCTCATCCATTCTCATGAGGTTCTTCGTCATCACTGGCACAACTTTGGCATTCTTCAGCTTCCAGGATATTTTCACTTCATGATTGAGGTTTTGGTATTTGGTCATTTTATTGATTTCTGCATCGTTAGTCCAAAATCACCGGTATTAACACCTCAATTAGCAATGCCTTTTCTCCCTTTTTTTTTGCACCTCAGTTAGATATCTGGTCACAATGCTTTGTTTTCCATGTTCACGCCCGATGGTCATAAGTCGTACTGTGAGCGGTACTTCAATGTTTTCAGTGATTGCTTTTGGTTCATTTTCCCACAAATTTTCTGGAACTGGGACATCATAGTTTTGCAGATGTGCCCACGGGTTACTTAACAAACTCTGTTGTGTCATTGTGTGTGCAGCTGTTCTGACACTTTTTTTTTCGTGTTCGGTCATTAAGCGTCACATATCATTCTCTTTGCTAACCCCACATCCACCCCTCACCTGTCTGTTATTTTTTCCTCCTCTCCCCCACCCTTTTCACCTCCTCACTGCCCCCTCCTCATAAAATACAGCACTTTCCTCCAACACCTCTGTCTCTCTCCTCCCTCCCCCACACTTTATTGACCAGTCAGCAAAGCGATGGGTTGTATTTGCAAGTTAAAAATAAAAGTGAATGCACAAGTTCCAGGGTTTAACTCTTTATCCTTCTTCTTTTAATGGAATTATGGGTTGCATCATGTATTTCACTGAAACAAAATAAATAGGGAGTCGATGTTATCCGGAGTCGTAACCACTTGACGAATGGAGGTGGCTCTCGAGTATTCATGAAATGCTTGTGTTTGACATCCCAAAGAATTGGTTGATTGAAACTTGCTTAAATGTTATGTTAACGAGAGATGGGACTTCAATCAACTACAATACAGAAAAATAAATGAATACCTGAATAACATCGACAAAACAAATTTGTGAAACTTCGAGTTGTGATCCTTCGGGTGTAGTGAAGTGTGAAAAGTGAAACTTCGGGTGTACACACGACGACACAACAGACTTGTGATTTAAACCTGGTGTTCCACTGAATTAACACCAGGGGGTTGACTCAGCCTGTCATCCTTCCGAGGTTGGCAAAATGAGTACGAGTGTAGCAGCCAAAAGGCTGCACACGAAGGGAAGCGGTATCGATGGATATATTAAATCTGGTATTGGTGTGGCGCAGGCATGATGGGCCGAATGGCCTCCTCCTGCACCTTAATTCCTTGTAAATCCTATCCACACTGAGTGGTGTTTACCAACTTCGCATCAAAGCACGATGTGTTCGAATGAGGCACACTTAAATAAGTGGAAATTTATTTGATGAATTTAATGTTAATGCAAGACCTCAGTTCAATCACTTGGTCTCCTTTCCAAAATACGATCTAACGTGCGGACAAGACGCCTTTTAAACCCCACTCTGAACCTCCACGGGACTCAAACCAGACTTGGAGAAAAGCAATGAAGGAAGTTTTGTCGGTCACACTCCCCGTCGACAAGGGACAATGATGTCCATAGGTCTCACGTACAAGACAGACCGATTATTTTTTCAACGTGGATGATTCTCTAAGTGTTTATGAAAGAATACCTGGTTTGTTTGTTTTTCCAGGTTACATTTCTCTACAGAAAATAGTCAAGAGGTTATTACCCGCGCACGCGAAGTGAAAAACGCGATTAAGCAATTGGTTCACTTTGTCCGTCTGTCGACAAACGTCAGTTTATGATCGAGGAACGACTTGATTTCAATCGAATGTTATATTTGGAACATGAATTAGAAAACAAACCTGCAGTTTTTCCAGTCTTTGGTTCTGAATTCATCCTGAGCGCACATGTGCAGAGAGGAGTGAGATGAGATTATTTATTTTTGTTACTCTATTTTTAATACAATGTCGAGGCTCGTATGAGAGCTAAAATATAAAATATAAATATAAAAATAACTCTCCAGTTACCATCAGTTTTCCACGTGGTTTCGTTGTCCTGATGATAAGTTTCTGACCATATAGTCATTCTTGAGATGAAAAGAAAGTTGTAACAAACACCCGTTTCATTACGCAATTTAATATTACACCCCAAAGCCATTGTTGAGTGGCTTTCTTTCTATTATAGGAGCAAGGCTCATGGAAGAACACGGTAGAACTGCAGTGGGACAAACATCAAGTGACTGAATGAACAGGAAAAGAGGATGAGGAGGAAACCTGAGCTTGCAAGCAAGATGGATGGGTTAGCAAAGATTAATGGGGGTAAAAAAAAGTCATGGATCAGAGTTGGGGTGTATTGAATTCCACAAACTGCTTCAAATTTAAGAGTTACAAGTCTGGAGACGGCGATGGTTCACGAGCAATGTACACGGTTCGCCTTTTTCATTTTTTGACCTTCGAGGGGACGCCACGGGCAAACTGGCGGAATCGGGAAAAACGTAAATGATGAAAGTTGTAGTACTCGAAGAGCACTACTTGCATACAAACTTTCATTCGAAACAGTGAAAACCCTAGGAGCTCGATGCCCAATTTATTGATTTTTTTGACATTTTCTAATTCGTGACCTTGTGACCTTGACACAAAAATGAAAAATTGAGCTCCGTGGGGCTATGCAGATGACATTGGCGCTAACCAAATACCGAAACCCTTGCCAGATTCGACAAACCCCCTCGGAGAAGATGTAACTTGAAATCGGCTGCCCCCTAAAAACACGTTTTTTGGGCGTGGCGCCGCCCATAATGGGCGCAGCACGCCCATTCTCAGGAAAACACAACTAGATCATGATATAAACCTCCCACCCAAATTTTATCAGGATCGGATCAAAACCCACGGAGCTATGCTCGGGACAGACAGATAGACAGACAGACAGACAGACACACACCCATAACGAATATAGTGGTCACTTACTGACTCGTGGACCAATAGTTCTCTTTGAGTCAGAGTGGCTAAATCCAACACAAAACGTGCTTTGAATTAACCATTTAATGTACATCGTCTATGTACAGTGCTTCTACATAGTTTTTCAGTTCCATATCTTTAAATGTTGGCCAAGAGTTGAGTTTTTCCTTCAAACTCTTTAATCACATCACCTAGCAACGGTTGTTTGTCTTTTTCTGCTCCTCTTAGTGTGTTTGCCGAGCTTAGACGAATGGCTGAAACGCTTTAGCTGCTCTGCTTTTTCACATGATGGGTAAGTCGATAAGACTCTCCAGATGTTTTCTCCTTTTCCTCAGTACCTTAACCTCTTTCTCAGCAAGCTTTCTTTTTCAGACTATCCAGACTCTTCCTCTTCCTTTTTGTCAAGATGGGCATGACACTGCTGTCTACCCTGCTGGGCTGGGGTTAACAGCTCCTGGGTTAGGACAACGCTTTCTAAGCCACCAACATTGTTAATGTGATCTTTGATGACTCTCTTGGCAATCAAGTTGTGTTTTGTTATGATTACACGGAGAATAGTGCAAGTGGTTTAACCACTGACCGCTGCCAGAAGGAGCAGGTATTGACACCTTTTTTTACTCCCGGAGGGAAGGGGTGTTACTACAATTAAAAGTAGACACGGCCGTCCACTCATCACGGGAACAAGAAGAGGGATTATTGACACCATGTTTGTCTCCAGGTGGGAGCGGACATAACTAGTATATGAAAAAAAAATATCTATTTTACAATTGGCTGTCAAATAAATAAACATACTATCATTCCTCACTTTGCCTCTTCCTGCTGTAGAGTCAAGCGGGTGTCCAACTGTGTCTGTAGAATCCGCTTCTGGTGTAACGCATCGTTTAAACGTTCCTCCAACTCATCAACCTGCAAAAGGTGATTGCTTGAGAAAGGTACAAAGGTATTAAGAGAGGAGGTGAGTTTGAGTGAGGAAACCAATAAACATAATTATGGAAGATACCTCGAGGGAGGAGACGTTTAAGGGTCTGTGGGGATGTCGAGCATCTGAGGGAGTGGTTGCGGGTGAGAGGTGTTGGAGGGGAGTGCTTTGTGGCATTGGTTGGATGGGTGGGTGCTTTGGGAAAGGGTCGCAAAGGTTGGAGGGGCGGGGGGGCGGGAGTGCTTCGGCGGGGAAAGAGGGCGTGCTTCGGGGCGGGGGATAGAGGGCGTGCTTCGGGGCGGGGAAAGAGGCGTGCTTCGGGGCGGGGGAAAGAGGGCGTGCTTCGGGCGGGGGAAAGAGGGCGTGCTTCGGGGCGGGGGAAAGAGGGCGTGCTTCGGGCGGGGGAAAGAGGCGTGCTTCGGGCGGGGGAAAGAGGCTCGCTCTGGGCGGGGCGCAGAGGGCTGCTTCGGGGCGGGGGAAAGAGGGCGTGCTTCGGGCGGGGGAAAGAGCGGCTTCGGGGCGGGGGAAAGAGGGGCTGCTTCGGGCGGGAGAGGCGTGCTTCGGGGCGGGGAAGAGGGGCGTGCTTCGGGGCGGGGGAAAGAGGGCGTGCTTCGGGGCGGGGAAGAGGCGTCTTCGGGGCGGGGGAAAGAGGGCGTGCTTCGGGGCGGGGGAAAGAGGGCGTGCTTCGGGGCGGGGGGAAAGAGGGCGTGCTTCGGGGCGGGGGAAAGAGGGCTGCTTGGGGCGGGGAAAGAGGGCGTGCTTCGGGGCGGGGGAAAGAGCGCTCGCTTCTGGGCGGGGGAGAGGGCGTGCTTCGGGGCGGGGAAAGAGGGCGTGCTTCGGGGCGGGGGAAAGAGGGCGTGCTTCGGGGCGGGGAAAGAGGGCGTGCTTCGGGGCGGGGAAAGAGGGCGTGCTTCGGGGCGGGGAAGAGGGCGTGTTCGGGGCGGGGGAAAGAGGGCGTGCTTCGGGCGGGGAAAGAGGGCGTGCTTCGGGGCGGGGAAAGAGGGGTGCTTCGGGGCGGGGGAAGAGGGCGTGCTTCGGGCGGGGAAAGAGGGCGTGCTTCGGGCGGGGGAAAGAGGGCGTGCTTCGGGGCGGGGGAAAGAGGGCGTGCTTCGGGGCGGGGAGAGGGGCGTGCTTCGGGCGGGGGAAAGAGGGCGTGCTTCGGGGGGGGAAAGAGGGCGTGCTTCGGGGCGGGGGAAAAGGGCGTGCTTCGGGGCGGGGGAAAAGAGGGTGCTCGGGGCGGGGAAAGAGGGCGTGCTTCGGCGGGGGGAAGAGGGCGTGCTTCGGGGCGGGGGAAAGAGGCGTGCTTCGGGGCGGGGGAAAGAGGCGTGCTTCGGGCGGGGAAAGAGGGCGTGCTTCGGGGCGGGGGGAAGAGGGCGTGCTTCGGGCGGGGGAAAGAGGGCGTGCTTCGGGGCGGGGAAAGAGGGCGTGCTTCGGGGCGGGGGAAAGAGGGTGCTTCGGGGCGGGGAAAGAGGCGTGCTTCGGGGCGGGGGATAGAGGGCGTGCTTCGGGCGGGGGAAAGAGGGCGTGCTTCGGGACGGGGGAAAGAGGGCGTGCTTCGGGGCGGGAAAGAGGGCGTGCTTCGGGCGGGGGAAAGAGGGGTCTTGCGGGCGGGGGAAAGAGGGCGTGCTTCGGGGCGGGGGAAAGAGGGCGTGCTTCGGGGGGGGGAAGAGGGCGTGCTTCGGGGCGGGAGGAGGGCGTGCTTCGGGCGGGGGAAAGAGGGCGTGCTTCGGGGCGGGGAAAGAGGGCGTGCTTCGGGGCGGGGGAAAGAGGGCGTGCTTCGGGCGGGAAAGAGGGCTGCTTGGGGCGGGGGAAAAGGGCGTTGCTTCGGGGCGGGGAAAGAGGGCGTGCTTCGGGGCGGGGGAAAGAGGGCGTGCTTCGGGGCGGGGGAAAGAGGGCGTGCTTCGGGGCGGGGGAAAGAGGGCGTGCTTCGGGGCGGGGGGAAAGAGGGCGTGCTTCGGGCGGGGGATAGAGGGCGTGCTTCGGGGCGCGGGAAAGAGGCGTGCTTCGGGGCGGGGAAAGAGGGCGTGCTTCGGGGCGGGGGGAAAGAGGAGGTGCTTCGGGGCGGGGGAAAGAGGGCGTGCTTCGGGCGGGGGATAGAGGGCGTGCTTCGGGCGGGGGAAAGAGGGCGTGCTTCGGGACGGGGGAAAGAGGGCGTGCTCGGGGCGGGGGAAAGAGGCGTGCTTCGGGCGGGGGAAAGAGGCGTGCTTCGGGCGGGGGAAAGAGGGCGTGCTTCGGGGCGGGGAAAGAGGGCGTGCTTTGGGGCGGGGGAAAGAGGGTGTGTTTCAGGACATTGTTTCGGTTCAGAGGTGTTTTGGAGGGACTGGGTGACGACGACTCACGAATCACGGTCATTTCACCCCAAGTGAGAATATTACAATCCCAATGTAAAGTTAATGTTTGAATGTAAGTACAATTAACAAAACAAACTGGACAATCACGAAGGTTCCCAACATATCACGACACAGACAATAAAATACCCACCGAGTAGTTAGTTTTACCTTCGTTATGTTTTCCGCCTTCATGTTGTCAATGACGAGATCCCGCCGAGAGAGTTCGTAGCGACACAATTGTAAGTCATGCTGGAGTTGCTTTCGTTCGAGCAGACGACGACCGGACAAGCCGTCGCCGTTTCGCTCCGCGTGGACCTCATCACAGGACGACACCGGCTCGTCCGTTGGAACCGTGGTCTCCAAGCTGGGCTCTTCGGACTCCATTTCACTCAAGGACCGAGAAGTTTGTTTCTCTACAATCCGCTGACGGGACATGTCGCCTCTGCGGTCTATTTCCACCTACTTCCGCATCTTTGAAATCGCCAGTCGATCTGTACTTCTTCATTGGCGCCTCTCATCGCCTTTGCGCGCGCCGGTGCGTGACGTCACCAGCGATCTTCCCTCACATCAGTTGAATATGTTGTTGTTGTTGTTGTTGTCAATATCATTTAAAAAATTACACTTTATACAGGCCTTCGTTCCAATAAATCAGTATTTATAAACCGACACAATCAGTATTTTCTAAAATGTAAGACTATCTGATGGAATACACTCTCGGGAGTTACAAAAACAAGGAACTTCAACAAAGGAAGGAGGTGGTCAATTCGGCCCGCGCAATCCTCTCAATTTCTCCCTCCTCTTCTTCTTCTTCTTCTTCTAAGGCAACATATTCCTCTTCTTCTTCATTTTATTCTTCTTCTTCTTCTTCCGATTGCTATTCGTTTTCCTATTCTTCCTCTTCTTCTTCCTCGCCTCTTCCTCTTCTTCTTCCTCTTCCTCCTCCTTTTTCTCTTCCTCGTCCTCTTCTTATTATCCCCATTGCTCATCAATACCCTCCCACGACGTATTGTGCTTACAACGTATGCAAATGACGTCATTTTTAACCCTTGACGTCAAGAGCTGGTATTTATATAAACTTATTAAAATCGACCTCACCAAAGCTCACTGCCTTCCTTGACGACGGCAGTGATCTTTGGGGGGAAAAAAAAAAACTGTGAAGATCCCTTCCCTTCTTCCAGTCCCTCATCCCCAGACTTTACACCTTCCGTTCTCTCCTCCTTTCGCATTATTTGTCCATCTCATCTCCTCTTTACATTCGGAACACGACATTGCTGGCCCATAAAACCTCTCTCCTCTTCATGACAACCTTAATGGTGTAATTCACAGTCATTGTATTAGGGTTAGGGTTAGTCTCGTTCCTTATCAACTCGTTCCTTGTGAACCGTTTCGTTGAGAGTGCTTGCTCGAGTGCTTAAGCCGCTTGGCGAGCGCTCTACAAGCTGCTTGGTAATGGACACACCGCTGAATGTGTTTCACCCTGTGGTTTACATTTTGATCAGTTTTCACTCACCACGAAACTGACAATCGTTATTGAAGTGTGATCCGATGCAAAGTGATTGTTATGTCGTGTTGTACAAACATAAACAAAGGTTTTCCTTTGTTTGAAATGTCCAAAAAGCGTCTGTTTCGTTCTCAAACTTCATGTTCAAGGCAGAGCGACTCCGCCCCCGGCAGGACACGATGGTGCCAATGCAAACGTTTCAGGTAAAATGGGAGGAGTTCGTCTCACCCGACGTGGTGATGTCATCGCTCGCGATGACGAAAGGGGAGCCGCGAGACGAGACGTGACGTATCCTCACGCGCACGGCTCCAAAAGTGGCGCGCGACCGACGTGCGCACGTGACCCACCGACGCTTGTCCAGCTTGCCTGTCGCTTTGATGGCGGGTGTCTGCAGGTTCGAGTGTAGCCTCGGTCTGGTCATCACGCTCCTTCTGGGAGTCTTGGCTCTGGGTTACAGTTACAGGGGTCCAGCCGAAACTTCGAGTGCACCTTGGGGTTACAGGGGTCCAGTTCCGGAAGCAGTTGCACAGCCTCGCTACCACTACAAGACCCTTTATTTCCAGCAAAAGGTTTGAACATTCATGGCAGTCTATTAAATGATCATATATGGACTCCCATGACGATAGGACTTTAATGATTTTGTTTAATGACTCTATGGGGTGTGACTATCTGTAATAACTTCAGGGACTCTGACTTTGGCTAATGCCTATACAGTTCTGTGTAGCCAGTCGAATGACGATGTAACGAGTCTCATGACTTTGTAATGACTACAAGGACTCTGTCTACTGATCACGTGTAGTCCACTGACCATGTTGGCAGTCTAATGACTAGTGAGTCCAATGATGCTCTGGAATGGGGTACCTCATGTCGACAGGGGCTGAGTGACGACAGCAAAA
>CM068967.1:43533317-43547314 GCA_035128595.1 Eptatretus atami
TGGTCTGTAGTTGCAGGGATCTGTTTTTGCACCTTTTTTATGCTTGACTGGAGAGAGCAGATTTTATGCCAGACCAATCAGCTTTATCAAATTTCCATACAAGTATGAGCATTGGGAGTTCTCTAATAACTGCTAATGAGATGCCCACTCATTTTACCAACACATAGCCAGAAGAACCTGGAGGAGCTTGTTTTTTTTGTTTTGTTTTTTTTTACAGGAGCAAGGCTCATGGAAGAGTGAACTAAGGAGGAAAAGGACATATTTGAGGAAATGTTTGACGTCATAATTAGGTCCATTAATGAATGGCTGCAACTTGGAGAGACGTGTGTTGGAAAAGAAACAAACTGAGAACGAGTCCAGTCTCTTGACAGAACGACTTGTATGCTCTGCCATGTATTGACATATGTGAACCAACATCGAGTGAGCTGACATGGTGGCAATTAGTCTCTACAGATTAGGGAAAGAAGCAGAGGGGCATAAAGAAAGCAGTGTGTCAATGTTTGTGGAAAGAGCTTGGTGTCATCAAAGTTGAGTGGACAGTATATCAAATAAGAAACAATACCTTTTTTAGGAAGAGGAACATGAAGCCAAATGTACTCCAATAAGAAAAGGGTAAAGTAAAAGAAAGGAGGTCGTTAGGGACACGAGTTGTGGCAAAGGTAGGAATGAACATACACAGCGGCACCACTACCAGGGTGGGAATCAGGCCTGTTGTCAGAGTGAGACAATAACTAGGGAGACGCACACAGTCCAGGACGTTCTGTGAAATAAATGATTCCATGAGACATACAATATCTGCGCTAGCTACAACAGTCTGAATGGACAGATCTGTGAAGTTAGACTGCAGACCACTATTGATGTATCAGAGGGTGAGAGAGGGGAAACACACACAGGAGAACACATTCAGAGGAGATCAGGGACCAGGTGCTTTGGACCTGAGTTGGCTCAACCAATGCTCTGATCGCATTTCTGTAAATCCAGTTCAGCAATACTGACTTAGCGGGAATACCTAAAATCGAGCATCTCTTCTGAGTGTGACTGGGAGTTGGCGAGGACTGTATGTATGAGTTTTTCTCCGCAACCGCCTGTCGGATTGAGACGAAATTTTCAGCATCGGTGCGACTACTCGTGCAGAATGTTTTAATGATAATTATGACGTCATAGGTCACGTGGTGTGGCCGCCATGTTGAAAAAAAAAAACCAGAAAAACTTTGGACCTCTATCTCCGAAACTGCACCAAAGAAAAAAATTGAAACTTGGCGCACGGCAGGTACTCCTCATTGGGAATGAGTGAGTTTTTTTTTTAATGACGTCATAGGTGCCTTCGTTATGATGTCATAATTGCATATGTAGAATGCTACATCCAATCGGTATGAAAAATGTTGAGGGTCATCCAGGGATAAAATGGTCCACAAATTTTTTTGGGGGGATGATCTCATCGGTCACGTGATTTGGCAGCCATCTTGTTTTGTGTTTTTTAAACCTTCAAAAATCTTCTTCTCTGAAATGGCTGAACCGGTCATCACTGACAACATTTATGAAGTGGCCGTTCTAATTATGTCTCTTATAAATTACGTACACAAACGCCACACAAAATACACTACACAAAACAAGTCCTGGTGAGGGTCTGCAATCTCTGGTTGCTCTTTTTCTTATATATATATATATATATTTTTTTTTTTTTTGTGTGTGTTTTTTTTTCTCTCCATAAGCGTTGTAGCTATTAAGTGTTATAAAGGGCATTCGGAGAGACTCGTCTTTAAAAGTAAAATAAAAGTACAGAACAATAAGAACAGAGTAAAGTAAAAGAAGGAAGATAGAGCAGAGTACGTGGTAGATTGCGTGTTTTACGGAAGAGATTAAAGAGGAGTAGTTGCATAAATGTTTGACACAAGCAGCGAAACAAATACTGCCTGGCACAGACCAATAAAATGAAAGGACAAGACATCGGGGAAGCCCTCTCAGTCCGCTCATGTTTATCATGGTGATGGAGCGGGTAAGTAGGAGGGTAAAAATGAAAGGTATTCTTGGGAGGATGTTGTATGCGAATGATCTGGCTGTTGTGGCGGGAGATGCAGGAGGTACTGGTGGAGCGGAAGGAGGCATTCTGGAAGCGTGGACTGAGGATGAGTATGCGGAAGACTGAGGTGATGTGGGTCTGGCAAGAAATGCATATCAGGTCAGAGGGGGAAGGCGATCAGACATGGAGATAGGTCTGAGTATCTGGGGGGGTAACAGTGACCGGTCGGAGGCAGTGGTGCGGACGAGTGTATGGGCAGGTGTGAATGCTTGGAGGAGGGTGGAGGGATTAATGGCAGACAGGAAGATCTCAAGGAAATTGAAAGGGAAGGTTCTGATGTCGTGTGTCATGCCGAGTGTTGTACTTTGTTACGAATGCAACGAGCTTCGTGCTGCGGACGTGTGAAAGGCAAGAAGGAAGAATAAGGAAGCACAGGGGAGGAACAATGTAGGAAAGTAATTCGGTGCTCGTCTAGGGAAAGGGGTGGGGGGGCACTAATTCTCCATGTAAATGAGAGTACTGTGTAGCGCCCTCTGGTGGTGGTGGTGGCGGAGGGTATTACAATTACCAAATTTCCTTTGGCCAAAAAGTGTTACTTATTCAAATTTGTCTTCCTGCACAATTACCAATATATACAGATTATACATTCATACATACATATGAAAAACACAGTCAATTCGTCCATGAAGCCTTGTGACTACATGTCTATTAATTATATACTGTTTGAACGTCAATTGCAGCCTCACTTCACACACTTTACGTCTATTAATTACGTACTATTGGAATGTACTTTTCGACCCTTTAGACTACTGAGACCCCTTTGACCGTTGAATACCCTCTAAGACCCCCAAATAACCTTAAGACCCCGAGGACCCATAAGACCCAGAAGACTCTGATGACACAAAAGTCCTTGACGAGCCAAAAGACCACAAAGATCCAAAAGACTCCCAAGGACCCAAAACACTCCGAGGACCCAAAAAAGGCAAAAGGACCTAAATTACCCCAAGGACCCCAAAGACCCAATAGACCCCGAAGACCCAATCGACCCAGATGACCCAAAATATCCCAAAGACCCAAAAGTCCCCTTGGAGCCAGAGGACCCAAAAGATGCCGAGGACCAAAAAGACCCAAAACACCCTGATGACCCAAAAGACCTCGAGCTACCAAAAGACCCATAATACCCCAAGGACCTTGAAGACCCAAAAGCCCCCGAGGACCCAAAAGACCCCAAGGACACAAAAGACCCCGAGGACCCAAAAGACCCATAAGACCCTGATGACCCAAAAGACCTTGAGCTACCAAAAGACCCATAATACCCCAAGGACCTTGAAGACCCAAAAGCCCCCAAGGACACAAGACCCCGAGGACCCAAAAGACCCTGATGACCCAAAGGACCCAGAGCACCAAAAAGACCCACAATACCTCAAGGACCCTGAAGATGCAAAAGACCCTTTAAGACCCCTTTTTCCTTTAATACCCTTAAGACCTGTTTTACCTTTAAGACACTTTTAACACTTTAGACACCTTTTGATCCCATCACCCTTTAGACCTTTTATACCCTTTTGACCGTGAGAACCTTTTGACCTTTACACCGCTTAAGTACCTTTGGACCCCTCAGACCTAACACCATTCAGACAGATTAGACAGCTTAGACCCTTGACCATTTAGAGCTTTAGACCACTTGGACCTTTTTATATTTATCTATATGTATAAACGCCATTCTTGCTCTTTCTCTTTCTCTCTCTGGTTTTGTTCCTTATGCACGGCCACATCTTGAAAGTTACAAACTACAAACTCGAGGTACAAATACAGCTTTGTGTGGGGGGTAGCATAAGCTATGTGGCCGCGATCTCACGCGAGGGTGTGGGGGGCCAGGGGTGCGTAAATTCTCGATGTAAATTTACACAATGTAGCTCCACCTGGTGGTGGTGGTGGTGGCAGAGGGTATAACAATTTCCATTTTTACTTGGGCAATGCTGAGGTTAAAGTACTCTTCGCACAGGTAAATTTGTCCTCCTTCCATAAACACAAAAACAAAACGGAGGAGCCTGGCAAAGCCTGTCATCGTGTTTGAGACGTTTCTAGCAGGAAGGGGCACCAGGATGGGGGGGGGGGGAGCAGGGAAGGGAGAGGGACATGAGGGTGGGGAGACGGGGAGGAGGTGGGGAGTAGGGGTTAAAGCACTCCATGCACAGGTATACCTGTTTTCTTTTCCTTCTCCTTGTCGCCCAAAATTTTTGGCAAACAGGATGACTAATTGGTCCATCAGCAAAGTGACAGTTAGGCTCTGCTCGTATGTATATATATATAATTTTATTTTAATTAAAATATATATATTTATATATACAGTACAGTATTGTAAATTTAGCAAATATAGATATGTATGTTCCATATTTTAATTTTAATTGTGTGTGTGGTCTTTCACCATGATGGTGGAGCTTGCGTTTTAGTAAATGTAAAGCCAATGCCATACATCGGTTCACTGATTCTAGCTTAAAAGCCAATAAATAGGTAATGACGATGCCGTTGCAAATGCAAATAATGTTCACAGACTGTATGATGTAATTGAAATCGGTTTTTCTAGAACACCCTGTAGAATATGTCCTGGCATTCTGGAGGTGAAAGGGATTCTGCTAATAGTTGCTATGGTAACTAGACCCTTAGCCTTTTCTCACCACCCACCGGTGTCTCCCCCTCCCTCGCTGTATGTTTGATGGCTGCTTGCGTGACCCGCGTATTAATTCTTTCCACCATTCTCTCTGCCATTTCTCAAAATGCAATTCTTGCAAACGGTTTTTGCTCAGCTCTTCATTATTTTCAATGCTGTTGCTATTTTGGTGAAATTGTGGAACCCTCAATTTTGCAATGGTCACCAACGGATAACATTAAAATTGTGCTTTCTTGCTCAGACTACGTTTATTGTTCATCATATTTCTTTTGATCCTAACTATAAGCTGCCATTTTGCATGCTTGGCAGGTAGAACATTGCATCATTGACTCTACCATCCTTTCAAAGTCCATGCTAAGCCGTCTGCCCTTTCCGTTGACATTTGCTATTGGACATTAAAGATCATGCAGTACCTTTTCAAGATTAGGAGATAAAGACGAGGATGTACAGAGTAGCTTAAAAATCACCAGTATATGCTGAATGAATTCCTATATTCCTTCACTGACTGCTGCTTAGAAGGCAATGACAAACAACCCTGTGTGATCCTCACCACAGGGCTGCTTCAGCAGATCCTCCATGTCCTGCTTGGAAAAATGCAACTTGAACTTGAATTGGATATTTCTGTCAAAATGATAATTAAAAAAAAATTTGTTTTGATGATTTAAGCAAAAAAGGGTGTTGGGAGGGGCATATCTACAGGCAATCGTGTCTATCGTTGTGATCACCTGTCATAGTAGGACAATGTAGAACACTTGGACAAATGATGGGTGTTGCGACATCCCTGCTTGGACAAATTGATGCATTCAGATTGTCAAACCTTGTAAGTGTAGATTAGAATGATTTGTGCAATGTAATGTTTGGAAAGGATGTGTTTTAGGGCTGTTGGATGGTGCTCATAATGTTTCACTAAATTTTTGTCTTCTCTCACTTTTTTACCTCTTTCTTTTTTTAACAATAATTGAAAAAATTTGTACAAAAAAAACAGATGCAGGACAAAGACATTAACTAGACATCAGTGTACTTGATATGCATTGCAAAGAGGTTAGTATACAATGGACAAATGTCTATTGTATACAGGATTTGAATTGGAATTCCCTGCATAACTCAATGGAAAACAGACTATGGTCTTTGGGTTTGGATTTGGAATGGAAAACGAAACGGGCTGACCCAGAGTCTTTTAACCTCTTCTTTGAATTTCCCACATTTCCCCCATCTTCAAGCTGGTGGTCTTCGTTTCCTCGAGGCAGAGTTCCACCTATGTGCTTCGCTGACTGGGTTGGCCGATGTCTTAGCACTGAAAACTTGGCTTGCCGAAACATGGAGTATGGTCGCCATGGTTGACTATCCATACCCTGCCTCCTTCCTTCAACCACTACCTGCGTGGCCAGTGAAGGTAAGCAGTATTGGGGCTGACCTGTATTTACACATTACTTGTGACATTATGAAGATATACACCAGGGTATGAGTGTGCAGACCTGGACCCACATCATCATCGTTACTGTCCATCAAAATACATTAGGCAATCTATGTATAATGCGTCTTTCATTTGATGTTCTGTGCATACTTGCTCACGAATGAAACTTCATTACATCATAAAGTGGGATCACATTATTCCTCAGGAAAGACCTCTCAGGGCTCGTGGACTCATTAAGTGCTGTGGGTCGCCGTTTGCATGCAGATTAGGACCCGACGTGTCATAATCCATAAGTGGAGTGCTAACCCAATCTGTCAGCTCTCAAGCAGCTTCCAGTGCCAATGTGTTTGCAGATCATATTATATTACTCAACTGTCCAGTTAACTTTTTGATCACTTCGATGATCTCTGTGTTGTGTGAGTGTGAAGGAAAATGCCCACAATTTTGTGGCGTGTTCTGTGCAGGCTATTTGCACTCATCTCACTGATCCAACCTTACCAGATAAGGATCTTGTGCATCATGTGGCAAGTGCAGTCATGGTATATTACAATTACACAGGAGCTGTGCCCTGTCTTAACATCACCCAAACGGCTACGCGAAGCCTTGGTGTGACTGGCTGGTGGTACCAGGTAAGGTCCATATATTAATAAAGTAAAACATCTGGTCTACCTTGTCCAGCCAAGCATTCCCTTATCATGCTTGTCTTTTGTACCATGTAGTCATGTACAGAACTGGCGATGCCGATGTGTTCTAATGGAAAGTCAGACATGTTTGAGGATCATCCTTGGGACCAGGAAGCATTTTCAGCTGAATGCCAACGTCAATGGGGTGTTCGTCCTCGATTTGATTGGCCACTGGTTTTGTATGGCGGTCACAACATCAGCGCACATAGCAACATTGTGTTCAGGTGCGACACAATTTCTTGCTTCAATCTAATTGTCAGTTAACCGTCGAGTGCCAGCTACAACCCTTTTCACGTTTGTTTTGCAGTAACGGTTTGCTGGACCCCTGGTCTGCGGGTGGGGTGTTGCACTCACCTACCCCAAGCTTGGTGGCTCTGATCATTCCAGATGGTGCACACCATGCAGACCTTCGTGCCTCAAACCCTTTGGATCCCGTGTCATTTCGAAATGTCCGCCGTGCAGAGTTGAAGGCTATCCGAGACTGGTGTGGACGCCATGGACCATCTTCACTCCCCAATCGGGCTTTCTCAAAGTCGTGGTTGCACACCTCATCCATTTAAAATCGTACTTTGCTCTCAGTATTTTAGCTCACATCCTTATTATAAATGGTGCATTGTGGGTGCTTTCATGCATCATAGCTCTCTCAGTGTATTTAATACCCATAAACATACTTTTTGAACAAATTGTAAGGACATTAGTGGGTGATGAACAAATGGGGAATTTTAAATTACAACCACAATATTGTTAACTGGGCGAATCCAAGTTGCTTTCGTGTTTTACCGAGACTTTCACTGCTCTTCTACTTCATCAATGGCCCTCACCTAGTGCTCACACAAACATCATCAATGGCCCTCACCTCGTGCTCACATAAACCTCAACAATGGCCCTCACCTAGTGCTCACACAAACCTCATCAATGGCCCTCACCTTGTGCTCACACAAATCTTAGGCTCATCTTATCCATCCTTATCATAATCAATCAGCCAATTCTCTTTCTACTTTTGCAAATGTTTTCTTTTCTCAGAATTTTTTTTCTTTGAACAATGAACTCTTTCTTTTTGATTATTCATTTGTTTTGTTCATTGGTCATGTTGGCTCAGGTTAATAAAATGTCATCACAATGAACGATAATAATTAATTCATTAATAAAGCAAAACTAATAATCAAAGTTTCTCGAATGCCAATTTTAAAACGGGGTATTGAACAGGTCATGTAAGGTACGTAGCAGAGCCGGCCAGAGAGCGGCGTTCTGTATTTTTGTATATGCAAGCCCAATCAATCAGTTAATCATATAATTCAGTTTCTTACAGTGAAGGATTGATTTTGTTGGTGAGAGCAATAAATAAATACAAAGAGCACTTGTTTCACTGGTCGCTGTGCAATTGCTCAAAATTCTCCGCATAGAAATTTGGCCTGAAATTTGAAACTTCCAAAGCTTTTCCTGCCATGTGATGAATTCTGGCCAAATCTGCGGCCTTTGTGGATTGCATCGGATGAGAATTTTTCAGGTTGAGGCAAAACTCGAATGGCCATAAAGGGATGAAGAAAACGCAGGAGAGATCTCCATAGCTGTGTGCGTTGGAACGTTGCCCCAAAGAAGGGTGCAGTGTTCAAAAGTTTACATGCGAGTTAAGGATGAACAGGGAATTAAATGTGGAGAGTTTAGGAGGGTAGGTGCAAGGAATGAATGTAGTTGAAGGAGAAAAAGACAGTTAAAGCATTTCTGGTTGAAATGGGGAGGGAGAACCTAGGGAAGGGGAAGTGATGGAAAAAGAGGGGAAAAGAAAATTAATAAAATAAAATGAAAGGTTTTGAGAGGAGGGGGTGGAGGATAGTGAATGATGATAGGGAGGAAAAGATGGGGAAGGGAACAGGGCTGGGAAAAGATCTGGATAAGTTGGGAGAGGGAGAGATGAATAACAGGATGAGGGGAGGGGGAATTGAGTGGGTGTGGGGATGAAGGAAGACTGTGAGAAAGTTGGGAAAAGAGGAGTGACAGTGACTGAGAGGAGGAGAAAGTGGGAGAGGAAAAAGGGGCCGTATAGGGAGGGGACGTGCGGGTGCGAACGTTCCAAAGAGAAGTTGTTGAAGTTTGCTCGTGCCATCGCTCCGATCAGACTTTTCGTGCCTTCACTGCAATGGGTGAGCATCGTACTATGTCTTGGAGCTACACTCCACGTACCCCTTATGCTTCCGCACCGTGCGCTTTCCCCACACGGTTCCCGTCCATGTGCACATGGTCAAACGTTTTACAACTTCTTCTAAAACTTCAGTCTGAGCAATTTGAGCCACGACCCCGACTTTGTTTACTGACGTTTATTTCTTCGGCTTGCTGAAAGTGATTGCAACTCTTTGCGTATGCTAAATGGTTCATGTCGTGATGGTAAAAGTTCGCTCTGTGGGTTCTCTGATGTGTGGGTCATTCGTGGACATGTGGTGTGAGGTATATGTTATATGTAGGTGCTATATATATATATATATATTAATATATAATGTAAGATATATATATATATATTATACATATATATTATTATATGTATATGTAGATATATATATAAATATATATATGTGATATGTAGATATATATATGTATATATATATATATATGTTTATATTTGTATATATTTGTATGTTATGTATGTATATATATATATGATATATATTATATATATATATATATATATATATATATATATATATACACACACAAATATCCTGGCATCTGCCAAACCCAGATTCATCTGTCAAACTGCCAGATGGTGAAGCGTGATTCATCAATCCAGAGAATGCGTTTCCACTGCTCCATTCCTCAATGCGGTGAGCTTTACACCACTCCAGCCGGTGTTTGGCATTGCGCATGGTGATCTTAGGGTTGTGTGCGGCTGCTCAGCCATGGAACAGTGCTTGTGCTGACGTTACTTCTTGAGTCAGTTTGGAACTCGGTGGTGAATGTTGCAACCGACGACAGACGATTTTTCCACGCTACGTGCTTCAGCACTTGGCGGTCCCGTTCTGTGAGCTTGTGTGGCCGACCACTTCGTGGCTGAGCTGATGTTGCTCCTAGATGTTTTCACTTCAAAATAACAGTTACTTACAGTTGACCGGGGCAGCCTCTGCAAGGAAGAAATTAGATGAACTGACTTGTTGGAAAGGTGGCATCCTATGATGTAGCCATGTTGAAAGTCACTGAGCTCTTCAGTACAGCCCATGTTACTGGCAATGTTTGTCGATGGAGATTGCATGGATGTGTGCCTGATTTTATACACCTGTCAGCAACGGGTGTGGCTGAAATATCCGAATCCCACTAATTAGAAGGGGTGTCCGCATAATTTTGGCCTATGTAGTGTGTGTGTATACATATATATGAGGTCCGCTGGTCATGTTTAGGATTTAACTTAAACCCAAAGGTCCTAGGTCACACGGTGTGGTTGTAGGATGCAAATGTATGAGCTTTTCAGTAATTGTTAAAATCCTATTAGTCTGACCACCGTGAATTGGTTAAACGATCCCCTCTTCTGCATCCCATTTCAGACCACTGTCTTGGTGGATATATACGGTCCATTGAGTTCAAGCATAATGGTCCGACATTAATATTCCATTACACGATTGTTATTATTACTCATGCTTGATTTGATTTTGTTCATTTGTCTTTTTGTTTTTCTATCCTGTCAATGCAACAAAAAGTTTGGGTCCCATTTTGTTATTATTCCCAATTTATGGTTGTTATCCATGCTTCATACTTTGTAAATACTGAGCCTCAAGCAAATAAGCAGCACATAGCATTTATGTATTTGGTGCGACTCATACAGGGTTTGAACCACTGACCTCCCAGACTCGGAGCAGACACTAACTATTATGCCACAAAGGCTGGTCATTATAAAAGATAAAACTGTCATATTCGAAAGAAATTAAATTGAAAAGAATAAGGCATGAAAAACAAGATAAACTTTATAATGCCAAAATAATTTGCCAAAGCAATTAAGTGAGGATGGTAATAAGGTGCGGTTTCAGGGTGAGAGATGTATGATGGACATTGAGAGTAGAAATATGAAGGGTCTTATAAACTTGAAAAGTTAATTGATTTTATAACTTATTCGGAACTTCACTCAAGATTAATGCATTTAAAGTGTGTGTGTGTGTGTGTGTATGTGTGTGTGTGTGTGTTGTTTGATATATATATATATATATATATATATATTATATATATATATATATATATATATATACACTACCAATCAAAAGTATTAGAACACCCCCATTTTTCCAGTTTTTACTGAAATTTAAGCAGTTTAATGTTTCAATGTACTCTGAAATTAAAGCACAGAACAAATAAACAATTGCAGATAAAAAAGAAATCATGGAATCATTTTGTTGAACAAAATTTAATATAAATTTTTGACTCATCAAAGTAGCCACCTTTTGCAGATATAACAACCGAACATACTCGTGGAATTCTTTCTACAATGGAAATCAAATATTGTTTGGAAAGTCTTTCCCAACACTGTTGCAGAAGTTTCCACAAATGTGTTGCACTTGTTGGTTGCTTTGCTTTCACCCTTCTGTCCAGTTCATCCCAAACCAGCTCGATGGGGTTTAAGTCTGGAGACTGTGCTGGCCATTCCGTGATTTGAAGCCTACCGTCTTGTTCTTTTCTTCTCAGTAGTTCTGACATAGCCTGGAGGTATGTTTTGGGTCGTTATCTTGCTGTAGATGAACCCCTGACCAACTCGGCGTAGACCAGAGGGTATTACATGCGCTGCAAAATGCTGTGGTAGCCCTTTTGGTTCAGGGTGCCAGTCACTCTGTGCAAGTCACCGACTGGATCCAGCAAGAGCCCCAGATCATCACGCTTCCTCCTCCATGTTTGACAATTGTGTCACACACTGAGGAACCATCCTTTCATCTACTCGACGGCGTACAAAAACCCTGCGTAATGACCTGAAGATTTCAAATTTTGATTCGTTAGTCCAGAAGACCTTCCAGTTTTCAGTGGTCCATTGGCAGTGCTTCATGGCCAGGCAAGCCTCTTTTTCTTTTATTGCCATCTTAGCAATGGCTTTCTTACTGCTACTCGACCTGTCAATCCTGCAGCTCGAAGTCATCTCTTCACAGTTGAAACTGAGACTTCCTTACTTCGACCAGTGTTAAGCTGTGCTTGAAGTTGCTGTCCTGTGAGCCGCCTATCACGCAAGCTGTTGACTCACAGAAATCTGTCTTCTGATTGTGCTTGTTGCAGACCTCTTCTTGTCAGAGTTTCCTCCAGTTTCCAAGTGCCTTTTGATGTATAGGAAACTGTACTCACTGACACCTTGGCTTCTTTGAAATTTCTCTAAAGGAAAGACCTACACTTTTAAGAGTTATAATGGTCTGTCTGTCTTCCTTTGTTAATTGTCTTTTTCTCCCATTATGATAGCAATATACCACTTCCTGCAGTGCAATATTGTCCAATAATGCTTCAGAGGGTGTAGCAACACAGTCTGTTCCAACACTGCTTTTGTACAGACGAGGGTTTGTAACTAATCAACAAAAGTTGGGACCCCTTTAGGAATTGTTTGCATCAACTGTCAAGGCTTCATTCTTCCATTGCTGCAGAACAGCTGCAGTTGCTACCCCATTAATTGTTCCCTGAAAAGGGCCTTTTTTAACAACTCTGAAATGACATTATTTTTCAGTTTTTGGTAACCTAAACTTTTTTTTTTACCTCTAACAGTTTACCACTTACCTTTGTACCATGTCAGGTTATTTACTGGAATTGAACTGCTTAAATTTCAGTAAAAACTGGAAAAATGGGGGTGTTCTAAAACTTTTTACCGGTAGTGTGTATATGTATATATATATATATATGTAGCGAGAGAGAGAGAGATTAAAAGGTAGACCAAACGAACACCGAGCTAATGTGGTGGATAACAGGGAGATGTGAGTTTAGGTGAGTAGCAGGATTGATAGGTGTGCACATCGGGTAGGTGAGCGGGGCGGAGATAGGAAGATAGCTGTGCATGGAGAGTGGGGAGGGTCAGTGTGAAGACACTGGTAGACACTCCACTCCAAGAGCAACGGTTTTTGTATAGAATCGTCTCCAGGTTGTCCATGATGAGAGAGTGTGTGCTCGTGTAGTCAGGAATAAGTGAAAGAAGAAGAGGATTGATATTAAATGCGTTGAAGAAGAATAGTTTGCAAAGAAAGGTGTGCTTGTGTTCTTGAGGTCCTCATACCAAGCTGGGATGCGAGTTTGAACCTAAACTTAGCGACGTGGCTATTAAAAGGCACGACGGTATGCTGGGTTACTCGGCAAGCAAGGCTTGTACACACTTAGCGAACAAGCCAGCATGTTGCTCAGCATGCCAAACGTCACCCTTGGTAATTTATTTAGACTGTCCATTTGTGGTGGATGCAAACCATACAGATGATGAGTCCGTTTTTCTGGAATGCCATTGAGTTAAACAATCAAAAGGGTTTCACTGATTGATGATGCATAACAGCAGCTGATCTGCAATCAGGAGATTTGGAAGAATGACACTTTGGGAGTCCATATGACTTATTATCTGGATTCACAAAGCATGGTGACTGGTTTGTGAATGAATCACGTACTTGATTGTATGTACAAATGCACAATCCCTGGATAGCTTGCTTCATTTCTATATTCCAGAGCCGTTTCCACTTTATATTTGGTATGGCATTGATAAATGCTCATCATTTGCACGTTCAGGAGGATCCGTATGTGGCAGGAGTGGAGATCTTGCACTGGCGTCATTGATTTACTCCGTGTCTCACCATAGATGGGTCTTCATTACATTCAATGTGTGATTGTGCCTTTTGCTTTCGGTCGTTTACTTGTTTATTTCCTTTGACTTGTTCCTGAAATATTTCACAAGCAACACTCGGTGACAAACATCATGGTTCTGTTAGACAATATTCGCTCTGTTCATCTGCAAGTGATGGATATCCTGGGATACGATACCCACTCCGAGGAATGTGTACTGCTCAATGCAATCGCTTCTTGGCCCTTTATCCATTTCAGTAAGGGCCATCTACATATTGTGTATGCAAGGATTTGGGGAGGCTGTGGGTAGTAAACTGTGAGTGAGGGAAGCGGGTGCAAAATGGAAGGGGTTGGGAGATGAGAGGGGACGGTTGAGGAATACAGAGGGGAATGTGTGGGAGAGTTCAACGTTTTTGCATATATATATATATATATATATATATATATATATAT
>CM068967.1:43558616-43572579 GCA_035128595.1 Eptatretus atami
GTAGCCTATCATATTATGAACAGATTTGGATATTGGGCCATCTCAAATTTTTTGACAGCAGTGGAAATTGGCTGCCACAGCCATCAGCGGCTGAATTTGAGATGGCCCAATATCCAAATCTGTTGTTTGGGCAACTTAGCTAAATATAGCATAAACACCAGATTTGGATATTGGGCCATCTCAAATTCAGCCGCTGATGGCTTGTGGCAGCCATTTTCCACTGCTGTCAAAAAATTTGAGATGGCCAATATCGCAAATCTGTTCATAATAATTGTAAATTGTTATGATTTATTTGAAATATTGGGATGTTTGTAATATATTGATTGGTGATGGAGGAAAAGATTGAAAATTGAGTGAGGGAATGGAAGATTGAGTTAAATGGGAAAGTGGGATATGGATTGAAAATTGAAAGTGATGAATGATGATTATTGTATGGGTTTTGAAAAGAGGGGAGAAAATGGAATGTGTGATGAATGGGATGGTGATTGAGTTGGGGAATAATAATGATATTGAAAGAATTGATGGTAATGATGGTGATTGGAATGGATGTGAAAAAATATGTTGGAAAATGATTGTTGAATTTGGTTGAAAATGGATATGTGGATTATGATTTTGTATTGATATGAAGGTTGATGAGATTTGGAAAACTGTGATTGTATTATTGCTTTTATGAAATGAGAATGTGGATGAATATGGATTGATGGATGGGATTGTGGAATATGGAAAGGAATATGAAATATTGGTTGAAATGGAATTATTTGAAAATTGTGATGAGAAGGTTGAGTTGATTGATATATATATGGTGATATGATGAACGATTGTGGTATGATGGAGATTGTTATGGGATTTGTGGATTGGTGGATGGTTGATGGAATGATATTTGGGATAATATATGTTGATTGAATGTGAGGTGGATATATATGAATGTTGTGAAAAAGTAATTATGTGAATGGTTGTGTAGTGGTTGTTGATGATGATTTGGATGTGTGGGATGTTGGTTATATGATATAAAATAATTGGGATGTATGGTTGAGGAATGGAAGAATATGAGGGAAGTGATGGAATAAATGTTAATTGAAATATTATGGATGGTGAAATAATTTGAAGGGGGGTGTGGGGGTGAATATATGAAGAAATGATTGGAATGATAATTGTATTATGGAGGATGATGTATAATGAATTATGGAATCATGTGAAGATGTTATGTGAAGATTGATGAGGTGATTGAATGGTGGATGGAATGAGGATGAAGTTGGATTATAATGAAGTATTGATATTATGTAATTATTGAATGAAATGATAATTGATTAGTTGAATTTTGGTTGAAGATTATGAATTATGGATTGGTTTTTTGTGGAAATTGAATTGGCTTGAAATTATTTTTGATGGGGGGATATTATGGATGGATTGATTAATGGGGAGGATAATGTTTGGGGGTTGGAAAGAGGGATATTGATAATATATGTGAATGAATGTAATGGTGGGTAATATGGGTTATGGGAATTATGGGATATGTGTCTGGTATAATATTATATATGTTGAAATAAATGTAATTGAGATGGAGGGGTGTATGGATATATGGAGGTGAATAATGAAATCATGGATTTTTTATGTGATAATAATGGAGATTATAACTTGATGGTTGAATATGGAATATTAAATGAATTATTGAAGATGTTGGTGGGAAGTATATATGTAAGTGCTTGTTGGTTGAGAGTGATATGTTGAATGAATTGTTATTGATTATGTTTGAATGAAATGGAATGATATATATGTATGGGTGTGAAAAATAATATGTGGAAATAATGGGAATATGTGGGAGTGATGTGGATGGGTTGATGTGAAATTTGATATTAATATGGGGATATGATGTATGGGTTGGAAGAATTTTCATATGAGGAAAGGGGATGATGGTGATTGGAAATGGTGATTTTTTGTGGGAATATAATTTGGAAGAAATTGGTTATATGATGTGAGGGTGGAATGATGATGTATGTTGATTGGGGATGATTATGTGTGATAGATGAAGGGTTATATAATATGATGGGAGTGATGAAATGATGAAAGATATATGATGTGTTTATGGAAGATGTGATGTAATATTTTTATGTGAAAATTGGGGGTATTATGAATATATGGACATGAATGATAGTATATGGATGGACTGTGGGTTTTGGAAAGAATAATTTTTTATTGGGAAGTAATTATGGGTCTATGGAGGATATTGAATGGGGAGGATAATGGGTGATATTGAATATGACTGGTGATGGTTTATGGATTGATTTATGGGTGTATTGTAATTATATGATAAATGTGGAATATATTGTATTGATGGGAATGATGGTGATATATTGAGAAAACTATTGGGAAATTGAGATTGAAAATATGAATTTGAGTGATTTATTGGTTGTGGAGAGGGAAAAGTATGTATGATGGTTTTATGGGATAAAAAAAATGTGAAATTGTTGATTGAATATGATTATGGATTTTGAGGAATATATGAGATGATATGTGGGAGATTTTTTTGGGGTTGATGGAGATTATTTTTTGTGGATTGTGGAAGTAATGGGGAAATGATGATGTAATTTGGTGATGTATGTGGGATGATATATGTGATGGATTATATTAATTAATGGTTGGGGAGTGAAATGACATTATAAAGAGGTAATGAAGATGAAGATAAATGGATATATGTGTGAGGAGATGTTGTATAATAATTAATTTGTGTGGAATGTATTGTATAATTATGGAATGGAAATGAAATTAATATAATAATGAACTATTAATTATTATATAATGAATGGAAAGTGATGAATTGAAGAAGATATAATGGGGGGAGGTCAATTATATGAATGAATGAAGGAGGTTTTGGAATCTTGAGAATTTGATATGAATGAGGGAATATATGAGAATGGTATGAATGAATGGGATATTGTGGATTATAGTGATTTTTAATGATGTTGTGAAAATGATGGTTGAGGTATGATTTGTTGTTAAATATATGTATAATGTGTGAATGGGGTGAGATGTTGAATATGTATGTTGACTGATAAATTATTGATTGAATTGAAGTGGATGGATGGGGAGTTGATGTAGATGAATGTGTTTGTGTTTATTTTATAATTGTTATGGGAATGATATATTATAATGATGTTGATATAATGGATATTGGAAAAAAATATTGTATATGGATTTGATGATGATGGATATTGTGTTGGGGGTGGAGATGGAGGATGATATTGGTGGATGGGGGAGGGATTTGTGTATGTGGAAATGGATATATGATGATGGATGATGGGAAAAATGGTGATATGATTCTTGGATGAAATATATTGTTAATGGAAGATTGTGATGTTTGATGGAAAAACATATTATGTGTTGGTTATATAATGGGTGTAAGGAATGTGATGATGGGGGATGTGGAATTTGAATATGGAGTATGATGTAATATGCTTGTGATGTTGGTGTGGAAGGAGGTTGGGATAAATTGATGGAGTGGAATGTTGAAAGGATGTAATTATGGATGGATGAATTAATGGGGTGATATGAATGGGAGGGATGAATGAATAATTGAGAATATTGGTGATGATATGGGGATTGACGGAAAATGGTAAGGAATGATGGAGAAAGTTGGGTGTATGGTTGAGTTATGGGAATGGGTGAATTTATATGAGATATTGGGAATGTGTGGATGAATATGATGATGATATGGAAAATGGTTGATGAATTGTGGATGAGGTATAATAAAATTAATTGATATTTATATTGAGGAAGAAGGGGGAATTGTAATTGTGAGTATGTGGTGATGGGATTTTGAATGCTAATTATATGAATGTATTGTGGATGTTATTGGGATTGTGGTATTTTGAGAAGGAAATGTGGGGAGTGTGATATGGGGATGAAAGGTTGAATTGTAATATGATATGTAATGTGATGATGATGGGAAGAATGTGGAGAATAAATGTGATATGGAAATATATGAGGAGTGGGGATGAAAGTTATATGGTGGAATGATAATGAATTATATGTGATCTTAAGTGTTGTTGGATGTAATGGAGTGGGGTTAATGGGTGATTATTTATAATATGGTGTTGAGAATGAGAATTTGATATATGAAATGATTATTGTTGAGAATTGTGGATGAAATTGTGAGTTTGATGATGTGGGGATTATTATATATGGTTGTATATGAGATGGGGGAATCATTGTATTGAGATGTTTGGAGGAATGGATTAATGGGAATTGGAGGGGGAATTGATAATTGATGGTGTATGGATGATTGGGAATAATTGTGTGATGAATATATGTGGATGGATTTATGTGTGGATTATTATGGAAGGGAAAAATATGGAATGTTTTTTGTAACTGAATGTGGGAAAGATTGGGATATGGAAATTGAATGTGATTAAATGATGTTATGGGAGGGAAAAATATGATGTGTGAATATGATGGTGGAATTGTTTGAGTGTTGAATGATATGGGAATGATGAATTATGTTGGATGGTTACTTTATTGAAATATTTATGTTGAATGGATGTATGAATAATGAAATTGTTGTATGGATTAATATATGATATATTGTTATTTAATTTATGTGGTGATTGTTATTGATGTGGGATGGAACTGATATGGATTGATAAACTGAGAAATTTTGTTGTTGAGTGTTTTTGTTGATGATATGGATGAGTGTATTGAATTATGGGGGAATTTGTGTGTTAAATATGGTGAAGGTGATGATGTTGAATTATATTGTATGTGAGAATGAATGTGATTTTGTGTGTGGTGGGATTATGGATGTGTGGATATTGAGAAATTGGGGGGAGATTACTGGGTATATAAATATGGTGGTATGGTTGTATTAATGTCTGTGTAATTGGATAATATTATGATAAATGAGGTTATATTTGATTGGATTATTGAAATGTGTGGGAATTGAATTTTGATGGTAATGAATTGAGATGTTATTTGAAGTGAATGGATGGGAGGAAATGATATATGGTGGTGGATTGTGGGGTTATGTGATAATGATGATTGGGATGGTGGATTGGGGGGTATAATAAAATAAAAAAAAAAAATAAATGGGAGATAATGATATATGGGTATGAAAATGGATGATGGATGTATGGGGTGGGAATATGGAATGGAAAAAATGGTATGTTGGTGGGGGATGATTTGGTATGATTGTTTATATTGAAATTTGGGAGGGTGATAAGATTTGTGTTATGTGGCATGGGGGAATGATGATGGTGTATGGGGATGAATAATATGCGGATTGATATATGGGTGGGATGGAAGTGAAAATGTGGATTTGAATGGGGTGTGGGGATGGAATGATGTATATTGAGGTGATAAATGGAATTGATATGATTTGTGTATGATATGATATTTTGAATGTTTAATTGATGGATGAGATTGGTATGGGTAAATGATTGGGAGGATATGGATGAATGATGATATAATATTGATGTTTAATGGGATAACTATAAAATTGAAATTATTTTGATTGAAATATAATATATTTGGGATTGATAAATTTATTTTTGGAAAGGATGAGGTGAAATTGGGTTTAATATGAAATGGTAATTGGGTGTTTGTATTGATTGTGAAGATTTATGGAAGAATGTGATTGTGAGATTTTGATGTAATAATTTTGGTGGAATAATGATATGTTGTTGAGGGATGGTGAGAATTAATTATTGATGAATGGAAGGAGTATGGTGGGAATAATGATATGTATGTGTAAATGATAAAAAATGAGGATTGGTTGTTTTATGGATGAATTTATATGTATATATGTGGTATTGAAGGTGAATAATAAAATGGAAGAGTGTATTTGGCGTTAACTGAATGAAAATGGGGTGGGAAAAAAATTTTATGAATTTAATATGTTTTATAATGATGTTTTTGAGAGATGGTTGTTGTTATATAATATATGAATTGGATGTATGAATGGGAAAAAAATGAAGGGAAATGATGTGAATTGGGGTGAGATAATGTGTAATTATGTGTTATTATATTTTATGAAAAGATTGGGGTATGGGAATTTAATGGTAATGGGTGAATGTTGAAGGGATATTGTGAATATTTAAATGAAATTTTTGGGGAATGTTTGGAATTGGGTTATATGTGATATATATAATAAATATGGGGTGTTGTGTTATTATATATTGATGGTGGAGGATGATGATGGGTTATAATTTTGAGGAAATTATGTGTGATTGTGAATGTTTGAGGAATCTGAATTTTGGGAGATGTGGATTTTGGGTGAGGGGAGACAATTTGATGTGTGAAAAATATGATGGTATTGATGAAATTGAAAGATGTGAATATGTGAAAAAAAAAAAGTTGAATGTGGAAAATTGTAATTATGATGATGTTTTTATTGAATAATTGTGAAAATAAAATAATGTATATGATGGGAAATGGTGGGATGGATGAGATTAATGATTTAAAATGAGAGTTGGATGTGAGATGATGGGTGATTGTATGGGAAAATATATAAATATTTGGGTAATGGAAATGATATATGTGAATGATTAAATTGAGGGGATGATGGATTGAAATGTGGATATGATGTGAATATTGTGAAAATTTTGTTGATATGTATGGGATGATGGATGATGATTGTGATAAAAAATGTTGTGGAAATGATGAGGGGAAGGTTGGTATGGGTGTGGATTGTGATTAATTTATGAATATGAATTTGTTGGTGATGGTTGTGAAATGTGGATGGTGAAAAATGAGTGTGGATGGGGATGTATGGTTATGGGTGAATGTGGGAGAGAAAAGGATGATGAGAAAAATGAATGTTGGATATTATGAGGAAGATTGAAAAATGAACTGAAAGTGATGGGATGGTGATGGGTAAATATGATTGGGATGATGGGTATTTGTGGAATGATATTGATGATATGGTATGAGAAATGGATGGTATGAAATGATCATATAGATCATGAGTATTTGGATATGAGGGGTATGATTATAATGTTGTGAATTGTTTAATTTGAGGATTGTATATGGATTGATAATATATATGTGTGAAATGGGGGATGGAAATGTTGTGGATGGATGAATAATTGAAAAATGAAAATTGAGATAATCTGTGAATTTGGTATAATGGATTGTGGGCTGGTGAAAGAATGAAATGATGAATTTTGAGAATGTATGATGATTGGATGATGGAATATGATTTGTGAGAATGTTTGGTTGGAATGATGAAATTGTTTATATGTATTTTGATGAATGATTTGAAATCTGATGAATGATGTAATGATGGAAAGATAAATGTTTAATGAAAAAAGATTTTGAGAGGAATTAATTGGTATGGAAAATCTTATATGATATTTTAAATAATTGAGGTGATAATATGGAAAAAAAAATTAAAATGTTTATTTTGGGGTTTGTGATGAAATGGTATTATTATGGTGAATGGAAATAATTTGTATATGGAAATGGAGGGGTGAAGGTGGGTGTTGAAATGGATTAATTTGGATGGGGTGGGATGGAAAAATTGGGAAGGGTTGGTGATTGGGATATATATGATATGGAATGAATATAATGTATTCATGGGATTTATTATGTGAAATATATGGTGATATTTGGATGATGTGATGATGCTGATTATGTATTATGGAAATTATTGAAACATTGTGATGGATGATGGTGAAATGGATTGTGTGTGGAAATTATATGGATGAGAGTGTTGAGATTGTTGGGGATGTGTCTGAATGGGGATGTGGAAGTGATTTGATTGTGGTGATGAATTGATTTAATGAGATTTGAATATGTTAATGTTGTGATTGGTGGTTGATGTGATGTTAATTGGAAGAAAAATGGGAATGATATGTTGAATTTATGTGGATGGGAAATGTATTGGATTAATTGATGAAATGGGGAATATGATGGATGTTTTGAATGTGGTTAATGTGGGAATGATAATGAGGTATTAATTTGAGGGAGTTTGATAAATGATATGAATGGTATTTGCATGTGGAAATTGGTGTGAAATGAGGTTGTGAAAAATGAATGGGGTGTGAGTATGGGTGGAAATGGAGAGAAAGAAATTAATGTGTGGAATGGGAAATTATTGGAGGGGATAATGGGAAGTATAGAAAGTGAGAATAAGAATTGTGGGTTTATATTTTGGTAATGAGGAATATTTAGAATATATTGGGAAAGATGTTATTGAATTGAATGAGGATATTGAAGGTTGATGAATGATTGTGTTTGTGTGGAGGATTGGTTTATTTGATTGGTGATACTTGTTTTGGGGAATGTGTTATGGGAAAATGGAATATTGGATGGAGAATGTGGATGAATTGATGATTGGGGTGAGAAATTGGATGATTGTGATGTTGGGATTATATGGTTTGAAATAATTGATTGTTGTGGTGGTGGGATTTGTTGAGGTGTTTATTGAATTAATGATGTGTGTCATTTAATGTGGGATGAGAAAATGGTGGAAGCCATGATGGATTGTGGGATATTGGAAGTGATAATGAGGTGGAATTGGAGGATGGATTGGGATGGTTGATGATGATTGTGAATGAATGAGCAGAAATATATGATAATGGTATATGGTGGTGTGCAATATGAGGGATGGAATGTTGATGATAAATTTGAGTTTGGGAAAATATGTATGTTGTAAAATGAATTGGAAATATGTGGGGGATGTGTATGAAATGGAAAATAATGATGAGAAATGATTGGGAATGTTGAATGATATATGGGAAGATATTGGTATTGGTGATGTGTGTATATGATTGAATAATTGCAATGTAATTAATGGTGAATATGGATAATGGGTGTGGATGAAATGGATATGGGTATGAAATTGATGAATATTGTAAATTTATGAATGTGAATGGGAATTTTGTATATGGATTGAATGAGATGATGTATGATGAATATGGATGAATTAATGAGTGGTGGGGTGAGAAATATTGATTATTTTTGAAATATTGTGGTATGGATGTGAAAATGATTGGTGAGTGAGAAGAATAAATGGTATGATGGTATTAAATATATTATGGTGTGGAGATTATTGGGAAAAATGAATTTAAATGGATATGGATATATGGTTATGGAATATGAGGTGGTGGGTTGAAAATATGTTGATGGAAAATAATGAAAATGTGATTGGGGTAATGGGGGTGGGTGGGAAATGTTGAATAAATGAGTGGATGATTTGGAATATAATATGATGGAATGATTGGTAATGAGAAGTGTTGAAAATATATGTGTTAATATGATGATTTGATTGAATGGTAATGGATATTGGAGAAGTGTTTATATATTATGATTTGATGTGTGTGCGAATAGAAATATATTGGGTGGTGATATGGGAAGATATGATTGATTGAAGATATGATTGTCTGTTATATATGGATTAATATAATGGATATGTATTGATGTATTGTATGGAAGAGAATATGATTGGGGTTATTTTGTAACTAATGGTATGGGAATGGATGTTGATTGAGGATGGATTTGATGATGGGGTGGATATGTATATAATGTGGATGGAATGCATGATTGGGAGATGGGGGTAATGGAGAGATGTTGAGTACTGGGAGGTGAATATTTATATGTGTGATGGATGAGTAATGGGTAATTTATTGTGACATGGTGGAAAAAATATGTGGAATCAATGGTGATTGAAATGAATGTGATGTGAAATGGATGTGTGGTGAATGTGTTTGAAAAAAAATGATGGATTGATGAAAATATTGGATTAAATGTGATTGATATTGGTATGGGATGTATATGATAATGTTGAAATTGGGGAGGGGTTGGAATGATGTGAATGAATGAAGGTTGGGGTATTGAAATTTTAAAAAATGTGAGTTGTGGTGAGATATAATTTGATGAAATGATGATATTATTGTGTGGATAAAATGAATTTTGATGAGGAAGAAAATGTAATTTAATTGAAAAAAAATATGAGAATTTTATGGAAATGAATGAACTGAATGAGTGAAAGTGGTATGTGGATATTAAATTGGATTGGTGGAATAATATATGGGGATGATGTATTATATGAATTTGAATAATAAATGGAAGTGAAATTGGAGTTGGGTGTATGAGATAGTGGAGGTTGAATGGTGGAAATGAATATGTAATGTGGGAGAGAATATTGTTAATTGATTGGGGTAATGTGGCTTTTGTGAGAGATGTTGGATATTGATGTATATGAGGTGTGAGGGGTATTAATTGGTGGGTTTTTGGGAGATGGTTATGTTATTATGAATATATTTATTATTTATGGGATATTGATGGGGATGATGGTGGGAAAGTGGATAGATGTGTGATGATGATATTATGAATGGAATTTGGGAAAATTTGGGTGATATTGGATATAAATGATTTGAATGGGTGATGGATTGTATGAAAAGAAATGAAATAGGCTACTAGTGTGCCAAATTTGGTGCGTTTCCTCACAAAATGCACAATTGTTATGCTATATTTAGCTAAGTTGCCCCACATATAAGCTGAAATGTGAATTCCTATCTAGGTTCCTCCTGATGACTTCATCTTTGCTTTTTACTTGTTTGGGTTCCTTCTGATTACTCCAATGCATGACTGTACCTATTTGGTGTTCCATTGATTTGAATTGAAGTTATTTTCATCCCATTCTGAATTCAATTGAACAATAACAAATGTCATGGGTCAGGGTCAAGTGTCCGATCAACAGCGGGAACGTCTTGGTACCCGTCATCACTGCCAGCAGTTATAAAGTGGCAGTTCTAGTTAAGTCTATTATTAATTGCGTGACACATCAGTACACATACACCATACAAAACTACAAAAAAACACCACACAAAACAAGTCCTGGTGAGGGTCTGCAATCTTGATTGCTCTTTTTCTGTTCATAGTTGTAAAAGCAACAGGTTGAAAAAAAAGGTTTGGGGCACTTGACATTTTTACCTTTTGTCACCTTCACACCCTTTCCACTCTCCACCTCCATGATTAAATAATCATATAAACTTCAAAATTTAGTAATCATGTAGTCATTTGAAATGTCAGTTTTTTTCCAAATGAAAAAGGACACTGAAATCAATGATCAACTTTTCTGCACCTGCCTGAATATGTGTGGCCTTTCAAAACAATGATTCACTGTTGTGGCAAGGGTGGATGTGGATGTACCAGAATGGGAGGCGAGTGGTGGTGACTGAAGAAAGAAGGTGTATCCGGGAAAGGGGGGGTGTACGAAATTTAGTGGGGGGGGGGGGAGGAGGTGGTGTGCTGAACAGGGGAGGGGTGCACCGGAAACAAAGGACGGGTGTACCAAGGTGGATGGAGAGGGAGGAGTGGATTGAAGAAAGGAGGGTGTACTGGGGGGGAGGGAGGAGTGTACCAAAATGAGGGTGGAGTGAAAGGAGGGGTATTTGAGTGTGGGATGTATGGGTGAGGGGAGGGTATGTACCAAGGGTTGGTGTGGCTGTAACAAAATGGCAGGTGGACTGAAGGAAAGGGGTGTACGGAACAGAGCGGCGTGTTGTTTCCAGAATGGTATGAGGTGTGAGTGGACTGAAGGAAGGTTAGGCTGCACCTTGGGGGGTGGAGTTACCAGAGAAACTCTTTAAAAACCATGAAACCTAGCTTCCGAAAATTTTGAAATTCGTAGCTGAGGGAATTGCCAAGGGACAGCTGATGGAGTGGAAAATTGGGTTGTTTGGTGAAATTTTAACACCCCTTTTCAAAGATAATTAAAGGCCTTATTTAATTATCCCTTATCAAGGCGTTATCCATTGTTCACCTCGCTCTCCTCCGCCGGGGTCTTAATTCGCCATTTTTTTTGGCCTATCTCAACAAGTGCCTGACTTGAAACACGGCCACAAGCGGTTTCATAACGATAAATCACTCAAATTTGTTTTTTTTCATTTCCCTTCTTCTGATATCATCAAATTAAGCCTGTTCTTCGTACTGACTAATCGCGTATACATCGCTATTGTAAGTGCTATTGTTTTCAAATTAGGAGCTTGGGAGCGGATTTCAATGCATATTGTGATGTGGATTTTCCAACGATCTACTCTCAGGACTAATTAAAGTATTCATCGAAATATTATTGCTGTTTTGAGGATCGATCATCTGGACTAAAGAAGCTGTTGAAATCTGGAGTGAAAATGAAATGTGAAGAAATTGGCAGTTTATTTGTGTTTTTGCGGGTAGGTCCCATTACCAACGGCTTGCTATCGGCATGACGCAATCGTCGCTTTAACCAACCATTTTTTTGGAAGTGCTGCTTGAGTGCTTAACGCACTTGGCGAGCACCTACAAGTCGATAGCGGTTTATACACAATAGTTTGTGTCCCAATCCAGAGATCAGTTTGCTCTTAGCAGGAAGAAGTACGTAGAGAGCACACACACGACGTGGTATAAATGGTAGCTTTGGATTTGTGAGGGAATCTTTGTGTGTGTTGTGTGTGTGTGTTGGGGTTTTGGGGTGGGTTTTTTTGGGTTGTGTGTGTGTGTGTGGTGTGTGTGTGTGTGTGTGTGTTGTGTGTGCGCGCGCGTGTTTGGTTATGTGTGTTGTGTGTGTGGTGTGCGCAGTGTTTGGTTATGTGGTGTGCGTGTGTGTGTGCGTGTGTGTGTGCATGTTTGGTTATGTGTGTGTGTGTTGTGTGTGTTTGTTATGTGTGTGTGTGTGTGTGTGTGTGTGTGTGCGTGGTGTTTGGTTAGTGTGTGTGTGTGTGTGTTGGTGCGCAGCGTTGTTTGGTTATGTGTGTTGTGTGTGTGGTGTGCGTGTGTATGTTTGGTTATGTTGTGTGGTGTTGTGTGTGTGTGTGTGTTGTGTGTGTGGTGTGGTGTGTGTGTGTGTGCGCAGCTGTGTTTGGTTATGTTGTGTGTTGTGTGTGCGTGTAGTTTGGTTATGTGTGTGTGTGTGTGCATGTTTGGTTATGTGTGTGTTGTGTGTTGTGTGTGTGCGCGTGTTTGGTTATGTGTGGTGTGTGTGTGTGTGTGCGTGTGTTGGTTATGTGTGGTGCGTGCCGTGTGCGTGTGTGTGTGTGCATGTTTGGGTTATGTGTGTGGGTGTGTGTGGTGTGGTGTGTGTGTGTGTGTGTGGTTGCGTGTGTGTGTGTGCGTGTGTGGTGTGCGCGTGAATGTTTGGTTATGTGTGGTGTGTGTGTGTGTTGTGTGTGTGTGTGTGTGTGCATGTGTGTGCACGTGCATGTTTGGTTATGTGTGTGTAGTGCTGCAGGATTCACCGCACGCAAACCAAAACTCACACTAAGCCCCTGGTGTGTGGCCCGTCATGGTGTGGCGCTGTGGTGGAGGGTTTTAAATTTTTAAACTCAAGCATAGCGTCGGAGCAATCACATTTTCCTCTGCCAGCTGTTTCTAAAGAAATTGTTATTTGATATGAATCGTGGTGTACTTTAGAAAGCTTATGTTGTTTTCTCTTTGTGAGTTTCAAAGCAAAATATAATTTGTTAACATCCGATTCCCTAGGCCGTTTGCCTATAAACGTGCTTATCTAAATTACCCGAGCCAAATTTTTTCCACCCATGCCATTGGCAAGCTGTTTTAAAGAATAATGTTTTATCATATCTCCTTGAAATATTTATATGCAACGTTGTTTTTTTTTATTTGTTTAGAATGAACTCAGCCCGAAACGACGGTTAAGGCTTACTTAAGGGTTTTGGGTTGTAGTACAAACTACACACGTTGAAAAAAAGCGACGAGCGACACAGGTAGAAACAACAGACTATTGTTGACACCAGGATTAAACCTAATCAAGAATCCACAAATCATAGAATCTATCATTCTCATCCTCTTCGGCCTGTCTCTCAGTCTCCATCTCCGCTCCGCTGCTTCCTCACCTCGTCTCCTTCACAAAACACATGGTCCTGCCCGCGTCCTCTTCCCTCGTCCTCCTCCACATCTCATCTGCTCTCGCTCACCTCTCGCGTCAATCCCTACCGCCTCGATTCCTTGGCTCTCTCATCGCAGCCATCGTTCG
>CM068967.1:43572604-43594976 GCA_035128595.1 Eptatretus atami
GAGCAACAACGTATTCTGAACAAACTTATATTTGGGAGGTGTATAGCAACTGGTAGCTCTGTATAGCAACAAAAATATCCCAGGTTACGTGCAGGAAGCAAAAACATGCCTACTGCTGAAAGTCAAAACACCTCATGGCATTGGAAAACGTGGGACAGGAAACTGAACTGTAAATGGTGAAGACCTGATTACCCTCCCCCACCTGGAAGGACGGTGGAACCACAACACATTTACATGGAGAATTAGCCATCCTTCCCCTCACACCCCACCCACCCCCCTTATCCAAGACCACGGCAAAGATTATAAAACACCCCCATGCACAAATTGATCTGATCATGAATTGATTCAGCTGCTCTTGCGGTCTGGATCAATTGGGTCCCAGACTGCTAGAGGAGTACCGTGACAAACAAAACTCACAAACACTGTCAGTGAACTATAGTAAGGTTGCAAAATATTGAGATTTCAAATTTCATTATATTTCCATATTTTGTCGAACTTATCAATGTCCGATCACACTCTCATACACTGCTGGAGCTGTTGTTCACATTGATTGCAGGTTTGTGGCTTTTGATGCCAAGCCTCTTTGAGCATGCAATCCATGGGGGAAATATAAATGGATTAAGTTGCTGTACAGGAATATTTTTTTACAATGGTTGAGGCTAATAGAGAAGATGCACCTTGTCTACTTGCTACGAGGAACAATGACATTATTACATTGGGAGGACATCCACTTTGCTGTTGGCATGAATTTACAAACACATGATGAGGTTGGATGAACAAATCATTGCCAGTATTTGGCGTTAACCTGTTATCAACAACAGCATCATGACCTTCAATCATAGCATTTATGAACCTCATTATGACCTTTAGTCATAGCTCATGACCTCACTGACCTTTAATCAAACAGCATCATGCCCTCTAATCATGATCTTTAATAAACAGCGTAATACCTCTCATCGATGACCTTTAATCATAACAGATCATGCCCTCTCATACCTTTCATCATAACGAGCATTATACTCTCAGTGCAAAACCTATAATCATACAGGCATCATGACCTCTCATGACCTTAATCATAACAGCCATCATGACCTTCTCATGACCTTTAATCATAACAGCATAATGACCTCTCATCACGACCTTTAATCGTTCCCAGCATCATACCTCTTCATCTGACTATAATCGTAACAGCATCATGACCTCTTCATCATGACCACTCATCACAACAGCCATCACAATCTGTGTCATAAACAGCATTATGAGCCTCTCATCAAAACCTTTAATCATAACAGCATCATGACCTCTCATGCCTTTTCATTCATAACAGCATCATGACCTCCATGACCTTTAATCATAACAGGCATAATGACCTCTCATCACGACCTTTAATTCGTAGCAGCATAATTGACCTCTCATCCACGACCTTTTAATCGTTCCGCATCAATGACTTCATCGTGACCTAAATCGCTAACAGCATCATGACCTCTCATCATGACCACTCATCACAACAGCATCACAATCTGTTTCATAACAGCATCATGACTCTTAACATAAAAGTGTCATTGATCTCATCATAACAGATATTTATCTCTCATAATAGTTTCAGGGCCACTCATGTCATTATAACAGCATCATAATCTGACATGTAAATAACCTCATGAATTCTCCAAATGCGATTCGCATGACCACTCATTATCACAACATCATAACCACTCACACAACACCATCAAACTCGAGCTGTTTTATGCAGTCCACACTACTTAAATGGCGGCCATTCGACAATTACATACTTATGAAAACAAGAATTTAGCAGAGCAGTAGATTGTAGCAGGTAGATGGAAACGAGGCATAGCTCGACCCGTCATGACAAACAATTTAAATATGCATGTTTGTTGGTGTTTTCATTTCATAAACAAGGGCATTTACTTATGACCGATGCAACTAGAGAGTTCATAGAACCACGATACCCCACACAGTTACTTATTATTTAATAAATGATTTAATGATCGTTAAAAATGAACGAGTTTAGTGGTATTAAAGTAGTCCGACAGTCCCAAAACAAGCACCCTATCCACCAACCCCCATTGGAACTTCTCAATCGTGACTTTAATCATGGCACAGGAGATGGGTGTTCTGTGTATGGTCTGTGTGTCTGGTCCAGTCCTAACATTAACCATTTGAGCTTTGTCATCAAATTTTCAAACAAAGGCTTTATGATGAAAAAATATGGGGGGAGGAAGAGATTGGGACCATACTCTTGCAGAGCGTTGGACTGCTCAGCAGTCTCCTTTGGCTATTGGGCACAATCGGACAGGTCACCACTCCAACACAGAGATACCAGCCAGCGATGCTGCACTCCATTTTGCCGACTCGGAAGGAGACAGGGCCGAGTAACCCCACCTGGTATTAATTCAACAGCTGAGCAGATTTGAACTCAGGACCTTAGGATCCAAAGGCCCACCACCCCAACCATTAAGCAACCCAGGCATGTGATAAAAAATTGGAGAAGACAAATCAATAAATTTGTTGAATAATTTTCATTATTATTATTATTATTATTATCATTTCAACCCTTGTTTGCCTTTTGCTCTGTTTTTTTTTTTAGCAATTTCTTTTCTCAGCAACACTGTCCGATTGACACAACAATTCAGCGGTCGGAGCAACAACCCAGAGAAATGTTTTATTGATACTTGTGATGTCATAGGGCATGTGTATATGCAGCGATGTTGATGAAACCCAAAAAATTTAAAAACATATCTCTGAACCGTGATCGAAAAATTTGAAATTGGCACCATCTCATTCTACTCCCAGGGCGGAGTGAAGGATTGTAGGATACGTCATCGTGAAGGGTAGAACCAGCCATAAATGTTTTAATAAAAAATCTTTGTTTAACTAATTGAGGATTTCAGTGTGTAGTCCAGGCCGTAACTTTTTTTTACCAATCGAGGTTTTTCATTAAACTCAACAATCCTTATTTATGAGATTGTGGAGAACACAATGGAATAAAACGGTACAATTTATTAATGTCGTTTTCGTCAAGTTTATTTTTGGAGTACGAAGCGGACGCGAACGGGCTTTGCATTTTTCAGATGCCTTTGAGTTTAAATTGACAGGTACGGTACTGCAACACTGGAGGTTTTTGCGAAGATTATGACAACCAATTACTGGCAGTGTTCCGAAGTTCAGTATATAATTAAAATTTAAAATTTAATAAAGATTTAAAAGTTGTATAATAAATTCAATTCCGGTTGTTAACCATTCCCCCGAATTCAATCACGCATCACTCGATATCTAACATGTTGACATAGTTCTTCGTGCTGTGTTGTGTCCTTTTGAACATCCTTAAAAATAGATAACTATTTTCCCTGTTTGCGGAATGATTTCAGTTTTGTTTGAATTGCCAGGCAACAGCAAGAGCAAAAAATATTTCTCACTCATCTCTGCGCACGTGCTGATCGCGGATGAATTCAGAGCCCAAAGTACAGGTAAAAACGCAAACTTGACTTCCGATTTACTGTTGCACCATTCGTGTCTCAAATAAAACATTCCAATGCAAATAATTGTTCTCTGATCATAAACTGAATATGACTGAACAGACACACAGGACATACAGGACATAACACAATGCTTTAACCCGCTTTCCGCTTCGCATGTGGGGGGCAATAATGGCAGAATTCTTGACCATACTCCTTCCTTTGTGGCTACCTTTTCCCTTTTCCGTCCCCTTCCCTGTTACTCCTTTATCTCCCCCAACCTCTTCTTCCTCCCTTTTCTCCCTTATTCCACACCTTTCTATTATTAGTTTTAAGCCCCACCCTTTTTCCTTTCTTCTCTGCATATATGTACTATGTAGGGCGAAACTTTTTCAACAATATTCTCTGACAAAAGCAGCTCAGTTTGGTTGACTGTATTGAACAAGCAAAGAAATTGTAGAAACGTGTAGTTCGAAATCTTGGACTGGGTTAAAGGTCCCGCCAAGCTTTCATTGTTAGAAATTGATGCCTGTGGTTATTATCTCACCGGTATTTTGGGGTCAAGGATATTTTAGAAGGATTAGCTTAACTGTCAAAAAGGTTGTACTGACATCGGTTAATCCTCATTCGAATCAGGTCGGCTTGAAATGGTATCGATAAATTGCTTATCTCCGCTATAGGCATCGTCAACTCCAACAGTCCTTCTGGGCAGTTCCTCATTAACAAACTGGCCACATAGTTATGATTCCAATAATAAATTGACAAGAATATAAAATCCAAAACATATGAGATATTGGACATCGTGGGTTCACGTGGTGCGAAAAGGTGAGCTAATAAAATATGATGAAATGATAATCATGAAAATGAAATAATATTGATGGCCGGTTTGCCAACAGAAAATAAAATTTATTCTCCTTTTACCAGATGTTTACTGGGAAACAAGCTCTGTTTAAACTTCTGTTTGTGATCCACATATATGAGGGGAGTTCCAAAAGTTGTTACATAAAGAGACGCTTCACAAAACTCCAACACCTCAACAAAAAAGTTAACGAGGTGTGTGGTTGGATAAAATTAATATTTGTACATTTTCTTATACTAAGCTAAAACATGTTATTGCATGGTGACAATGAATATGCAAGTTTGGCTTTCTTGGAATTATCTTATTGTGAGAACTTTTTACGCCTTGCTGCATCCTTGAGGAAGACATGAGTCGATATAAGACTCATGCAAGATGCTTGTACACAAATCACAAGAAAGACAAAAGACATTGAATAAATTTTCGTGGTGAATTACAAGACATTAGTGACAGTGGGACAAAACAAAGAGTTATATGGATTATAACCTGGTCCAAGCTCCACAAGCCATTGGATAGTGTGAATAGAAACCAGGCCCAAAGCTATTGCTGTTCCTATTGTGATTTTATGCACGCAGTACAGGAAGAGGAAACAAGACGAGCGTGGTGCCTGTCTGTGTTTGTAGCTGAAACATATCACCTTTCTGTTCATATGTTTATCAAGAACAATTTGTTCCATATGCAAATGGATATACCATCACGCATGAAACATCCATCACAAAGAAACTATTTTTTGGTCGTATACAGAGTCGAGGCTTGTGGAAGGAGCTAGAAGACTGTAGTTGCTGCAGGCATATAAAAGAAGTATGTACACTCACCTCTGCAGCTGTCTAGCCTGGGTTTGAATCTCGACTTCAGCTACATAGTTTTGGGGGCCATTTTTCCTGTGTTCCCGCAGGAAGGCGAACATCAATAGTGTGTGCCATCCATCAGATGGACGTTAGGCTGGATGCCCCAGTCTGACTGGCATTAGGTGAAGATCCACGGTGTCCAGTCAACAGATTGTAGGTGAGCTTATCACCGAGCACCTTGGCAAATGAAAAGTTCTTGCTCCATCCAAAGTCAAGAGAACTATGCACTTCAACATTACGTATCAATTAATTTAATCCTTGGACCCTACGGTTTTCACGCCTGTGTGACATGACTGATGGATCGTAAGAGTAAATCAGATTTGTTGTCCAAAAACATGTGACCATTTACAAAACAGCTAGTGAGAACTTTTGATGTAATAGTATTGTCGCGCTGATGGGTCTGTCTCATGCTTACCGCCCAACTGAAGAAAATGTGCTTCGTGAATGGCAGAATTAAAGAATCACTTTTGAGGGTTGTTAGCGATTAATCCCAGGCAGAATCCAAATCCCGATGGTCTCATAAAACGAAAAGTCTTCACAAATCCTTATTCTCCCCAGGGCGTTGGCCAAGTAGGCGAAACGGTTTGGGTGTTGCACGCAGATAATGGCGATTATCAGGCCATAATTGACTTTGGGAATAACGAGTTTATTGAATGGAGTGAGACACAGGACTGGTGAAAACAGAGAACCTGAGATGACAAAGCAGGACCGAAACGATGAATGAAGATCAATAATAATTAATAGACACTGTAATAAATGGAAATCACTTAATTACAATTAAAGGAACCGATGCACTACGATGCACTCTTCCACTCACATATGAAGGGAGAAACCAAGCAAGGTTGTTGAAGGCATTACAGTCCGGCACGACCAGAAAACGTAATTAATGGGGAAGCGACTCGGGGGCAAGGGGGTTGACGGCACAGCGTCCATGAAGGCAGAGGGCTCACACAGAGTGAGCCCAAAACACTCTGGCATCCGGAAGGCGGCAGCTCAGCTCCTCACTGACACCCCTGAGACTTGGAAAGGCGCCAAACGTACCCCTGGCTCTGACCAACTCAATTTCTCCACTCCACCGCTGCCAAGCTCACTCAACTGGTCCAAAGAGTGAGAGGTGGGTTGCAAATTGCAATGAGAAAAGAGGGAAGAGAGCAGAGTGAGAGTATAGGAGAAAAGAGCAGGAAGAGTAAAAATGAGACAGGTAGGAAACAAGGAGAAAGATCAATGTGAGGTCCATGTACGGCCTTTCAATACCTCCCTTAATGCGACACGCAGTTGTGCTGTCAAATGTTGTTTGCTCATCCTTCAGCACCAGTGCCAATGAGGGCACATCAACATGCAATATAGCAACATCATTTCAATTGGGTGTTGCACTTGTGCTAGCCAACCGAATCAAATAACGTAACAACTTGCAGGCGCCAACGGCAGCATGCCCTCAGGGGTCTTCTGATGGAGTGGACGCACCTACCGAACGTCTTTACTCAGGCATCGACTGCGAGAATTTTATTGCCCACAATATACAATAACAAGACATCCAAATAGCACCCTCTCCTACTTGCCTAGATGGCATGCCTTGTCATGGTTATTACAGAAAAGAACATGTATCAATACAACTTCCCATATTCTTCTACTCCTCCCTATGTCACAACTATACTGGCCCTCACAGCATAATAAGACAGGACAACTTCACTCTAAGGGTCCCTTAGGTTACAAGAAACATGCTCGAACACTTCACACGAACACAAACGACCACGCTAATGTAACCTGCTACCTAATTTTGTACATCACCAACGTAATCAGTATTTATTTAAACAAGAACATAATTAAAACAAGACTAGAAGGGCACTTGAAGAACAACATTAACCCTCCGCCACGTAATTCCTGATCCACGAGAACATTATCGCACCAAATGGTTTGCAGATATCGTGCTATATATCGTTATATTGGCCCGATCTCTCAATGTGAAGAAACACTTTTAAAATTCTAGTAGTCGGATCCGGATCCAGATCTTCACCAAAATCTAATCAGTTGGTTCCTCGTCACACACACCAATCTGCCCAACAACATTTTATCCAGATCCGTCCAAAATTTTGAGATATCCTGCATACAGACAAAACAAACAAACAGACAGAAAGGGGTGAAAACATAACCTCCTTCACCTTCGGTGGTGGAGGTAATGATAGTGTGGTGTTTTATTCATTTATCAAATATAACAAACCGTTGGATCCTCATTCATAACTCTGTGGTGTTGTTTTCTCCAGACACACAAATGCTGCCATTGCATCCACACGGTATGTTTACCTGCCCTTCAAGTACAGGTAAACATGTTCAAGTTATCTCGACGCATTCAAAACTTGCAAAACCCTTTTTTTCACAAAGTCTGTTTTTGCTTTTTGTTGCATTTTTTTAATTCCATTTATAAATTGAGTACACAGTTGTGGTATCACTCGGGGTGTATTTCACCACATTGTGATATTGGCAATCCCATCTAAATTTTTGAACACTTTAGCATATAACAAGAATGGTCAGTGTAAAGGAAAAAAAAAAACAAAATGAGATATAACAAAATATCGAAGCTCATGACAAAATGTGTGATCTTTCAATTTCAAACTTATCAAGGGATGGACAGCAGGTAGTCAGCGGTAGTTGGGTTGAACGAGATGTTGGTTTTTCTATTGATATTTTATTGGTTTAAATGCATGTTCGAGAGAAGAGAGAGAGAGAGAGACCAGAGAGAGAGAGAGAGAGACCAGAGAGAGAGAGAGAGAGAGAGAGAAGAGAGAGAGACAGAAGAGAGACCAGAGACAGAGACCAGAGAAGAGAGATCAGAGTAGAGAGAGAGAGGACCAGAGGACCAGAGACCAGAGAGAGAGATACCGAGAGAGAGACCAGAGAGAGAGAGAGACCAAGTGAGAGAGATGAGACCAGAGAGAGAGAAGATACAGAGAGAGAGACCAGAGAGAGAGAGAGACAGGAGAGAGAGACCAGAGAGAGAGAGAAGAGAGAGAGAGAGAGAGAGGAGAGAGAGAGACAGGACAGACAGACAGACAAGAGACAGACACACACAGACAGAGAGACAGAGTAGTTTAGGGAGTCGATGGGTTTATTTATTTGCAGTTTTATTATTTTATTTTCAAAATACCACGTCCCCTCAGATTTTCTCTTCGCCCAATGATGGACCCACAGTTATAACAACAACAACAACAACAGCAACAACAAGGTGAAAACAAACAAATTGCTGCTGTGTTATTTTGGCAATGTTTACTCCATTGCAAATGAAACAATTAAATAATGAGTATTACAAACCATTATTTTAGCCAAAGTCGAGCTTGCTATTTCTCAAGGCAATCGGATTAAAGGCCACCGACTGGTTCTGGGTATTAGCAACCAGTGGGGGAATTGATGAGCTTGACGAAGCCACACCATGAGGAGCTAGATCTTGAGTGGGGGTATCGTCAAAAAATGTCAAGGGCCGAGCAACATTAATAGTGAGATAGATACACCATCCATACATTTCATTCGGGTAGATCAATTGAAGACTATCACATGACCTATCCATGATCATTTGATTGTCTTGCATTGATTGTGTCACCTTAAAGGTTTCAAAAATGAACCAAATTGCTAATTCCACGAACACCTCGTGTGCACACATCAGATACGACTACTGATATGGTCCTTTTGAGACGAGACAAGCCATCTTGAATTTTTTTTAAAAAACAGGGACAGGGATGGAGGAGCGAGGAGGATAGTGAGACACATAGCAGAAGCAATCTAATTAGAGTTGCAGCAAACCCACATTACGTTAAGCCCTCCCTCCGCCTCCACCTACCATACTCTTGCACGCAGAGATGTTCTTGTCTTTATTCTAAGGTTTATTATTACCTCGTGTTAAACGACAAAGGTTTGAACGGATCAGGACATTCGAATAACAACTTGACAACACACGTACATGACAATAGCAATTATAACAGGATGAAAATACAGGAAAGATCATGACAATGAGGTCACGAGAAAATAACATCAGCAGCAACAGCTGTTCATGTCCACAGTTTGCATCACCAATGTGCAAATCACAAGTGCTTGTAAGCTCAAACACAGCGGATTTGAACCTGCCAAATCCAAATGGTCAGTCTCGCTGCCAAGGCAACCTTATGCAATCTGCACGTATGTGTCTTTGCGTACAACAACACAGATTTCTTTGACTATTTATTCATGTGCAACTCAAAAATTGAGGAAGCAACTGCCCCAAAAATGATTCAAGAAAAATATATTCTTCAATTATTGTGATATTTAGAGAAATCTACATGAAGCATAAAGCATCTCTCCCATAGATATAGATATATATATTATTCTCTCTCTCTCTCTCTCACTTTTTTTTGTCCATCCTTTTCTGTATTTTCATCCATCTTGCTTTTCAGAGAAGAGAGTGAGAGAGAGAGAAAGCCAATAATCAGACAGATAACGATGCAGGAAAAAAGAATGGACTATTGAAGATCTTCTAAATTCAGACAGAAGCTAAAAGAGGGAGAGAAAGAGGAAAGGATCGGGAACCCGTTCGAGCTGAAGCCACACAGTGTGTATAAGGCGCTCCACAAACAGCTGTATTTCGTGAGCCCTCTCACACCTCTCCCTCCCTATCCCCATCTCCCACGCTCTCAGTCTCCACCGCAAGCCAACCCCTTCTTCCTCATCATTTATTCATTCAGTCCAAAAAATTTTTGTTTAATTCCTCTCTAGCTATATTAACTTCCCTAACACAGCCCCCCTTGAGCACACTTCTTTATCCAACTATTTCTCTTTTCCTCCACTCCCCCCCCCCCCCCCCCCCACTCTCCCTGTAAGGCAGAAAGAAGCTTTGTGCTCTCCTACAACCCAAGCTGTATGTACTCCATGCTAACCACGCGCCTTGGGTTACCAGGCAGCAGATCTCATGCATTTCCTGGATTCGAAAACACCCTGCCATAAATCGGACCACCACCACAAAAAAAAAAAATCATTGTTTACCTAAAATTACCCATTGAAATGACCAGATCTCATCACCATCCTCATCCTGGGTGTTCCATCACCCCCGTCCAAGAAAAGAGCCACCACTGTTTTACTTGTCGAACATTTGTGTAAACGCATAAGAGATTAAATAAACGACATTCACAGATGTGACCTCAATCTTTGCAGGGTCCTCAAGGAGATGGTAGAAAATGATACAAATAATTTAAATATATGATTAGATAGCATCATAGTTAGTTTTGGGGTGGGGAGTGTATGGGGGAAGTTGTGAGAAGTGTTAAACACAAAAATTTAAGAAAAATAATAAAAAAAGTAAATAATGAATGAAAGAAAATCAGTTGTTTTCTTGGTGTTCAAATTTAAGCCACAAATCCAGTTTTGATGAATGTTTCAGACTTATGTTCATCTTGAGCAAAGCAGACATGAGCAGGAATGATAAACAAATGACGTCATCATTTGGCCTTATCCTTTTTTTGTTCCCTTCACTTGAATAGTGAGCCTGTTATGTTACAGTAGAACTGAACCTCTTTTATTCCGGAATGGTCTGGACCAAGGATGTTGCGGACAACGATATTTTCAATTATGGATGTCGTTAATTTTTAAAAATAATTAAATAACCAATTGTTTTTTTAATGGATGTCGTGTGTTATGTTGCAGCCTAACCCCAATATCATAGTTGCCATCTCTACCTTCTTGGTGATAGTCCATACGCTTTTTTGTATTTTTGTAGACTTGAACAGCCCACCAAATTTTTTTGCCCCAATAATAGCGGAAAAAATACACTTTCACAAAATATATTACGTCTCATCGAAGTTTTTGAAAGAATTATATTGTTTTGAGAAGGTTTCTGTTCACCTTGGTGAATTCATCAGGAAACATGATCATTCTGCTGTAATTTTGCATTAAAGAGTGTCTTTGAGAGGACAAATTTAAGGTTTAAAATTAAAAAATTTTCCCTGCCATGGGGGAAATCCCCATTGCACAAATGCTCTACCTCTCCCAGACTTCTCCCCCCTCCCAGACTCTCTCCCCCCACCCAGACTCCCCCTTCCCAGACTCTCTCCCCCTTCCCATACTCTCTCCCCCCCACAGACTCTCTCCCCCCTTGCAAATCCTCCCACCTCGCAGACTCTCTCCCCCTTCCCAGAGACTCTCTCCCCACCCAGACTCTCCCCTTCCCAGACTCTCCCCCTTCCCATACTCTCTCCCCCCTCACAGACTCTCTCCCCCCTTGCAAATTCTCTACCACCTCGCAGACTCTCTCCCCCTTCCCAGAGACTTTCCCCCCTCACAGACTCTCTCCCCTTGCAGATTCTCTCCCACCTCGCAAGACTCTCTCCCCCTTTCCAGACTCTCGCCCCCTCCCAGACCTCCCCCCCACCCAGACTCTCCCCCTTCCCAGACTCTCTCCCCCTTCCCATACTCTTCTCCCCCCTCACAGACTCTCTCCCCCTTGCAGATTCTCTCCCACCTCCCAGACTCTCTCCCCCCTCCCGACTCTCTCCCCCCACCCAGACTCTCCCCCTTCCCAGACTCTCTCCCCCTTCCATAGAGACTCTCTCCCCACTCACAGACTCTCTCCTTTTGCCATAGACTCTCTTTCCCCCCCCCCTTTGCTCAGTCGCTTCACTCCCTCACACTACGGATGCTTTCCATCCTACCAGTTTCTCTCTCAAATGTTGGCAACTCTGCAACAACTAACATTTTAACTAACGTTAATATCTAACCCTCAATAACAGAAACCATCACCCCCCCCATTATAATCTGTGTATTTGGCCATAAATCGTACATGACAACATGTATTTATGCCTTATTCAAAAAATTACATCTTATGTCATTTTTATGTGTGTTGATGTTGCCAACATGGCTCTGGGATTTTATGGAGAGGCAACATGATCCATTTACAGGCCATTATAATCTGTGTATAACTGCCACTTTATAACTCCTTGCAGTGGATGACGGGCACCAAGACCGCCCCACTTTGACAGGACACCTGACCACTGACCCATGATGTTTATTATTATTCATTTGACTTTAGAATAGGATAAAAAAAATTCAACTCAAATCAAATGGAAGACCAAATAGGTACTGCCCTAAATTGAGTAATCAGAAGGAACCCAAACGAGCAAAAGCAAAGATGAAGTCATCAGGAGGAACCTGGATAGGATTCGCATTTCAGCTGCTATCTCTCCATCTCAAACCCATCCAGGCACAGCCAAGTGAGCCTTATTCAAAATTACATCTTTTTAAAAACCAACATCAAAAAAACTTAAATAATTCTGGCTGCCAGGTCATGTGTCCGATCTTTTTGAAATGTAAAACACTAACTTATTCCCCATGACTACAAGATCACAGTAGTGAAGTTTCACTTCGATTGATTAAGTGGTTCCAGAGAAAACATTTTTTAATATTTTTCTTAAATCCCAATATGGCTGCCAAACCGTCTGACCTATCAATTATTCCTTAACAACCTTGTACACGCATCCATTGCGGGAATATTTTACGTGAAGTTTCCCTCGATCTGTCCAGGCCGTTCTGGAGAAGAAGATTTTTAAATTTGTTTTATGGGTAAATCCATTAATGGCTGACAAAACATGTGACCATGACATCACATGTGTGAGCCTTTTTTCCTCATAGACAGGCGGTCCTTACTTGTAAAGTTTTGCCTTGATCTGTTCAGCCATTAAGATTTTTTGAAGGTTTTCTTTTGAAAACAAATATGGCTGCCAAATCACGTGACTGATGACATCATCAAAAATGTGTGGAACATTTTATCCGAGATTAACCCTCAAAAATTTTTCATACTGATCGGATTGTAGCGTTCTACATATGCAATTATGACGTCATAATGAAGGCAGCTATGACATCATAAAAAAAAAAAATCATACTCATTCCCCATGAGGAGTACTTGCTATTTTCCAAGTTTCTATTTTTACCTTTGTGCGGTTCAGAGATATTTCCAGAAGATACAGAGGTCCAAATTTTTTCTGTTTTTCCAACATGGCTGCCACACTACGTGACCTATGACGTCCAACTTTCTTTGGAGGTTCTGCCTACGAGTCTAGAGGGGGAGGGGGGTGGGTGGGAGCAAAATACTAAAAATGTTACCAACAACCTCGAGAGCATAAAATTCCAGCAAAGTTACCTCGGGAAATATTCACCTGTTTTTTTGGCCATGTGTTTTTTTTTCCAGATAATTGTCATTCGGTATTTTGATGTCTGGATTTAAAAAAGGTTCTACCTGTGACCAAAAAGTATTGGACAGCAGACCAAACATGAAATGAACCCCTCAACCTGCGTGCTTTATAAGATGTGCAGGACGTATACAAAAACACAATTACGAGAGTTCATACAACAACTAACCCCAGCGGAGTGTTGAGAAAAAGGACATGGGAAGGCTCTTTCCAAATCTTGCTTGGTTCCAAGTACAATTCTATATTTCATACAAGCCTCAATTTTGTCTGAATCTCGATTTCCCCATTCGTTGAGATACTTTCCCAAGCAGAAAATTTGATTGGTCAAGATGGCGTATAATGGCGTAATATTTTTTCCAAGTACTGCTAAACTGGAGGATGTTGGCGTGCCAACAAGCAATTAGTATTCTGCAGTGTTCGGTGTATGATTAAATTAAATGCAATTAAAGATTTTAAACGCTGTGGAAAAAAACAAACTACTTTTTTGGACGTTTACCGTTGTTGATGCGCCAATCTTTAATGCCGCCTTATTTAACACGTTGTCATGCCTGTTGTTCGTGTCCTTTATGACGTCGCTAAAAAACTGTAAGTTTCCGTTTGGAATGATTTTCCAGTTTTTGTTTGAATGCCAGACAGCAGGCAAAATTAAAAAAATTATCTCATTGTTTGTGCTCGTAGGTTGCTCAGGACGAGATTCCTACAATTTGCAAATTCAGAGGCCAAAGTTCTGCTAAGCTGCAGGTTCATATTCAAAATGTATAATCCAACTGATAATCAAGTAGTTCCTCGATCGTAGACCGATGTCTGCAGACAGACAGACAGAATGAGCAAATTGCTTAACCACTGCTTTGCGTTTTTGTGTATGCGGTAATGATTAAATGACACAGCGAACCCAGCTGCCAATAAATGTTGGGACAATGTGGAAAGCCAATGGGTGGACGACGATTTTATCATCAGGATGGAACATTGTTGCAGCCTTGATAATTGTGGTTGACAAACACCTGATGTTGCAATGTGGGCTTTTTATCTACAAGGGCCAACCATCTTTTTCATCTAGAAAGCAATATTGGTTCAACCTTAGCTCAAAGTAGTAACATTAGTTGTAAACACAGCAATTTATTTTGACGTCTCTTGAATGTATCTCAGCTGTAACCTGTTTTTGGCAGATCACCTCCAATGTAGCCTCCAAAGTTGATCAGCATCTCGGAATTCTACACAGGGCCAAGTTTCTTTCCTCTGCTTATTATAACGACTTCCAGATCCGACAAACCATAATCTGTGTTGCAGCCAATTGGTTAAGCCAAAGTAGTTTTGAGGTCGGGCCCATGCTGGGTGGTTTGCCATCCCTTTCCAGCAGTAGTTAGGGCAGAATTTGGAATTTGTTCAAGTTCAGAAACCTGAACCAAAATTCATTTGGTTCAGGGTGCTGGCGATAGTTCACCTACTCTTTACGAAGGACACAGTGGGATCTTTACCGTCCACCAACTAATGTCGGCAGATGCACCAGACACCAGTTTAACGTCCATCCAAGGGACGGCACATGTTGATGAATCACCCTGCCTATGAAAAAACACTGGGATGACAGGTATAGCTGGGTCGGGATTCAAACCCAGGCTAGATGGCTTACAGGCGAGTATGCACACCTCCAAGTCATCTTGTCTGCCCTATAACGACTTACAAAGCCTTTATCCAGAGTGTCAAGGAATATGTCTTCCCACTCTTGGTGCTGCTGCTTCCTATCTTGTATGGCCTCCCTCCTCCGAGGCCCGGAATGTAAGACATACTGTGTCATTGGAACCTCACATCATGAAGTTGAGTCTCAGGGTCTGCTTCTTCCTATATGGACTAGGCAGGTTGCGTGGCCTCGCGCATTTTTTTTAAGCAGCTCTATTCTATTCATGCTCAGGCTGCCCTCTCTCCTCTCTGCTCAGTCCTTGCACCTCAAGTCACACACAATCTGTCAGAAACCCCTTTCTTTCTTACCCTCAAGCGTAAACTCAAGCTCATCCCCATTCTTTCAAACCCTTTCAAGTCTCACCTCTTGCACTATTTTTTCCTGAGTCCATTGTCTTGAGGTCTTCTCGACAGGATTTCAAGTGTGATGCCCCTGCCTGCCACATCACAGTTTCTCTCTTTACCTCCACTTAGCTTAATTACACCTGGTGAGAACTTGTTCTCATCCTTCTCTCTCAATTCCTCTGTTTGGTGTGGTCCATCCATTTGTTTTCTCATTCCCACTGTTTTCTCGTTGACCTACTTTGCTTATTTATCCATTGCCCCCTGTCATTCTCTTGTTTTCATGAGCCTTGATACCTGATTAAAGAAGACCGTAAGCTTTATTTTTGTCCACCCCATTAGTATGTTCAGCATGGAGTCTTAGAAGGTGGAGTTTTCAATGATACCTGCCTATTATTATCAAGGGATCACCAATAAACTTCAATTTCAACAAAAACAGCCTGCTTCTATTGCAGCATCGTGCATGCGAAGTAACCACGATCTACATTTCGGGACAATTATTGAAGCATGCCGACATCTTACTAAGAAACAAAAGATGCAATTAACAATGTTAAATTAATACTTGGGAGGATGAAGAGGAGACAAAGAAAGGAGGGGGGAGAGGTGGGCATTGGAAGAGAGGGAGACAGAGAGATAGAAGGTAAAGAGAGCTTTTGATGTCATTTTTATGTGTTGATGTTGCCAAAATGTCACTGGGATTTTATGGAAGGCAACGGATGATCCATTTACAGGTACAGCATTATATTTTGTGATCTTTTTGAATTAACACTTATTTAACAAACACCTTATGGTGGAGAAGCAGCAATTTTTAGTTTTTGATTAGGTAATGCAGTATGGAGATGAATAGTTGTTACAAGAGCAAGAGCGTTTTTGAAACACATCATTCAGGTATCCTCCTGGAAATCTGGCCAGTAATCAAAACACAAGTTAGCTGATGTCTTTCAATAAGTAGGAAATTTAAGAGTTAACCAATGGGCAAGGCCAGTGTACAACTGCTTTTGAACAATAGTTATTTCCTTGCGTGACTGTTCTTTTATTATTGTTGTTTATTGAATATGTACCTGTGTATTATGTATCGCAAGTGCTGCCATTTTCAAGTAAATCCACGACCTGTTATGGGGTTCTCCAAGTGTTGAGGTGGATTATGGTTTTAGATAAAGTCAAAAATCCTTCATATTGCTTTCAAACCGAATAACATTATCTCTTGGAAATTAACTTTTCTCTTTGTAGGTTGTTCAGGTTTCACTTTTACCATCTAAAGATGTCTTTGCTTTGAGACAGAAATGGCAAACACAGCCCATCCATCCATCCATCCATTGGGACCATACTCTGTTGCAGAGCACTGGTGCTGCCTAAGCAGTCTCCTGGCATTGAACACAATCCTGGACGGGTCGCCTCTTCCCAAACATAGTATACGCATGCTGGCACTCATTTTGCCAGCCTCAGAAGATTGACAGGCAGAAGTCAATCCCACGTGGTATTAATTCAACCGGTGAGTGGGTTTTGAACTCAGGATCAGAGAATCCCAAGCCCACAACCTTAACCATTAAGCCAACACCAGGCATACTTGTACCAAGTTGATTTTAAATCCCTTCAGCTGCTCTCAAATATCTCATTTTTACCTGAAAATGACCTTCGACCTGAGACGCTTGACCCCATAATCTAATCAATTTATATATGCGCCATGATACATAGTATGTACCAAGTTTGATAAGGAATCCTTCAACCCTTCTCATGTTCTCCCAGGAAAAAAACCTCTCAGGGACTCTGACCTATGATCTTTGGCACCACTTCTGATCAGTTCATCTTTGCATCATACTGTATACTATATGCCAAATCTTTCAAAATCCCATCACTGTTCACAAGTTAGCATGGTGACATAATTTTTTTTTTTAACCGACATGAACTCTGACCCTTGACTTTCGACTGATTGACCCCAAAATCCAATCAGTTCATCATTACAAACACAGCTCCTGTCCTGGTACATATGTTCATTTACGTGTGTGTGTGTGTGACAGTAATGGGAGATTGAACATCATAGAAACTCTTTGTTTGAATGTTTTCAAGAAAATATTAGGAAAGGTTGATCAGTTTCATTTCTGTGAACACAATGACCAGGTGGATTATTTGGAGCAATATTTTTTTTATTTGACGAAAACAATATTACATTATGGAAACATTTGTAGGAGAGAAATCTTGCCCGTGATTCGTGAACCCCGCTACGGATACGGAGAGGTCCTTTTTGTGACGTGTAAATCATTCAGTTGTTAACTTTTTCATCTATACGAGGTACTTATCAGTTTTATCTCCTCAAGGAGGAAAGAATATGGTCTCCAGAAAACTGATCACATTTGGGGTAAAACATGATACTGTCAAAAAGGTAAAAGTACTGTTATGCGCCAGCCGGCAGTGTATTGTTTCACATAAATTATTTGCCAATCTGTGATGGAATGACCTCAGCAAACCATAATGTAAAATAGAGTTAATAAGTCTTTTTCAAGGAAGCTACTGCTCGTGGAAGAGCTTGAACGTTTGAGAATGAGATGAAAAGATGAATTTTTATGGAGTATTTATTAATTAGTATTATAGGTTGAAAATTAATTGACAACGCATGACAAATGCATGCAGGCAGCCTATCGCAACGCCGCGGGCAGTAAAGTAGGCTGATGTTGCTGGCGTCACCCTTCGTGATTAAGAGGACCTACAGGTTGCCAAGAGGAACTTTTGCATGATGAAGAGGTGAATGCATGAAACGTCAGTTTAACCTTGCCTCCCAGGGCGATTATCCTAATCTTTGTGGGCCTCAGTTGACAAAACCTATTGAAGAATTGCCTGAACAATGCAGACTGACACCAGCCTTGAACAAAGCATAAGATTCCTCGATTTATCAAAGAACAGAGATTCAAATACATACTTGTACAAAATCACCTACAAACAGGTTGGCAAATGACTAATGAGTATTTTTATGTACCAACGTGTCATTGCATACAAACACACTCAATTACTTTCTTAAACACCTCAATACTTCCTTAAACACTCAATACTTCCTTAAAACACCTCAGATTACTTTCTTAAACACCTCAATTACTTCCTAAACACTCAATTACTTTCTTAAACACCTCAATTACTTCCTTAAACACCTCAATTACTTTCTTAAACACCTCAATTACTTTCTTAAACACCTCAATTACTTCCCTTAAACACCTCAATACTTTCTTAAACACCTCAATTATTTCTTATAATCTCGGGGAGAAACCTACATACTGTTGTGGGAGACACCCCAACCCTCCTTGATGTGTCATCATACAACTTGTAACTACATAACCATACGGTATTTTATTTACTTATTATCCTTGCCAGAGTAGTGGGGCAACTTAGCTAAATATAGCATAACATTGTTGCATTTTGTCAGGAAAGCACCAAATTTGGCACCTAGTAGCCTATCATATTATGAACAGATTGGATATTGGGCCATCTCAAATTCAGCCGCTGATGGCTGTGCAGCCATTTTCCACTGCCATCAAAAATTTTGAGATGGCCCAATATCAAATCTGTTCATAATATGATAGTAGCTACTAGTGTGCCAAATTTGTGCTTTCTCGCAAATGCACAATTGTTATCTAAGCCGCCCACTAGAGAGAAGGTATTGCATTTGGGTCCGTTTGTCTGTCTGTTTGTCAGCACATTAATGTGAGTACAATGTTTCTCTGCAACCGCTTTTCGAATTGACACCAAATTTTCACCATTGTGAGTGACGACACGTGATGGAATGGTTTAATGATAATTGTGACCTCACATGTCAGGTGGTGTGGCAGCCATGTTGGAAAAAAGGAAAAACTTTGGACTCTGTATCTCCGAAACTGCACATTGGAAAAAAATTAAACTCAGCACAGGCAAGTACTTCCGCCAACGGGAAATCAGTCGGCGTTTTGTGTGATGAAATAGGTGTCTTCGTTATCACGTAATAATTCCATTGTAGAATGTAATCTGATCAGTATGACAAATTTTGAAGGTCATCCTGGGATAAATTGGTCAACAGAAAAAAAATTTGATGACATCATCGATCACGTGGCTCAGCTGCCATTTTTTTTTTAAACATTCAAAAAATCTTCTTCTCTGAAACAGCTGAACAGATCAAGGTGAAACTTTGCAGCAATGACTACCTATCCATGAGGAACAAAAATATCCCACGCTTGATGTCATAGGTCCATGGTTTGACGGCCATGTTGGATTTACCTTAAAACTTTTGAAAATCTTCTCCAGAACGGTGGACATATCGAGGGAAACTTCACACACATGTTCCTCAAGCCTTGGGGATACCAGATTGCTCACGAATAATTAATTGTCACATGGTCTTGGGAGCTAGTATATTGAACAAAATCTTAAAAAAAAATAATTTGGCTTGAACTGCTTCATCGATCGATGCGAAACTCACAATTTTGATCTTGTTGTGATGGGGAATATATATATATATATACATATATTTTTAAATTTCAACCTGATTGGACACATGGTGTGGCAACCAGAATTATTAATTTTTTCCATCTGGGTGAAAATCTTTTTTTGAATGAGGCTCACTTTGCTGTCCCTGGATGGGTTTGAGGACAAGAAGTAGTAGTGGGGGCAACTTAGCATAACAATTGTGCATTTTTGTGAGGAAAGCACCAAATTTGGCACACTAGTAGCCTATCATATTATGAACAGATTTGGATATTGGGCCATCTCAAAATTTTGACGGCAGTGAAATTGGCTGCCACAGCCATCAGCGGCTGAATTTGAGATGGCCCCAATATCCAAATCTGTTCATAATATGTTAGGCTACTAGTGTGCCAAATTTGGAGCTTTCCTCACAAAATGCACAATTGTTATGCTAAGTTGCCCCACAAGTGGGGCAACTTAGCTAAATATAGCATAACAACAGATTTGGATATTGGGCCATCTCAAAATTCAGCCGCTGATGGCTGTGGCAGCCAATTTCCACTGCCGTCAAAAATTTTGAGATGGCCAATATCCAAATCTGCTATAATATGATAAGCTACTAGTGTGCCAAATTTGGAGCTTTCCTCACAAAATGCACAAATGTTTATGCTAAGTTGCCCCACAAGTGGGGGCAACTTAGCTAAATATAGCGATCTTGTGGGGCAACTTAGCATAACAATTGTGCATTTTGTGAGGAAAGCTCCAAATTTGGCACACTAGTAGCTTATCATATTATGAGCAGATTTGGATATTGGGCCATCTCAAAATTTTTGACGGCAGTGGAAATTGGCTGCCACAGCCATCAGCGGCTGAATTTTGAGATGGCCCAATATCCAAATCTGTTGTTATGCTATATTTAGCTAAGTTGCCCCACTTGTGGGGCAACTTAGCATAACAATTGTGCATTTTGTGAGGAAAGCTCCAAATTTGGCACACTAGTAGCCTACATATTATGAACAGATTTGGATATTGGGCCATCTCAAATTCAGCCGCTGATGGCTGTGGCAGCCAATTTCCACTGCCTCAAAATTTTGAGATGGCCCAATATCCAAATCTGTTCATAATATGATAGGCTACTAGTGTGCCAAATTTGGTGCTTTCCTCACAAAATGCACAATTGTTATGCTAAGTTGCCCCACTACTACTACTTCTCTGTCCTCAAACCCATCCAGGGACAGCAAAGTGAGCCTCATTCAAAAAAAGATTTTCAACCCAGATGGAAAAAAATTAATAATTCTGGTTGCCACACCATGTGTCCAATCAGGTTGAAATTTAAAATATATGTATATATATATATATATATTCCCCATCACAACAAGATCAAAATTGTGACGTTTCGCATCGATCGATGAAGCAGTTCAAGCCAAATTATTTTTTTTTAAAGATTTTGTTCAATATACTAGCTCCCAAGACCATGTGACCAATTAATTATTCGTGAGCAATCTGGTATCCCCAAGGCTTGAGGAACATGTGTGTGAAGTTTCCCCTCGATATGTCCAACCGTTCTGGAGAAGATTTTCAAAAGTTTTAAGGTAAATCCAACATGGCCGTCAAACCATGGGACCTATGACATCAAGCGTGGGATATTTTTGTTCCTCATGGATAGGTAGTCATTGCTGCAAAGTTTCACCTTGATCTGTTCAGCTGTTTCAGAGAAGAAGATTTTTGAATGTTTAAAAAAAAAATGGCAGCTGAGCCACGTGATCGATGATGTCATCAAATTTTTTTTCTGTTGACCAATTTATCCCAGGATGACCTTCAAAATTTGTCATACTGATCAGATGTAACATTCTACAAATGGAATTATTACGTGATAACGAAGACACCTATTTCATCACACAAAAACCCGACTGATTTCCCGTGCGGAGTACTTGCCATGTGCTGAGTTTAAATTTTTTCCAATGTGCAGTTTCGGAGATACAGAGGTCCAAAGTTTTTCCTTTTTTTCCAACATGGCTGCCACACCACCTGACATGTGAGGTCACAATTATCATTAAACCATTCCACACGTGTCGTCACTCAAATGGTGAAAAATTGGTGTCAATTCGAAAAGCGGTTGCAGAGAAACATTGTACTCACATTATGTGCTGACAAACAGACAGACAAACGGACCCAAATGCAATACCTTCTCCTCTAGTGGGGCGGCTTAGCATAACAATTGTGCATTTTGCGAGGAAAGCACCAAATTTGGCACACTAGTAGCCTATCATATTATGGAACAGATTTGGATATTGGGCCATCTCAAAATTTTTGATGGCAGTGGAAAATGGCTGCCACAGCCATCAGCGGCTGAATTTGAGATGGCCCAATATCCAAATCTGTTCATAATATGATAGGCTACTAGTGTGCCAAATTTGGTGCTTTCCTGACAAAATGCACATTGTTATGCTATATTTAGCTAAGTTGCCCCACTACTCTGGCAAGGATAATAAGTAAATAAAATACCGTATGGTTATGTAGTTACAAAGTTGTATGATGACACCATCAAAGGAGGGTTGGGGG
>CM068967.1:43594986-43599986 GCA_035128595.1 Eptatretus atami
TAAGGAAGTAATTGAGGTGTTTAAGGAAGTAATTGAGGTGTTTAAGAAAGTAATTGAGGTGTTTGTATGCAATGACAAGGTTGGTACATAAAAATACTCATTAGTCATTTGCCACCTGTTTGTAGGTGATTTGTACAAGTATGTATTTGAATCCTCTGTTCTTTGAATAAATCGAGGAATCTTATGCTTTGTTCAAGGCTGGTGTCAGTCTGCATTGTCAGGCAATTCTTCAATAGGTTTTGTCAACTGAGCACAGAACAAATAAACAATTGCCAGATAAAAAAAAATCCATGCGAATCATTTTGTTGAACAAAATTTTATATAAATTTTGACTCATCAAAGTTAGCCACCTTTTGCAGATATAACAAACCGAACATACCTCGTGGAATTTCTTTCTACAATGGAAATGAAATATGTTTTGCAAAGTTCTTCCCAACACTGTTGCAGAAGTTTCCACAAATGTGTTGCACTTTGTTTGGTTGCCTTTGCTTTCACCCTTCTGTCCATTTCATCCCAACCAAAGCTCGATGGGGTTTAAGTCTGGAGACTGTGCTAGCCATTCCGTGATTGGAAGCCTACCGTTTCTTGTTCTTTTCTTCTCAAGTAGTTCTGACAGCAGCCTGGAGTATGTTTTGCGCGTCACGTATCTTGCTGTAGGATGCAACCCCTGACCAACTCGGCGTAGACCAGAGCGGTATTGCATGGCGCTGCAAAATGCTGTGGCGCCTTTTTGGTTCAGCGCGTGCCAGGTCACTCTGTGCAAGTCACCGACTGGCATCCAGCAAGAGCCCCAGATCAATTCACGCCCTCCTCCATGTTTGACAATTGCGTGTCACAACACTGAGGAAACCATCCTTTCATCTACTCGACGGCGTACAAAAAACCCTGGCCGTAATAGACCTGAAGATTTCAAATTTTGATCGCTTAGTCCAGAAGACCTTCCAGTTCTTCAGTGGTCCATTGGCGGTGCTTCCATGCCAGGCAAGCCTCTTTTCTTTTATTTGCCATCTTAGCAATGGCTTTCTTACTGCTACTCGACCTTGCTCCAATCCTGCAGCTTCGAAGTCATCTCTTCACAGTTGAAACCGAGACTTCCTAACTTCGACCAGTGTTAACTGTGCTTGAAGTTGCTGTCCTGGTGAGCCCGCCTATCACGCAAGCTGTTGACTCACAGAAATCTGTCTTCTGATAACAGAGACCTCTTCTTGTCAGAGTTCCTCCAGTTTCCAAGTGCATTTTGATGGTATAGGAAACTGTACTCACTAGGACACCTTGGCTTCTTTGCAATTTCTTCTAAAGGAAAGACTACACTTAAGAGTTATTAATGGTTGTCTGTTCTTCCTTTGTAAATTGTCTCTTTTCTCACCATTATGATAGCAATTATACCACTTCCTTGAGTTGCAATATTCTCCAAAATTAATGCTCAGAGGCGTGTAGCAACAAGTCTGTTTCCAACACTGCTTTGTACAGACAGGGTTGCTTAACTTAATCAACAAAAGTTGGGAACCCCTTTAGGAATTGTTTGCAATTCAACTGTCAAGGCTTCATTTTACTTCCATTGCTGCAGAACAGCTGAGTTTGCTTACCCATTAATTGTTTCCCTTGAAAAGGGCCTTTTTAACAACTCTGAAATGTACATATTTATTCAGTTTTTGGTAACCTAAACTTTTTTTTTAACCTCTAACAGTTTACCACTTACCTTTGTACCATGTTCAGGTTATTTTACTGCGAATTGAACTGCTTAAATTCAGTATAAAAACTGCGAAAAATGGGGGTGCTTCTAAAACTTTTTAACGGTAGTATTATATATATAATATATATATATATATATATTATATATAATAATGTAGCGAGAGAGAGAGAGATTAAAAGGTAGGACCAACGAAAACACCGAGCTAATGCTGGTGGATAACAGGGAGATGTGAGTTTAGGTGAGTAGCAGTGATTGCATAGGTGTGCACATCGGGTAGGTGCAGCGGGCGGAGATAGGAAGATAGCTGTGCATGGAAGTGGGGAGGCGTCAGTGTGACAAGACACTGGTAGACACTCCACTCCAAGAGCACGTTTTGTATAGAATCGTCTCCATGGTTTGGCCATGATGAGAGAGTGTGTGCTCGTGTAGTCAGGAATAAGTGAAATTGAAGAAGAGGATTGATATTTAAAATGCGTTGAAGAAGAATAGTTTGCCAAAGAAAGGTGTGCTTGTTGTTCTTGAAAGGTCCTCATACCAAGCTGCGATGCGAGCTTTGAACCTAAACTTAGCGACGTGGCTATTAAAAAGGCACGACGGTATGCTGGCGTTACTCGCAAGCAGGCTTGTAACACTTAGCGAACAAGCCAGCATGTGCTTCAGCATGACAAACGTCACCCTTGGTAATTTATTTGACTGTCCATTTGTGGCTGGATGAAACCATACGATGCATGAGTCCGTTTTTTCTGGAATGCCATTGAGTTAAACATCAAAAGGGTTTCACTGATTGATGATGCATAACAGCAGCTGCATCTGCAATCAGGGAGATTTGGTAAAATGACACTTTGGGAGTCCATATGACTTATTATTCTGGATTCACAAAGCATGGTGACTGGTTTGGAATGAATCACGTACTTGATTGTAATGTACAAATGCACAATCCCTGGATAGCTGCTTCATTTCTATATTTCAGAGCCGTTTCCACTTTATATTTGGTAATGGCATGATAAATGCTCATATTTGCCACGTTCAGGCAGGATCCGTATGTTGCATGGAAGTGGAATCTTGCACTGGCGTCATTGATTACCCGTGTCTCACCATAGATGGGTCTTCATTACATTCAATGTGTGATTGTGCCTTTGCTTTCGGTCGTTTCTTGTTTATTTCCTTTGAACTGTTCCGAAATATTTCACAAGCAACACTCGTGACAAAACATCATGGTTCTGTTAGACAATATTCCCTCTGTTCATACTGCAAGTGATGGATATCCTGGGATACGATACCACTCGAGGAATGGTACTGCTTCCAATGCAATCGCTTCTTGGCCCTTTAATCCATTTCAGTAAGGGCCATCTACATATTGGGTATGCAAGGATTTGGGAAGGCTGTGCGGTAGTTAAACTGTGAGTGAGGGAAGCGGTGACAAATGGAAGGGCGTTGGGAGATGAGGGGGGACGGTTGAGGAATACAAGAGGGAATGTGTGGGAGAGTTTCAACGTTTTTTGCATATATATATAATATATATATATATTATATATATAATATATATATATATATATGTTTCGTCTTTCGCTTGCTCCCGTTAGGGGTCGCCACAGCAGATCAATAAACGGATGACCGCATACTGATTTGGCATAGGTTTTGCGTCGGATGCCTCTTCCTGACGCAACCCTGGTCGCCTCTTACGATACAGGGATAAGGATTGGGTTTCGCCTGATCCGGGCTGCCCTACACCCTCTCATAGTGTGGCCAGCACAAGAGCTCCGTCCTCAAAGCGATCCTCCAACCAAAGCCTCCTGAGTAGCCGGATTACAGGCGACGCCATACGCCCGGTATACCAGTATATATATCATATGCCTGTATTGCTTAATGGTTAGGTGGTGGGTTTGGGATCCCAGCAATCCTGAGTTCAAATCCCACTCGCTGTTGAATTAATACGAAGGTGGGTTGACTGCCTGTCATCCTTCTGAGGTTGGCAAAATGAGTGCCAACCTGATGGTATCCTGTGTTCGGAGTGGCGACCCATCCAGGATTGTGCCCAATAACCTAGGAGACTGCTTTAGGCAGCACCAACACTCTGCACAGAGTATGGTCCCAATGGATGGACTATCCTGAACTGAAAGAGAAAGTAAATTGGGCTGTCCAACATGATACAAGTTCTGTATAAAAGGGGTTCACGTTCAGTTTCCATTTAAATCCTATTGAACAGAAATACTATCAGCATTTTTGTTCAAACGTCTTGCTGAAAACCTGCCTAAACAGCAGACGGTGTGCTGCGACCTTGAAAGAAGACTTTCATGCACTTTACAAACTTAAACCAATTGTCCGAGACCATGGGGATAGCCGGTAGTAGGGTTCTAAATGACAGCTCGGGACACTTTCCTTCGACACCCCAACCCTCCTATGATGAAGTAATCATATACATTCTTAAACTACATAACTATATCGGTCTTCTATTTCGGTGCCACTTGGCCTTTCGACTTTTTAAACCCCCCCCCACCCCCCACCCTTTCCTTTAAGCAATATGTTATATTAATACTGTCATACATATTTTTAAAAGAGAATTAGGAATGACAGTCAAACTCACCAGGACTATTATTAATCGAAAAAAAAAAATGATGTTTGCTTAACAAGAGTTTAATAAGATGTTGTTAATGAGAGATTTCATGACATGATAATATAAATACAGTCAAAATTTTTTATTTTAAAGCCAATCTTCTTCATAAATAGTGTAATATATTCAATTGTTTTGTCAGGAAGACTTTACCAGATGACTCTTTTACATTTGACACAAAACGCCGAAGGTTGACAACCTGTCCTCGCAGTGCCGAGTCGGTTTAGTTTTTATAACAGAGTCGAAAACTCCATAAACAATATTTATTTTGTAATCTTATCTCTGTTATTCGTTGGAAGAAATATAAAAGGACAAAATAGTTTCAAAATTATTCCCAAAATGAAATTACTTTGCAAGAATTAATAAGGAAAGTTTAATATAAATATATAATTCGACTGAGGCTTTTTAAAACAATGGATGAGATTGATTCAATCAAATCATTATTCATAGGCTAGTTTTATATATTATTTTTTGATTGTCCATTGAAAAGAAAGTATACTACAAAGTATTGCATAAATAAACCATGGTTTATTTGCCAAATTAATCCCTGAACTAGGATAAGACAGTTTCTTAAAAAAAAAAACATTGAGCAATTTGAATGATTTTTTATTTTAAAGTTTATTTTTATGAACAAAAAATTGAGAATAAAACTTTTCTTAACAAGCAAGAACTGCATAGTACTGATATGATGAGATA
>CM068967.1:43604986-43608220 GCA_035128595.1 Eptatretus atami
TTCAAATGACTACATGATTACTAAATTTTGAAGTTTATTGATTATTTAATCATGGAGGTGGAGAGTGGAAAGGTGTGAAGGTGACAAAAGGTAAAAATGTCAAGTGCCCCAAAACCTTTTTTTTCAACCTGTTGTGTTTTTTACAACTATGAACAAGAAAAAGAGCAATCAGAGATTGCAGACCCTCACCAGGACTTGTTTTGTGTGTTGTTTTTTATTTTGTTAGTTGTATGTGTGTTGTGTACTGATGTGTCACGCAATTAATAATAGACTTAACTAGAACTGCCACTTTATAACTGCTGGCAGTGATGACCGGGTACCAAGACGTCCCGCTTTGATCGGACACTTGACCCTGACCCATGACATTGTTTATTGTTCAATTGAATTCAGAATGGGATGAAAATAACTTCAATTCAAATCAAATGGAACACCAAATAGGTACAGTCATGCATTGGAGTAATCAGAAGGAACCCAAACAAGTAAAAAGCAAAGATGAAGTCATCAGGAGGAACCTAGATAGGATTCACATTTCAGCTATAGTGGGGCAACTTAGCTAAATATAGCATAACAATTGTGCATTTTGTGAGGAAAGCACCAAATTTGGCACACTAGTAGCCTATCATATTATGAACAGATTGGATATTGGGCCATCTCAAATTTTTTGACAGCAGTGGAAATTGGCTGCCACAGCCATCAGCGGCTGAATTTGAGATGGCCCAATATCCAAATCTGTTGTTATGCTATATTTAGCTAAGTTGCCCACTTGGGGGCAACTTAGCATAACAATTGTGCATTTTGTGAGGAAAGCTCCAAATTTGGCACACTAGTAGCTTATCATATTATGAGCAGATTTGGATATTGGGCCATCTCAAAATTTTTGACGGCAGTGGAAATTGGCTGCCACAGCCATCAGCGGCTGAATTTGAGATGGCCCAATATCCAAATCTGTTGTTATGCTATATTTAGCTAAGTTGCCCCACTTGTGGGCACACTTAGCATAACAATTGTGCATTTTGTGAGGAAAGCTCCAAATTTGGCACACTAGTAGCCTAACATATTATGAACAGATTTGGATATTGGGCCATCTCAAATTCAGCCGCTGATGGCTGTGGCAGCCAATTTCCACTGCCGTCAAAAATTTTGAGATGGCCCAATATCCAAATCTGTTCATAATATGATAGGCTACTAGTGTGCCAAATTTGGTGCTTTCCTCACAAAATGCACAATTGTTATGCTAAGTTGCCCCACTACTACTACTTCTCTGTCCTCAAACCCATCCAGGGACAGCAAAGTGAGCCTCATTCAAAAAAAGATTTTCAACCCAGATGGAAAAAAATTAATAATTCTGGTTTCCACACCATGTGTCCAATCAGGTTGAAATTTAAAATATATGTATATATATATATATATATTCCCCATCACAACAAGATCAAAATTGTGACGTTTCGCATCGATCGATGAAGCAGTTCAAGCCAAATTATTTTTTTTAAAGATTTTGTTCAATATACTAGCCTCCAAGACCATGTGACCAATTAATTATTCGTGAGCAATCTGGTATCCCCAAGCTTGAGGAACATGTGTGTGAAGTTTTCCCTCGATATGTCCAACCGTTCTGGAGAAGATTTTCAAAAGTTTTAAGGTAAATCCAACATGGCCGTCAAACCATGGACCTATGACATCAAGCGTGGGATATTTTTGTTCCTCATGGATAGGTAGTCATTGCTGCAAAGTTTCACCTTGATCTGTTCAGCTGTTTCAGAGAAGAAGATTTTTGAATGTTTTTAAAAAAAAAATGGCAGCTGAGCCACGTGATCGATGATGTCATCAAATTTTTTTTCTGTTGACCAATTTATCCCAGGATGACCTTCAAAATTTGTCATACTGATCAGATGTAACATTCTACAAATGGAATTATTACGTGATAACGAAGACACCTATTTCATCACACAAAAACCCGACTGATTTCCCGTGCGAGTACTTGCCATGTGCTGAGTTTAAATTTTTTCCAATGTGCAGTTTCGGAGATACAGAGGTCCAAAGTTTTTCCTTTTTTTCCAACATGCTGCCACACCACCTGACATGTGAGGTCACAATTATCATTAAACCATTCCACACGTGTCGTCACTCAAATGGTGAAAAATGGTGTCAATTCGAAAAGCGGTTGCAGAGAAACATTGTACTCACATTATGTGCTGACAAACAGACAGACAAACGGACCCAAATGCAATACCTTCTCCTCTAGTGGGGCGGCTTAGCATAACAATTGTGCATTTTGCGAGGAAAGCACCAAATTTGGCACACTAGTAGCCTATCATATTATGAACAGATTTGGATATTGGGCCATCTCAAAATTTTTGATGGCAGTGGAAAATGGCTGCCACAGCCATCAGCGGCTGAATTTGAGATGGCCCAATATCCAAATCTGTTCATAATATGATAGGCTACTAGTGTGCCAAATTTGGTGCTTTCCTGACAAAATGCACAATTGTTATGCTATATTTAGCTAAGTTGCCCCACTACTCTGGCAAGGATAATAAGTAAATAAAATACCGTATGGTTATGTAGTTACAAAGTTGTATGATGACACCATCAAAGGAGGGTTGGGGTGTCTCCCACAACAGTATGTAGGTTCTCCCCGAGATTACAAGAAGTAATTGAGGTGTTTAAGGAAGTAATTGAGTGTTTTAAGAAAGTAATTGAGGTGTTTAAGGAAGTAATTGAGGTGTTTAAGAAAGTAATGAGGTGTGTAAGGAAGTAATTGAGGTGTTTAAGAAAGTAATTGAGGTGTTTAAGAAAGTAATTGAGGTGTTTAAGGAAGTAATTGAGGTGTTTAAGGAAGTAATTGAGGTGTTTAAGAAAGTAATTGAGGTGTTGTATGCAATGACAAGGTTGGTACATAAAAATACTCATTAGTCATTTGCCACCTGTTTGTAGGTGATTTGTACAAGTATGTATTTGAATCCTCTGTTCTTTGAATAAATCGAGGAATCTTATGCTTTGTTCAAGGCTGGTGTCAGTCTGCATTGTCAGGCAATTCTTCAATAGGTTTTGTCAACTGAGCCCACAAAGATTAGGATAATCGCCCTGGGAGGCAAGGTTAAACTGACGTTTCATGCATTCACCCTTCATCAATGCAAAAGTTCCTCTTGCAACCTGTAGGTCCTCTTAATCCAACGAAGGGTGACGCCAGCAACATCAGCTCTACTTTACTGCCCGCGGCGTGCGCAGCTTTGC
>CM068967.1:43608245-43636649 GCA_035128595.1 Eptatretus atami
CTTTGTCAATTAATTTTCAACCTATAATACTAATTAATAAATACTCCATAAAAATTCATCTTTCATCTCATTCTGCAAACGTTCAAGCTCTTCCACGAGCAGTAGCTCCTTGAAAAAGACTTATTAACCTCTATTTTACATTATGGTTGCTGAGGTCATTCCATCACAGATTGCGAAATAATTTATGTGAAACAATACACTGCCGGCTGGCGCATAACAGTACTTTTACCTTTTGACAGTATCATGTTTTACCCAAATGTGATCAGTTTTCTGGAGACCATATTCTTTCCTCCTTGAGGAGATAAAACTGATAAGTACCTCGTATAGATTAAAAAGTTAACAACTGAATGATTTACACGTCACAAAAAGGACCTCTCGTATCCGTAGCAGGGTTTACCGAATCATAGGCAAGATTTCTCTCGTACAAATGTTTCCATAATGTATATTGTTTCCGTCAAATAAAAAAATATTGCTCCAAATAATCCACCTGGTCATTGTGTTCACAGAAATGAAACTGATCAACCTTTCCTAATATTTTTCTTGAAAACATTCAAACAAAGAGTTTCTATGATGTTCAATCTCCCATTACTGTCACACACACACACACGTAAATGAACATATGTACCAGGACAGGAGGCTGTGTTTGTAATGATGAACTGATTGGATTTTGGGGTCAATCAGTCGAAAGTCAAGGGTCAGAGTTCATGTTCGGTTAAAAAAAAAAAATTATGTCACCATGCTAACTTGTGAAACAGTGATGGGATTTTGAAAGATTTGGCATAAGTATACAGTATGATGCAAAGATGAACTGATCAGAAGGTGGTGCCAAAGATCATAGGTCAAGAGTCCCTGAGAGGTTTTCTTTCCTGGGAGAACATGAGAAGGGTTGAAGGATTCCTTATCAAACTTGGTACAACTATGTATCATGGCGCATATATAAATTGATTAGATTATGGGGTCAAGCGTTCTCAGGTCGAAGGTCATTTCAGGTAAAAATGAGATATTTGAGAGCAGCTGAAGGGATTTAAATCAAACTTGGTACAAGTATGCCTGGTGTTGGCTTAATGGTTAAGGTTGTGGGCTTGGGATCCTCTGATCCTGAGTTCAAACCCCACTCACCGGTTGAATTAATACCACGTGGGATTGACTCTGCCTGTCATCCTTCTGAGGCTGGCAAAATGAGTGCCAGCATGCTGGTATACTATGTTGGAGAGGCGACCCGTCCAGGATTGTGTTCAATAGCCAAGGAGACTGCTTAGGCAGCACCAGTGCTCTGCACAGAGTATGGTCCCAATGGATGGATGGATGGATGGGCTGTGTTTGCATTTCTGTCTCAAGACAAAGACATCTTTAGATGGTAAAAGTGAAACCTGAACAACCTACAAAGAGAAAAGTTAATTTCCAAGAGATAATGTTATTCGGTTTGAAAGCAATATGAAGGATTTTTGACTTTTATCTAAAACCATAATCCACCTCAACACTTGGAGAACCCCATAAACAGGTCGTGGATTTACTTGAAAATGGCAGCACACTGCGATACATAATACACAGGTACATATTCAATAAACAACAAAATAATAAAAGAACAGTCACGCAAGGAAATAACTATTGTTCAAAAGCAGTTGTACACTGGCCTTGCCCATTGGTTTATACTCTTAAAATTTCCTACATATTGAAGACATCAGCTAACTTGTGTTTTGATTACCTGGCCAGATTCCAGGAGGATACCTGAATGATGTGTTTCAAAACGCTCTTGCTCTGTAACAACTATTCATCTCCATACTGCATTACCTAATCAAAAACTAAAAATTGCTGCTTCTCCACCATAAGGTGTTTGGTTAAATAAGTGTTAATTCCAAAAAGATCACAAAATATAATGCTGTACCTGTAAATGGATCATCGTTGCCTCTCCATAAAATCCCAGTGACATTTTGGCAACATCAACACATAAAAATGACATCAAAAGCTCTCTTTACCTCTCTATCTCTCTGTCTCCCTCTCTTCCAATGCCTACCTCTCCCCCCCTCCTTTCTTTGTCTCCTCTTCATCCTCCCAAGTATTAATTTAACATTGTTAATTGCATCTTTTGTTTCTAGTAAAGATGTCGGCATGCTTCCAATAATTGTCCCGAAATGTAGATCGTGGTTACTTCGCATGCACGGATGCTGCAATTAGAAGCAGGCTGTTTTGTTTGAAATTGAAGTTTATTGTGGATCCCTTGATAATAATAGGCAGGTATCATTGAAAACTCCACCTTCTAAGACTCCATGCTGAACATACTAATGGGGTGGACAAAAATAAAGCTTACGGTCTTCTTTAATACAGGTATCAAGGCTCATGAAACAAAAGAATGACAGGGGGCAATGGATAAATCAGCAAAGTAGGTCAACGAGAAAACAGTGGAATGAGAACAAATGGATGGACCACACCACAACAGAGGAATTGAGAGAGAAGGATGAGAACAAGTTCTCACCAGGTGTAATTAAGCTCAGTGGAGGTAAAGAGAGAAACTGTGATGTGGCAGGCAGGGGCATCACACTTGAAATCCTGTCGAGAAGACCTCAAGACAATGGACTCAGGAAAAAATAAGTGCCAGAGGTGAGACTTGAAAGGGTTTGAAAGAATGGGGATGAGCATTGAGTTTACGCTTGAGGGTAAGAAAGAAAGGGGTTCTGACAGATTGTGTGTGACTTGAGGTGCAAGGACTGAGCAGAGAGGAGAGAGGGCAGCCTGAGCATGAATAGAATAGAGCTGCTTAAAAAAACTGCGAGGCCACCAACCTGCCTAGCCATTAAGGAAGAAGCAGAACCTGAGACTCAACTTCATGATGTGAGGTTCCAATGACACAGTATGTCTTACATTCCGGGCCTCGGAGGAGGGAGGCCATACAAGATAGGAAGCAGCAGCACCACAGAGTGGGAAGACATATTCCTTGACACTCTGGATAAAGGCTTTGTAAGTCGTTATAGGGCAGACAAGATGACTTGGAGGTGTGCATACTCGCCTGTAAGCCATCTAGCCTGGGTTTGAATCCCGACCCAGCTATAACCTGTCATCCCAGTGTTTCATAGGCAGGGTGATTCATCAACATGTGCCGTCCCTTGGATGGACGTTAAACTGGTGTCCTGTGCATCTGCCGACATTAGTTGGTGGACGGTAAAGATCCCACTGTGTCCTTCGTGAAGAGTAGGTGAACTATCGCCAGCACCCTGAACCAAATGAATTTTGGTTCAGGTTTCTGAACTTGAACAAATTCCAAATTCCTGCCCTAACTACTGCTGGGAAAGGGATGGCAAACCACCCAGCATGACCCAGACCTCAAAACTACTTTGGCTTAACCAATTGGCTGCAACACAGATTATGGTTTGTCGGATCTGGAAGTCGTTATAATAAGCAGAGGAAGAACTTGGCCCTGTGTATAATTCCGAGATGCTGATCAACTTTGGAGGCTACATTGGAGGTGATCTGCCAAAAACAGGTTACAGCTGAGATACATTCAAGAGACGTCCAAAATAAATTGCTGTGTTTACAACTAAATGTTACTACTTTGAGCTAAGGTTGAACCAATATTGCTTTCTAGATGGAAAAAAGATGGTTGGCTTTGTAGATAAAAACCCCACATTGCAACATCAGGTGTTTGTCAATCACAATTATCAAGGCTGCAACAATGTTCTCCTGATGATAAAATCGTCGTCCCACCATTGGCTTTCCACATTGTCCCAAAATTTATTGGGCAGCTGGGTTCGCTTGTGGCATTTAATCATTACCGCATACACAAAACGCAAAGCAGGGTTAAGCAATTTGCTCATTCTGTCTGTCTGTCTGCAGACATCGGTCTACGATCGAGGAACTACTTGATTTCAGTTGAATTATATATTTTGAATATGAACCTGCAGCTTAGCAGAACTTTGGCTCTGAATTTGGCAAATTGTATGGAATCTCGTCCTGAGCACCTACGAGCACAAACAAATGAGATAATTTTTTTTTATTTTGCCTGCTGTCTGGCATTCAAACAAAACTGAAAATCATTCCAAACAGGAAACTTACAGTTTTTAGCGACGTCATAAAGGACACAAACAACAGGCATGACAACGTGTTAAATAAGGCGGCATTAAAGATGGCGCATCAACAACGGTAAACGTCCAAAAAAGTAGTTTGTTTTTTCCACAGCGTTTAAAATCTTAATTGCATTTAAATTTAATCATACACCGGAACACTGCAGAATACTAATTGCCTTGTTGGCACGTCCAACATCCTCCAGTTTAGCAGTACTTGGAAAAAATATTACGCCATTATACGCCATCTTGACCAATCAAATTTTCTGCTTGGGAAATATCTCAACGATGGGGAATATCGAGATTCAGACAAAATTGAGGCTTGTATGAAATATAGATTGTACTTGGAAACCAAGCAAGATTTGAAAAGAGCCTTCCCCATGTCCTTTTTCTCAACACTCCGTGGGGTTAGTTGTTGTATGAACTCTCGTAATTGTGTTTGTATACGTCCTGCACATCTTATAAAGCACGCAGGTTGAGGGGTTCATTTCATGTTTGGATCTGCTGTCCCAATACTTTTTGGTCACAGTAGAACCTCTTTAATCCAGACATCAAAATACCGAATGACCAATTATCTGGAAAAAAAAACACATGGCCAAAAAAACAGGTGAATATTTCCCGAGGTAACTTTGCTGGAATTTTATGCTCTCGAAGGTTGTTGGTAACATTTTCTGTATTTGCTCCCACCCCCCTCCCCCTCTAGACTCGTAGGCAGAACCTCCAAAGAAAGTTGGACGTCATAGGTCACGTAGTGTGGCAGCCATGTTGGAAAACAGAAAATTTGACCTCTGTATCTCTGGAAATATCTCTGAACCGCACAAAGGTAAAATAGAAACTTGGAAAATAGCAAGTATCCTCATGGGGAATGAGTATGTTTTTTTTTTATGATTCTAGCTGCCTTCATTATGACGTCATAATTGCATATGTAGAACGCTACATCCGATCAGTATGAAAAATTTTGAGGGTTATCTCGGGATAAAATGGTCCACACATTTTTTGATGATGTCATCAGTCACGTGATTTGGCAGCCATATTGTTTTCAAAAGAAAACCTTCAAAAATCTTAATGGCTGAACAGATCAAGGCAAAACTTTACAAGTATGACCGCCTATCTATGAGGAACAAAAGGCTCACACATGTGATGTCATAGGTCACATGGTTTGTCAGCCATAATGGATTTACCATAAAACAAATTTAAAAAATCTTCTTCTCCAGAACGGCTGGACAGATCGAGGGGAAACTTCACGTAAAATATTCCCCAATGGATGCGTGTACAAGGTTGTTAAGGAATAATTGATAGGTCAGACGGTTTGGCAGCCATATTGGATTTAAGAAAAATATTAAATAATGTTTTCTCTGGAACCACTTAATCAATCGAAGTGAAACTTCACTACTGTGATCTTGTAGTCATGGGGAATAAGTTAGTGTTTTACATTTCAAAAAGATCGGACACATGACCTGGCAGCCAGAATTATTTAAGTTTTTTGATGTTGGTTTTTAAAAAGATGTAATTTTTGAATAAGGCTCACTTGGCTGTGCCTGGATGGGTTTGAGGATGGAGGAGTAGCAGCTGAAATGCGAATCCTATCCAGGTTCCTCCTGATGACTTCATCTTTGCTTTTTGCTCGTTTGGGTTCCTTCTGATTACTCCAATTTAGGGCAGTACCTATTTGGTCTTCCATTTGATTTGAGTTGAATTTTTTTTAATCCCATTCTAAAGTCAAATGAATAATAATAAACATCATGGGTCAGTGTCAGGTGTCCTGTCAAAGTGGGGCGTCTTGGTGCCCGGTCATCACTGCAAGGAGTTATAAAGTGGCAGTATACACAGATTATAATGGCCTGTAAATGGATCATCGTTGCCTCTCCATAAAATCCCAGAGACATGTTGGCAACATCAACACATAAAAATGACATAAGATGTAATTTTTGAATAAGGCATAATACATGTTGTCATGTACGATTTATGGCCAAATACACAGATTATAATGGGGGGGGTGATGGTTTCTGTTATTGGGGTTAGATATTAACGTTAGTTAAAATGGTTAGTTGTTGCAGAGTTGCCAACATTGAGAGAGAAAACGTGGTAGGATGGAAAGCATCCGTAGTGTGAGGGAGTGAAGCGACTGAGCAAAGGGGGGGGGAGAGAGAGTCTATGGCAAGGAGAGAGTCTGTGAGTGGGGAGAGAGTCTCTGGGAAGGGGAGAGAGTCTGGGAAGGGGGAGAGTCTGGGTGGGGGAGAGAGTCTGGGAGGGGGGAGAGAGTCTGGGAGGTGGGAGAGAATCTGCAAGGGGGGAGAGAGTCTGTGAGGGGGGAGAGAGTATGGAAGGGGAGAGAGTCTGGGAAGGGGAGAGTCTGGGTGGGGGAGAGAGTCTGGGAGGGGGCGAGAGTCTGGGAAGGGGGAGAGAGTCTGCGAGGTGGGAGAGAATCTGCAAGGGGGAGAGAGTCTGTGAGGGGGGAAAGTCTCTGGGAAGGGGGAGAGAGTCTGCGAGGTGGGAGAGAATTTGCAAGGGGGGAGAGAGTCTGTGAGGGGGGAGAGAGTATGGGAAGGGGGAGAGAGTCTGGGAAGGGGGAGAGTCTGGGTGGGAGGAGAGTCTCTGGGAAGGGGGAGAGAGTCTGCGAGGTGGGAGAGAATTTGCAAGGGGGGAGAGAGTCTGTGAGGGGGAGAGAGTATGGGAAGGGGGGAGAGAGTCTGGGAAGGGGGGGGGGGGAGTCTGGGAGGGGGGAGAGAGTCTGGGAGAGGTAGAGCATTTGCAATGGGGAGTTCCCCCTCCCATGGCAGGGAAATTTTTTAATTTTAACCTTAAATTTGTACTCTCAAAGACACTCTTTAATGCAAAATTACAGCAGAATGATCATGTTTCCTGATGAATTTACACCCGAAGGTGAACAGAAACCTTCTCAAAACATATAAATCTTTCAAAAACTTCGATGAGACGTAATATTTTGTGAAAGTGGTATTTTTCGCTATTATTGGGCAAAAAAATTGGTGGGCTGTTCAAGTCTACAAAAATACAAAAAGCGATGGACTATCACCAAGAGAGGTAGAGATGGCAACTATGATATTGGGGTTAGGGTGCAACATAACACAACGACATCCATTTAAAAAAACAATTGGTATATTTAATTATTTTTAAAAAATTAACGACATCCATAAATTGAAAATATCGTTTGTCCGGAACATCCTTGGTCCAGACCATTCCGGATAAAAGAGGTTCAGTTCTACTGTAACATAACAGGCTCACTATTCAAGTGAAGGGAACAAAAAAAAGGATAAGGCCAAATGATGACGTCATTTGTTTATCATTCCTGCTCATGTCTGCTTTGCTCAAGATGAACATAAGTCTGAAACATTCATCAAACTGGATTTGTGGCTTAATTTGAACACCAAGAAAACAACTGATTTTCTTTCATTCATTATTTACCTTTTTTATTTTTCTTAAATTTTGTGTTTAACACTTCTCAACAACTTCCCCCACCACTCCCCACCCAAAACAACTATATGCTATCTAATCATATATTTAAATTATTTGTATCATTTTCTACCATCTCCTTGAGGACCCTGCAAGATGTTGAGGTCACATCTGTGAAATGTCGTTTTATTTAATCTCTTATCGGTTTACACAAATGTTCGACAAGTCAACAGTGGTGGCTCTTTTCTTGGACGGGGGTGATGGAACACCCCAGGATGAGGATGGTGATGATGAATCTGGTCATTCAATGGGTAATTTTAGGTGAAACAATGATTTTTTTTTTTGTGGTGGTGGTCGATTTATGGCAGGGTGGTTCGAATCCAGGAAATGCATGAGATCTGCTGCCTGGTAACCCAAGGCGCGTGGTTAGCATGGAGTACATACAGCTTGGGGGTTGTAGGAGAGCACAAAGCTTCTTTCTGCCTTACAGGAGAGAGTGTGCACCTGGGGGGGGGGGAGTGAGGGAAAAGAGAAAATAGTTGGATAAAGAAGTGTGCTCAAGGGGGGCTGTGTTAGGGAAGTTAATATAGCTAGAGGAGATTAACAAAAATTTTGGATGAGTGAATAAATGAGGAAGAAGGGGTTGGCTTGCGGTGGAGACTGAGAGCGTGGGAGATGGGGATAGGGGAGGGAGAGGTGTGAGAGGGCTCACGAAATACAGCTGGTTTGTGGAGCCCTTATACACACTGTGTGGCTTCAGCTCGAACGGTGTTCCGATCCTTTCCTCTTTCTCTCCCTCTTTTAGCTTCTGTCTGAATTTAGAAGATCTTCATAGTCCCTCTTTTTTCCTGCATCGTTATCTGTCTGATTATCTGGCTTTCTCTCTCTCTCTCTCTCTCTCTCTGAAAAGCAAGATGGATGAAAATACAGAAAAGGATGGACAGAAAAAAGGTGAGAGAGAGAGAGAGAGAATATATATATATCTATATCTATGGAGAGATGCTTTATGCTTCATGTAGATTTGCTCTAAATATCACAATAATTGAAGAATATATTTTTCTTGAAATCATTTTTGGTGCAGTTGCTTCCTCAATTTTTGAGTTGCACATGGATAAATAGTCAAAGAAATCTGTGTTGTTGTCGCAAAGACACATACGTGCAGATTGCATAAGGTTGCCTTGGCAGCAGAGACTGACCATTTGGATTTGCAGGTTCAAATCCCGGTGTGTTTGAGCTACAAGCACCTTGTGATTTGCACATTGGTGATGCAAACTGTGGACATGACAAGCTGTTGCTGCTGATGTATTTTTCTCGTGACCTCATTGTCATGATCTTTCCTGTATTTTCATCCTGTTATAATTGCTATTGTCATGTACGTGTGTTGTCAAGTTGTTATTCGAATGTCCTGATCCGTTCAACCTTTGTCGTTTAACACGAGGTAATAATAAACCTTAGAAATAAAGACAAGAGACATCTCTGCGTGCAAGAGATATTGGTAGGTGGAGGCGGAGGGAGGGCTTAACGTATGTGGGTTGCTGCAACTCTAATTAGATTGCTTCTGCTATGTGTCTCACTATCCTCCTCCCTCCTCCATCCCTGTCCTGTTTTTTAAAAAAAATTCAAGATGGCTTGTCTCGTCTCAAAGGACCATTTCAGTAGTCGTATCTGATGTGTGCACACGAGGTGTTCGTGGAATTAGCAATTTGGTTCATTTTTGAACCCTTAAGGTTACACAATCAATGCAAGACAATCAAATGATCATGGATAGGTCATGTGATCGTCTTCAATTGATACTACCGAATGAAATGTATGGATGGTGTATCTATCTCACTATTAATGTTGCTCGGCCCTTGACATTTTTTGACGATACCCCCACTCAAGATCTAGCTCCTCATGGTGTGCTTCGTCCAAGCTCACCTCAATTCCCCCACTGGTTGCTAATCCCAGAACCAGTCGGTGGCCTTTAATCCGATTGCCTTGAGAATAGCAAGCTCGACTTTGGCTAAAATAATGGTTGTAATACTCATTATTTAATTGTTTCATTTGCATGGAGTAACATTGCCCAAATAACACAGCAGCAATTTGTTTGTTTTCACCTTGTTGTTGCTGTTGTTGTTGTTGTTGTTATAACTGTGTGGTCCATCATTGGGCGAGAGAAAATCTGAAGGGACGTGGTATTTGAAAATAAAATAATAAAACTGCAAATAAATAAACCCATCGACTCCCTAAACTACTCTGTCTCTCTGTCTGTGTGTGTCTGTCTCTCTGTCTGTCTGTCTGTCTCTCTTCTCTCTCTTCTCTCTCTCTCTCTGGTCTCTCTCTCTCTCTGGTCTCTCTCTCTCTCTCTGGTCTCTCTCTCTCTCTCTCTGGTCTCTCTCTCTGGTATCTCTCTCTCTGGTATCTCTCTCTCTGGTCTCTGGTCTCTGGTCTCTCTCTCTCTCTCACTCTGGTCTCTCTCTCTCTCTCTCTCTCTCTCTCTCTCTCTCTCTCTCTCTGGTCTCTTCTCTCTCTCTCTCTGAACATGCATTTAAAACAATAAAATATCAATAGAAAAACCAACATCTCGTTCAACCAACTACCGCTGCACTACCTGCTGTCCATCCCTTGATAAGTTTGAAATTGAAAGATCACACATTTTGTCATGAGCTTCGATATTTTGTTATATCTCATTTTTGTTTTTTTTTCCTTTACACTGACCATTCTTGTTATATGCTAAAGTGTTCAAAATTTAGATGGGATTGCCAATATCACAATGTGGTGAAATACACCCCGAGTGATACCACAACTGTGTACTCAATTTATAAATGGATTAAAAAAATGCAACAAAAAGCAAAAACAGACTTTGTGAAAAAAAAGGGTTTTGCAAGTTTTGAATGCGTCGAGATAACTTGAACATGTGAACCTGTACCATGAAGGGCAGGTAAACATACCGTGTGGATGCAATGGCAGCATTTGTGTGTCTGGAGAAAACAACACCACAGAGTTATGAATGAGGATCCAACGGTTTGTTATATTTGATAAATGAATAAAACACCACACTATCATTACCTCCACCACCGAAGGTGAAGGAGGTTATGTTTTCACCCCTTTCTGTCTGTTTGTTTGTTTGTCCGTATGCAGGATATCTCAAAAATTTGGACGGATCTGGATAAAATGTTGTGGGCAGATTGTGTGTGTGACGAGGACCAACTGATTAGATTTTGGTGAAGATCTGGATCCGGATCCGACTACTAGAATTTTAAAAGTGATTCTTCACCATTGAGAGATCGGGCCAAAAACGATATATAGCACGATATCTCAAAAACCTATTTGGTGCGATATGTTCTCGTGGATCAGGAATTACGTGGCGGAGGTATGTGTTCTTCCAAGTGCCCTTCTAGTCTTGTTTAATATGTCTTGTTTAAAAAAAATACTGTTACGTTGGTGATGGTACAAATTAGGTAGCAGGTTACATTAGCGTGGTCTGTGTGTTCGTGTAGGTTCGAGCATTTTCTGTAACCAGGGACCCATTAGAGTGAAGTTGTCCTGTTCTTATGTATGCTGTGAGGGCCAGTATAGTTGACATAGGGAGGTAGAAGATATGGAAGTGTAATTGATACATGTCCTTTCTGTAAAACCAGACAAGGCATCCATCTAGGCAATGTAGGAGAGGGTGCATTTGGATGTCTTGGTTTGTATTTGGGCCAATAAAACTTTCTCGCAGTCCATGCTCTGAGTAAAGACGTTCGGTAGGGCGCCACTCATCAGAAGGACCCCTGAGGGCATGCTGCCGTTGGCGCACTGCAAGTTGTTACGTTATTGATTCGGGCAGCACCAGTGGCAACACCCCATTGAAATGATGTTGCTATTGCATGTTGATGTGCCACCTCATTGGCCGGTGCTGAAGGATGAGCAAACAACATTTGACAGCACAACGCGTGTCCATAGGGAGGTATTGAAAGGCCGTACATGGACTCCATTAGATCTTCTCTCTTGTTTCTTACCGTTCTCTTTTCTCTTCCTGCTCTTTTCTCCTATACTTCACTCTGCTCTCTTCCCACTCTTTTCTCTTGCAATTTGCAACCCACCTCTCACTCTTTTGGAAGCTGAGTGACTTGCAGCGGTGGGGGGCAAATTGAGTTGGTCAGAGCCAGGGACGTTTGCGCCTTCTCCAAGGTCAGGGGTGTCAGTGAGGAGCGAGCCCGCCTTCCGGGATGCCAGAGTGTGTTTGGCTCACTCTGTGAGCCTGCCTTCATGGACGCTGTGCCGTCAACCCCCCTGCAGTCCTTCCCCATAATTCGTTCTGGGTCCTGCCGGACTGTATCCTTCACAACCTTGCTTGGTTTCTTCCCTTCATATGTGAGTGGAAGAGTGCATCGGTAGTGCCATCGGTTCTTTATTGTATTAAGTGCATTTCCATTTATTAAGTGTCTATTAATTAATTTATTGATCTTCATTCATCGTTTCGGTCTGCTTTTCATCTCAAGGTTCTCTGTTTTCACCGTCTTGTGTCTCACTCCTTTCAATAAACTGTTATTCCCAAAGTCAATATTGCCTGATAATCGCCATTATCTCGTGCACACCCAAACCGTTTCGGCCTACTTTGGCCAACCCCTGGGGAGAAATAGGATTTGTGAAACTTTCGTTTTTATGAGACCATCGGGATTTGGATTCTGACCAGGGATATGCTACACCCTCAAAAGTGATTCCCTTTAATTCTGCCATTCACGAAGCACATTTCTTCAGTGTGGCGGGTAAGCATGAGCAGACCCATCGACGCGACAATACTATTACAATCAAAGTTCTCACTCAGCTGTTTTGTAATGGTCACATGTTTTGGACAACAAATCTGATTTACCTCTTAAACGATCCATCAGTCATGTCACACAGGCGTGAAACCGTAGGGTCCAAGGATTAAATTAATTGATACGTAAGTTGAAGTGCATAGTTCTGCTTGACTTTGGGATGGGAGCAAGAACTTTTCATTTGCCTAAGGTGTCGGTGATAACTCACCTACAATCTGTGACTGACACCGTGGGATCTTCACCTAATGCCATCAGACGGGGCATCCAGCCTAACGTCCATCTGATGGATGGCACACACATTGATGTCTCGCCCTTCCTGCGGAACACCAGGATGGCACTATGTAGCTGAGTCGAGATTCAAACCCAGGCTAGACAGCTCAGAGGTGAGTGTACATACTTCTTTTATATGCTGGCAGCACTCACCAGTGCTTCTAGCTCCTCCACGAGCCTCGACTCTGTATAGACCAAAAAATAGTTTCTTTTGGATGGATGTTTCATCGTGATGGTAATATCCATTTGCATATGAACAAATTGTCTTGGATAAACATATGAACAAAAGGTGATATGTTTCAGGCCACAAACCACCAGACAAGGCACCCACGCTCGTCTCTGTTTCTCTTCCTGTACTGCGTGGCATAAAATCACAATTAGGAACAGCACTAGCTTTGGCCTGGTTTCTATTCACATCTGATCCAATGGCTTGTGGAGCTTGGAACCCAGGTTATAATCCCATATACTCTTTGTATTTGTCCACTGTCAACTAATGTCCTTGTAATTCACACTAAAATTTATTCATGTCTTTGTCTTTCTTGTGATTTGTGTACAAGCTCTTGCATGAGTCTTATATCACTCATGTCTTCTCAGGATCAGCAAGGCGTTAAAAAAGTTCTCACAATAAGATAATCCAAGAAAAGCCAAACTTGCATATGTCATTGTCACCATGCAAGTACATGTTTAGTTAGTATAAGAAAATGTACAAATATTAATTTTATCCAAACACACACCTCGTTATACTTTTTGTTGGAGGTGTTGGAGTTTTGTGAGCGTCTCATTTATGTAACATTTTGAACTCCCCTCATATATGTGGATCACAAACAGAAGTTTAAACAGAGCTTGTTTGCCCAGTAAACATTGTAAAGGAAGAGATAAATTTTTATTTTCTGTTGGCAAACCAGGCCATCATATTTTCATTTTCATGATTTTCATTTCATCATATTTTATTAGCTCAACATTTTCCACCACGTGAACCCACGATGTCCAAATCTCATATGTTTGTGATTTTATATTCTTGTCATTCTTTATTGGAATCATACTATGTGGCCAGTTTGTTAATGAGGAACTGCCCAAGAAGGACTGTTGGAGTTGACGATGCCCTATAGCGGAGATAAGCAGATTTATCGAACCTTTCAAGCCGACCTGATTCGAATGAGGATTACGATGTCAGTACAACCTTTTTGGACAGTTTAAGCTATCCTTCTAAATATCCTTGAACCCCAAATACCGGTGAGAAATAACCCAGGCTCATTTCTAACAATGAAAGCTTGGCGGGACTCTTACTCCAGTCCAAGATTTCCGAACTACAGTTTCTACATTTCTTTGCTTGTTCATACAGTCAACCAAACTTGAGCTGCTTTTGTCAGAAGAACATTGTTGAAAAAGATTCCCCCTACATAGTACATATATGCAGAGAAGAAAGGAAAAGGGGTGGGGGCTTAAACTAATAAATAGAAATGGTGTGGATAAGGGAGAAAAGGGAGGAAGAAGAGGTTGAGGGGAGATAAAGGAGTACAGGGAAGGGACGGAAAGGGAAAAGGTATGCCACAAAGGAAGGAGTATGGTCAGAATTCTGCCATTATTGCCCCCACACATGCAAAGCGGAAAGCAGGGTTAAGCAATTGGTTCATGTCTGTCTGTCTGTGTGTCTGTCAGTCATATCAGTTTATGATCAAAGAACAACTTATTTGCATTGAATGTTTTATTTTGAACACGAATGGGAACATGAATCGGAAGCCAAGTTTTGCCGTTTTACCGTACTTTGGCTCTGAATTCATCCCGATCACACGTGCGCAGAGATGAGTGAGATAATATTTTTGCTCTGTCTGTTGCCTGGCATTCAAACAAAACTGAAAATCATTCCAAACAGGAAAGCTACTATTTTTAAGGATGTCATAAAGGACACAAACAACAGGCACGAAGAACTAATGTAACATGTTAGATATCGAGTGATGGTAGAGAAACTGGGGGGAATGGTAAAAACCGGAATTAATTTATTTATACAACTTTTAAAATCTTTATTAAATTTAAATTTAATTATATACTGAACTTGAACACTGCAGTAATTGGTTGTCATAATACTTCCAAAAACCTCCAGTGTTGCAGTACCGTACTTCAATTTAAACTCAAAGGCATCTGAAAATGCAAAGCCCGTTCGCGTCCGCTTCGTACTCCAAACTAAACTTGACGAAAACGACAATTAATAAATTGTACCGTTTTATTCATTGTGTTCTCCACAATCTCATAATAAAGGATTGTTGAAGATTTAATGACAAAACCTCGATTGGTAAAAAAAAAAAAGTTACGGCCTGGACATACACACTGAATCTCAATAGTAAACAAAGATTTTTTTTATTAAAACATTTATGGCTGGTCTACCACTTCACCGATGACGTCATCCTTACAATCCTTCACTCCCCACTGGGAGTAGAATGAGATGTGCCAAATTTCAAATTTTTCTGATCAGCGGTTTCAGAGATATGTTTTTAATTTTGGGTTTAATCCAACATCGCTGCAATACCACATGCCCTATGACATCACAATTATCAATAAAACATTCTCCATGGGTTGTTGCTCCGACCCTGAAATTTGTGTCAATCGGACAAGTGGTTGCTGAGAAAGAAATGCTAAAAAAAACAGAGCAAAAAAGGCCAAACAAGGGTTGAATGATAAATAATAATAATAATAATAATAATATGAAAATTATTTCAACAAATTTATTGATTTGTCTTCTCCATATTTTCATCACATGCCTGTGTTGGCTTAATGGTTGGGGTGGTGGGCTTTGGATCCTAGGGTCCTGAGTTCAAATCCTGCTCAGCTGTTGAATTAATACCAGTGGGGTTAACTCGGCCTGTCATCCTTCCGAGGTCGGCAAAATGAGTGCCAGCATGCTGGCTGGTATCCTGTGTTGGAGTGGTGACCTGTCCACGATTGTGCCCAATAGCCAAGGAGACTGCTGAAGCAAGCAACACGCTCTGCACAGAGTATGGTCCCAATCTCTTCTCCCCCTCATATTTTCATCATAAAGCTTTGTTGAAAATTTGATGACAAAAACTCAAATGGTAAAAATGTTATGGACTGGACAGACACACAGACCAATACACAGAAACCCCATCTCCTGTGCCATGATTAAAGGTCACGATGAGAAGTTCAATGGGGGTGGTGCATAAGGGTGCTGTTCGGGACTGCTTCTGGACTACTTTAATAGCACTAAACTTTCGATTCATTTTTTAACGATCATTAAAATCATTTTATTAAAATATAAGTAACTGTGTGGGGTATCGTGTTCTATGAACTCTCTAGTTGCATACGTCATATGTAAATGCCCCTTGTTTTATGAAATGAAAACACCAAACAAACCATGCATTATTTATTGTTGTCATGACGGGTCCGAGCTATGCTCGTTTCCATCTACCTGCTACAATCTACCTGCTCTGCTACAATTCTTGTTTTCATAAGTATGTAATATGTCGATGGCCCCATTTAATAGTGTGACTGCCATAAAACAGCTCGAGGTTATGATGGTGTTGTGATGAGTGGTTATGATGTTGTGATGATGAGTGGTCACGATGCCATTTGGCGAATTCATGAGGTTATTACGATGTCAGATTATGTTGCTGTTATAATGACAGGTCACTATGCTATTATGATGAGATGAGTGGCCCTGAAACTATTATGAGAGATAAATATGCTGTTATGATGAGATCATGACACTTTTATGTTAAGAGGTCATGATGCTGTTATGACAACAGATTGTGATGCTGTTGTGATGAGTGGTCATGATCTCTTACGATTATAGGCTCACGATGAGAGGTCATGATGCCGGAACGATTAAAGGTCGTGATGAGAGGTCATTATGCTGCTTACGATTAAAGGTCATGATGAGAGGTCATGATGCTGGAACGATTAAAGGTCGTGATGAGAGGTCATGATGCCTGTTATGATTAAAGGTCATGAGAGGTCATGATGCTGTTATGATGAAAGGTCATGAGAGATCATGATGCTGTTATGATTTAAGGTTTTGATGAGAGGTCATAATGCTGTTATGATGAAAGGTCATGAGAGGGCATGATGCTGTTATGATTAAAGGTCATGATGAGAGGTAATTACGCTGTTATTAAAGGTCATGATGAGAGGGCATGATGCTGTTTTGATTAAAGGTCATGATGAGGTCATGATGCTATGACTAAAGGTCATAATGAGGTCATAATGCTATGATTGAAGGTCATGATGCTGTTGTGATAACAGGTTTGAACCCCAAATACTGCAATGATTTGTTCATCACCTCATCATGTGTTTGTAATTCATGCTAACAGCAAAGTGGATGTCTCCCAATGTATAAATGTCATGTGTCCTCGTATGCAAGTAGACAAGGTGCAATCTTCTCTATTAGCCTCAACCATTGTAATAAAAATATTTCCTGTACAGCAACTTTAATCCATTTATATTTCCCCATGGATTGCCATGCTCAAAGAGCTTGGCATCAAAAGCACACAAACCTGCATCAATGTGAACACACAGCTCCAGCAGTGTAATGAGTAGTGTGATCGGACATTTGATAAGTCGACAAAATAATGGAATATAATGAATTTGAAATCTCATATTTTGCAACCTTACTATAGTTCACTGACCAGTGTTTGTGAGTTTGTTTGTCACGGTACTCCTCCTACAGTTCTGGGCCAATTGCATCCAGACTCGCTAAAGAGGATCAGCATGATCAATTCATGATCAGATCAATTTGTGCGTGGGGGTGTTTATATCTTTGCCGGGGTCTTGGAGAAGGGGGTGGGGTGGGGGTGGTGAGGGGAAGGATGCTAATTCTCCATGTAAATGTGTATTGTGTTCCACCGCTCCAGGTGGGGGAGGTAGTACAGGTCTTCACCATTTACAGTTCAGTATTCCTGTCCCACGTTTTCCAATGCCATGAGGTGTTTTGACATTTCAGCAGTAGGCATGTTTTTGCTTCATGCACGTAACCTGGGATATTTTTTGTTGGCTATACAGAGCTACCAGTTGCCTATACACCTCCCAAATAAAGGTATGTATCAGAATAACTTGTTGCATGCTTGGAACAAGACAGCTCGTAGGGCGAGTACTCTGCTAGTAATGATAAAAAAAACTCACTAGACAACTCATGAACCCGTTGGGTTCCCATTGTGCCAGCGGTTGATAAAAAAAAACATTTCAAAAAAAAAAGATAGCGCCAGTGAACTATACCGCGGAGGTTGTTTGCATTGATCAAATAATCCCGAAGAGTACTTAGCTGAATCGGGATTGATTTTTTAAATAATTTTTTTCGTTGCCCGATTTGAACGGAACTTGATATTGTGCGTCAATGTGAAAAAAAACGGAGAAAATAAAGTCGAATAAATTATTGTGCGTAATCTTCTAAACACAATTGTATTTATTAATGAACACGGAAGTTATAGATCAAAATGGCGATGTTTATTTTATGCTTAAAATAAATCGTTCCTTATCTATACTAAATGTTTGAGATTTTTAATAAATCATTTCAAAAAAGAAAAAAAAAAGATAGCTCCAGCGAACTATACCACTGAGGTTGTTTGTCTTGATCAAATTCTCCGAAGAGTACTTGACTGAATCGGGAATTGATTTTTAAAATATTTTTTTCGATGCCCAATTTGAACGAAACTTGATACTGCACACCGCAGGAGAATGGTAAGTAAGGTGGCCTAAAATTTTGTGCTATCCTGTACCGTTTTTGGCTGTATTTCAGGAACATACATACATACATACATACATACAGATGAAGTTTTAGTAATATATAGATAGATAAGGTGTTGTATAATATAAGATTTTATATAAAATACAGGTGTTAAATAATATGCAAATGTTACATAATATACATGTTATTTATTTTCAAGTGGAAAAAGTGGTTCATATATCAAGTGGTTTAATATACAGATTTTATATATATACAGATGTTAAATAATATGCAAATGTTACATAATATAATGTTATTTCATATGCAAGTGGAAAAAGTGGTTCATATACAAGTGGTTCAATATACAGATTTTATATATTATACAGATGTTAAATAATATGCAAATGTTACATAATATACATTTATTACATTTTTCAAGTGGAAAAAGTGGTTCATATACAGTGGTTCAATATACAGATTTTATATATATTAAAGATGTTAAATATATGCAAATGTTAACATAATATCAGTTATTTTCATATGCAAGTGGAAAAAAGTGGTTCATATACAAGTGGTTCAATATACAATTTTATATATTATACAGATGTTAAATAATATGCAAATGTTACATAATATACATGTTATTTCATATGCAAGTGGAAAAAAGTGGTTCATATTCATGGTTCAATATACAGATTTTATATATTATACAGATGTTAAATAATATGCAAATGTTACATAATATACATGTATTTCATATGCAAGTGGAAAAGTGGTATATACAAGTGGTTCAATATACAGATTTATATATTATACAGATGTTAAATAATATGCAAATGTTACATATATACATGTTATTTCATATGCAAGTGGAAAAAGTGGTTCATATACAAGTGGTTCAATATTCAGATTTATATATTATACCAGATGTTAAATAATATGCAATGTTACATAATATACATGTTATTTTATCAAGTGGAAAAAGTGGTTCATATACAAGTATTTAATATATTATATATTATACAGATGTTAAATAATATGCAAATGTTACATAATATACATGTTATTTCATATGCAAGTGGAAAAAGGTGGTCCATATACAAGTGGTTCATATACAGATTTATATATTATACAGATGTTAAATATATGCAAATGTTACTATTAATACATGTTATTTCATATGCAAGTGGAAAAAAGTGTTTCATATACAAGTGGTTCAATATATAGATTTTATATATTATACAGATGTTAAATAATATGCAAATGTTACATAATATACATGTTATTTCATATGCAAGTGGAAAAAGTGGTTCATATACAAGTGGTTCAATATCAGATTTTATATATATCAGATGTTAAATAATATGCAAATGTTACATAATATACATGTTATTTCATATGCAAGTGGAAAAAAGTGTTCATATACAAGTGTTCAATATACAGATTTTTAATATTATAACGATGTTAAATAATATAAAGATTTTATATATTATACAGGTGTTATATAATATACAGATGTAATACAATAATAGATGTTATATATCTACAGATTTATATAATATACAGATGTTAATAATAACAGATGTTATATAATATGCAGATGTTAAATAAGATACAGATGCTATATAATATACAGAATGCATATATAATATCAGTTTTATATAATATAAGACAACTCGTTAACCCGTTGTGACAGTGGTTGATCAAAAATAATTTCAGAAAAAAACAAGACAGCTCCAGCGAACTATACCGCTGAGGTTGTTTGCAATGATACAATAATCCCAAGAGTACTTGACTGAATCGGTAATTGATTTTTCAAAAAAATTTCGTTGCCCGATTTGAATGAGCTTGATATTGCGCGTCAATGTGAAAGAAAAAAACGGAGAAAAGAAAGTCGAAGAAATTATTGTGGGTTTTCTTCTAAAAACAATTTATTTATTAATGACATGGAAGTATTAGATCAAAATGGTGATGTTTATTTTATGCTTAAAATAAATTGTCTTTGGCGATACTAAATGTTTGAGATTTTAAAAATAAATCATTTGAAGAAAACAACAAAAAAGATAGCTCCAGTGAACTATACCGCTGAGTTGTTTGCATTGATCAAATACTCCCGAAGAGTTCTTGACTGAATCGGAATTTATTTTTTAATTGTTTTTTTCGATGCCTGATTTGAACGAAACTTGATACTGCACACCGCAGGCGAATGGTGTAAGGTGGCCCTATAATTTTTGTGCTATCCTGTACCGTTTTGCTGTATTTCAGGAACATACTACATACATACATACAAGATGAGAGTTTAGTAATATATGATAGTGATGTGGACTGTAGAATGTCCGTGATCATTTCACTCCTTTTATGGGATTAATTTGTCTCGGTTATTCCTGGACCTCATGATTGAGACATAACTTTAATTTGTCTCTAACTCTTTTTTAAGATTATTTGATGTGATGTTTTATTCGTCATACAACAATATGGTCATCACAACCTTGAGAATAATGATTGCTTACAAGATGAAATGCACTCGTCCATCGTGTTATTGTGTTCAAGGTGTTAGAAATTTACAAAGACCCAACATTACTTATAGTGGGGCACCTTAGCATAACAATTGTGCATTTGTGAGGAAAGCACACAAATTTGGCACACTAGAGCCTATCATATTATGAACAGATTTGGATTTGGGCCATCTCAAAGTCAGCCGCTGATGGCTGTGGCAGCCATTTCCACTGATCAAAAATTTTTGAGATGGCCCAATATCCAAATCTGTTCATAATATGATAGCTACTAGTGTGCCAAATTTGGTGCTTTCCTCACAAAATGCACAATTGTTATGCTTATTAGCAAGTTCCCACTACTACAGAGGCAGCAACATTTCTCCAGATCATAATGCAATTTACCCTTATGGAGATGAACTTCAACAAATATCATCAGTCAACATTTCCATCATGACTCTCTGTGCCTTATATTGGAAAAATACTTTATGGTAACCTTTATAGTCTGAAGTCTCTGTCTTCTGTCTCTGTCGTCTGTCTCTGTCTTCTTCTCGATCTCTCGATCTCTCGATCTCTCGATCTCTCGATCTCTGATCTCCCTAGCTCTGTCCAGCCTTACCCCCTGAGTGGATTGCCTTTGCCTTCCCAGCGATAGTCTGACTGGAATTTGAATTTGTTCAAGCTACCGACGATAGCTGTCAAGTCTGTTGTGAAATACATCGTAGGATTTTTAATGTCCACCACTAATTAAAGAAAATGGGACACCTGGCTTACGTCCATCCGAAGACGACAAACTTGTGAAGCAACACCCTGCTGCTAAACAAAACACCAATCCGATAGTTTTAATTTTGAGTCAAGAATGAACCCAGGATAGACACTCAAAGTAATGCTCTTGTCTATTCTGTGTTAAATTATCTCCTTTGTACCATCGTGTCTAACTTGAATCACAAACTTTAAATGGCGAAATCGATATCGTTAAAAGAAGTAATAAATGGCTAAATCATTTTAAACAACTTGTAGAGTCTGTTATCAGGCTTTGCTTGATTAGGTCCAAATGACTCCACTCAACAGGTGTTTTGCAAATTGGCCACCAGTGGATGTCTTCAATGAGCCATTTTCTTCCAACTTACCAGCAAGTGACGTCATGGTTGAGTGATACTGCCACAGAAATCTAGCATTAACAGCTATCACCTTGTCTCAGCTATTTCAAAGTGCTGTACTTTCACTGCATAAACCGACTTTGAATTCTCTTCGAAACCGTTCCACTGAAACTTGGCAACCAAAAATATGAGGATAAGTTGTGATAAACCAGTAGTCATTTCAGATCTTCGGGAAACGCCTCAAGATAGGACTATATATTTGGGGAGTGAGAGGATGGAGGGGGGCAGGACTAACTCACAAAAGCCCAAAGTGGAGAATGACAAAGCCGTACGTGCTTGAGAGACCTCTTCCATGAATGTGGCTCCATTTGGATATCTTCCTGTTAAGGAAGGATGGACCAGAGGGAGAGGTGAAAAATTGGTGGTTAATGAAAGCGTGAAATAATTGGTGTTAATGGAGAGTGAATGAATTTAGTGAAGGAGAAAGATTTCTCAGTTAAGTGTTCTGTGATTGATCATAGCTGATAAGCCTGGTTGTTCGCTTTGTGGTATGGGTGGCTGTTTGGATCTTAGTCTGATTTTGAGTCCCATTTTGCAACTGATTAACACCAGGAGGGTGACTCAGCCGTCATCCTTCCGAAGTCTGTGAATGAGATCAATTACTGGTATAGGGCGGACAGCAAGCGGCATAATCGGCTGCAACCAAAAATGCTGCTTACGAAAAGAAAAAGAATAAGAAGAAATGTAGTGATGAGGTTTATGTGACAGGATTATGGACCAAGAGCTTCTCTCTGGGGTTTTTCATATGTTATCTCTACTGTTTAAAAATAAATCAATTGAGACTCTTTGATTTGATAAATTGTTTGTAACTTTGAGGTTATCGACAAGCATGTTGTTTATTATGTGTGTTTAAACTATCAACAACATAATGATTCCTTGATGGCGAAACAACTTTTTTCAAGCGTTGTTGTTTGGATTTTGTGACATCGTTGATAGCTGCTGTCACATCCATAGGGTGGAGGGTCTAGGTGATCTGCTGGCAAGATATCCTCATGTAAGTACCTGTATGCTTCAAGAGTCTGTGGCCGTGTGCTGTGACAATGGGAAGTCTGTTTGTCGCAGTGTAAGTTTTGTTGGTTTGAGGAATTCTGAGATTGGTTTTTTATATTAAAATTATACATTTGTTAAAATACCCTCAAGAATGTGGATTAACTTTAGAAGTATATTGAGGCAAGAACTCCTCTGCCCCTTCCCACCATATAACTCTCGATGCTGGTTCGATGCTCAGTATCTGACATCCACACCTGAGAGTCCCTGGCTGACGTATCCCAAGAATTTCAAAAAATGAAACATGTTAATATACTGAATCCATTTCTTGATAAGTTTAACATGATGAAATGTGCGTACTTGTTTCAGGTAAAGTACGGTTTTAAGCTTTATGTGACAAATGTTTTATTTTAACCCTTTTTCTGCATTTAAGGACATTTGTTTCAAACAAAGTATTACATGGTCAAGAGAGAGCTTTCAATGTCTTTGGAAGTTCCTGTCGGGATTGTGATTTCTCTCGATCGAGATTCTCATGGGAAAAACGCAGTTACGACCCAGGTCTTCATGCAGCACTTGAAGTCATAACGCTTCATCGGGCTCCTACAAAATTGGGTGGGCAAAGTGGATTCGGACACCACGGGTGTCACGGCTTGAGGAGGGTAATTTTCAAGTTACCCCCATTTGCCTAGCCATATATACTTGGTTTTCTCCCATAACCCTTTTTATGGGAGCTAAAAACGGAACGGTCTCCTACTCCAGACTGTCTGCGCGACCCAGTTGGACCATATCAGTTTTTTTTTAAATAATAACCTTTCATCCTTTTCTAAACTCAAAAATAATTTTTTATTTCATCTTCCTACAGAGCCATCACTGTGTGCTTGTGCTGCTGAGTTGCAGCATTCCGTTACTCTTTAGCGTATATAGCTTTCATTCTATTCGACGACCGTGACATGCTTGTGGTCCCATTAATGGTCAAATAACAAACACACGTGCATTGAGACCAAACACTTTGCTTCCTTTACTGATGAGTCAACTAGTTAGGTTGGGGTTTTGTCTTGTGGGGAATTTCAGGAAAGTTTGGTTGGTCTTTTTGGTGCCCAAATCTGAGCACGTCAGCTCATGCGAAGCGGATCTTGGGGTCGAATGCCATACCCTGTGTCTACTTATGCAGTGTCTACTGATATACTATTGTCAAGTATGCAATTTGTTCTTGTCCTCGCGCGTTATGTGACACCACGGCCACGTTCATGTTTAAATGTTGACTGCAATTGAAGTAAATTTTAAAATCGCTAACTCGAAACTCCTTCCTCATTGCTCATGATGCTCAGCTGATTTACAATCCGAAGCTCCATACAAGAGGACAGGAAGAAAACCCATAACTTCCAGTTCTTTCCTAGATTTACCAGTTTTTTTCTTCTTCTGGGAGTTTTTCTGTATGCCTGTTAATCCGCTGTGCATCTCCTTACCCTCATTCCTATTTGTTCTCAAGTCTCCTCAATTTTGGTCCTTTTGCCCTGTGTGTGGTGTTTCCAACAACTCTCTGTGGTGGTTTCCACCTCTGTTGGTGGTTTCCTCACTCTCTCTCCTCTCTCTCTCTGCTCTCTTCTCCTCTGTCTCTCTCTCTCTCGTCTCTTCTCTCTCCTTTTCGTCTGCTCTCTCTCTGTTCTCTCTTCTGTCTCTCTTCCTGCTCTGCTCTGTCTCTCATCTCTCTCTTCTGTCTCTCTCTTCCTCTTCTCTCTCTCCCTATTCTAATCTCTGCTCTTCTTTGGTCTGTGCACCCGGACGAGCTCTTTCATGTCCTCAGACTTTGTAAAAAAAATAAATAAATGTTTTGGCATTAGAACCAATTTTATTTTAAAATACCTTATCTAGATGCTGGTGTGGTGTCCTTGTGCTGTTTTGTCATATGGCAATGGAGGCCGTCTTCTGTTCTTCCAAGCCAGTTGATGCAAACGGGGCAAGAGGGGCAGCTGTGAAATTTCAGAACTTTCGCTGTTTCTTTGAGGTTTTGTGGTATAACAGCACAGATGGGATGAAAGCATTGTTTGTTATCCTCAGTGTCTCTTAACCATTCTGTTGGAGGGAAATATATGACTTTTGCTGCCGTGGTTATGTGGGGGGGCAACAGTTGAGCGACGAGGAGTTAAGCCCGTGAGATGATTAAGCTGATAATGAAAGTGACTTTCTCTTCAAGGAGTGTTTATTTTCACTTGACCTTCCTAAGTGCAATTTCACTTTTTGCTTGACCCACGCCCATATGTGAGTTTTACTAGTTTCGTGAAGTGTCCATACATATATATCATAATAACTTCATATATATAATATACAATATTATAATATATATAATATATATATATATTTATATATATTAAATATATATATATGTATCATTGAATGTTTCGGGGTGTTCAAAGTAAATGGACTCATTGGGAGATTTATTTTAACAATCTTATTTGAATATTGGCTCAAATTGTGGAGCCACTGACACGTGTGCAACACATAATAATTATTGGTGTAAACATAACAAAAACAAATAAATTTGTTTGTAACTTTCTTTGAATGTTTCATAACACTGGAGCAACAGACACCAATTTTTAGCACACTCGGGGGCCGTTGGTTCTTGGCAAATTGTCAATTGGTCTTTCACCCATTGCTAGTCGAACAAAAACAATAGGTTTCCAGCCTGGAGCCTTGGAAACCATATAAAATAAAAAATAATAATATAATATAATACTAATAATAATATAGAGGTATTTTGGGGTCTTGGGACTCTCAGGATCCTTGGTGGCCTGTTCAAGGGTCTCTCGATGCAGGAGGAAAGTCTTAGGCCATAAAAGCTAGTTATTAAGGTATGGTTGTTTTGTTGAGGCTCTATCCTTTTTTAAAATGCTGATCTCAGGCAAGGAAGTACGATCTCTAAACAATCGTTGGTATGGCTCGTCTGGGTTTGAACCACAGACCTCCCAGGTTCAGAGCGTGATGGTCCTATAACAACGAACACCAGGTGGTGTATGTGGTATAAAGCACTGATTTCTGTGTCCCAAAAGCAAAAGTCAGTGGCATTAAATCTGGACCACTGAGGCCAATTTCTGTAGCCACAATTCATCACTCAAAAGATAGTCTCAAACGAATTCAAGAAATTAAAAAAATATTTCCTAGACTCCAGAACTTTTGAAACACCCCTGGATAATGGAGGTGTGTCATGCACGCACGTACGTAACAAACACACATCTCTACTAAAAACCCCAATCATTCCACTTTTTTGCTTGGTGGAGCTCAGTTGGCTGATTTTGTAAGTGTGTATATACAATTAATTTTGGTGTACATTACATTTGTGTGACATATGATTGGAAACGTTGTAAGATTATTAAACCTACAATAACCAAACCCAAAGAGCAGAAGGATTTGCAAAAAAAACTTATTTTTTAAAGCCTAAAAAACATAACCATGAGTCTTGAATGGGATGTAGAACTATGGGTAGAGGGCAAATGGGTAGGTAACTAATGGGCAAACAAAAAAAAGTTACATTTATTTTTCCAGATGATGTAACTGGATTGTGTAGTCAGGGAAGGAGGGGTGAGGAGTGAATGAGAGCAAGTATAACTGCACCTGGAGAAAGAGAAGGAAGTGAGAGGCCAGGTGAGGGTGAAAGGGTGGGGAGAGGGAGATGAAGAGAGAGATGGGGGAGTTGGAGAGGTCAGGGAGAGATGGGGGAGAGAGGGGGAGGTTGGAGAGAAGAGAGAATAGGAGAAAGTCGGAGTCAGAGAGAGAGAGAGAGAAGGGGGGGGGGGCGAAGGAGAGAATTCTCTCACCCCAAATTTAATTAGATGATCGCATTGCTGAATGGTATTCCTTTCAGAGACTTTTCGCAGAGTGGTATCTGGACTCAATTAGGTTTGGTTGTCAAATGGTGTCCCTTCTCTAAATCTCTTGGCTTCCTGATGTGTAGAAACAGCTGTGTAAGCATGCAGGTGTACGATAACGGCTCAGAAAATCTTCTTGCAACCGAGAAAGCCAGACAGACTGGTTTGCTCAATAAAGTAAAAAACTATTGATTGTTCTGTAAGACATAAGACATAATATTGCAGGTTAGTTTGACTATCAGAGGTACAGTTCAGGATAAACTTGAGAATCGCTTGCATCGCTCAGTCGGCCATAAAAGATCCCTTACAATAAGCACACTTCCTCCAAGATGGAAATCCAGACTCAATGAGAGCCATCTGCCCTTTCTCTATATCTTCCTTTCTTTTCAATGTCCATTTTCGTTTCCGCGCATTTTTAAATTAACTTTGTGCTCATCCCCAATTATTTTCAAAAGATTATCGACAATTTGGGGCGTTTCACCAATGATTCATCAAGTTAATCCTCCAAAGGCACCATGTGATTACCACCTGATGAAATTTAGTGAGAAAGCCTCCACTGAACTAGCTGTGTGATCAGTCCGTCAACATGCAACAGGGCGTGCCAAACACAGGTAAAAGAACTTTTCACGAGATGTTATATAGCCCAAGATGGCCTGAGGGCATACTCATATTAGAGAGTGGTCTATCCACTTGGTGTGTATTATATTATAGGCAAATGTGTGTGTGTGTGGTGTTGTGTGGTGTCTGATTATTACCCCCACGCAAAGCTCCATCGTTCACCCTGTCTATCTGTCTACAGGCGTCAGTGTATGATTGAGGAAAACTCTACTTTGTTTAAATTGATGAGGTATTTTTGAAACACTCCAAAGAAACATGAATAAGAACATGAACCGTAGTTTCGCTGTACTTTGGCTCTGATTTGGCGAATTGTACGGAATGTTGTACGGTGTGGGCATTCGAGAGTCAGGGATAAATTTTCATTGCTCTTCCTATCAGGCAGTCAAACCAAAACTGTGTTTGGGACGTCGTGAAGGACACGAAAACAGACACAAAACCTAATTTAATGTGTAATATGGCGGTGTGAAGGCAACGTGTGCAATGGCAGTAAACTTCCGATTTTTTTTTTCCAGCATTTTAAACTTTCATTTTATTCAATGAATTATATAGTGAAGAAGAGCTGGAGGACACAAATGACTTGGTTGGCATTTCAAAAACCTCCAGTTGCAGTGCTGGGTAAATATTAAAAGCCATTTTTACGCCATCTTGTTCATCAATTCTGCTCACGCTCTCGGTGGGGATCAATATCGTGATCTGGACAATTTGGCGGCTCTAGGAATTATAGATCGTGCTCGAAATGCAAAAGCAAGAGTCTAAAGCCTTTCCCATGTCCTCTTTTCAAGACTGTGTGGGGTAAGTAAGGTGTTCCGATGAACGTTCTAGTTAGTAGAATGAAAACAGTTGTGGCATGTTCCACGAAATTTTGCATATCTGCTGGGGGTATTCCAGGGTCAGGTCATCGCAAAATAATCTCCCCCCCCCCCACCCCGTTAAAAGGGTGGGGAAGACAAACTTACGATTTTCACCAGTCGTAACGTGGCACAATAAAGTGGTTTACTGACCCTCGCTGGAGAGAGGAGGGATATAGCCATGTGTACAAATATGTTTGTCCACACTTTGCCCCGCGTCTTCCACCATGTGACAGCTAACTGAA
>CM068967.1:43636674-43647888 GCA_035128595.1 Eptatretus atami
GTTGTGAGGTTTCCGACGCCATTTCTGTAACCAGGGACCCATATAGAGTGAAGTTGTCCTGTTCTTATGTATGCTGTGAGGGCCAGTATAGTTGACATAGGGAGGTAGAAGATATATGGAAGTGTAATTGAATCATGTCCTTTCTGTAAAACCCAGACAAGGCATCCATCTAGGCAATGTAGGAGAGGGTGCATTTGGATGTCTTGGTTTGTATTTGGGCCAATAAAAACTTTCTCGCAGTCCATGCTCTGAGTAAGACGTTCGGTAGGGCGCCACTCATCAGAAGGACCCCTGAGGGCATGCTGCCGTTGCGCGCACTGCAAGTTGTTACGTATTGATTCGGGCAGCACCAGTGGCAACACCCCATTGAAATGATGTTGCTATTGCATGTTGATGTGCCACCTCATTGGCCGGTGCTGAAGGATGAGCAAACAACATTTGACAGCACAACGCGTGTCCATAGGGAGGTATTGAAAGGCCGTACATGGACTCCATTAGATCTTTCTCTTGTTTCTACGTTCTCTTTTCTCTTCCTGCTCTTTTCTCCTATACTTCACTCTGCTCTCTTCCCACTCTTTTCCTTGCAATTTGCAACCCACCTCTCACTCTTTTGGAAGCTGAGTGACTTGCAGCGGTGGGGGCAAATTGAGTTGGTCAGAGCCAGGGACGTTGCGCCTTCTCCAAGGTCAGGGGTGTCAGTGAGGAGCGAGCCCGCCTTCCGGGATGCCAGAGTGTGTTTGGCTCATCCTGTGAGCCTGCCTTCATGGAGGCTGTGCCCGTCAACCCCCCTGCAGTCCTTCCCCATAATTCGTTCTGGTCCTGCCGGACTGTATCCTTCACAACCTGCTTGGTTTCTTCCCTTCATATGTGAGTGGAGAGTGCATCGGTAGTGCCATCGGTTCTTTATTGTATTAAGTGCATTTCCATTATTAAGTGTCTATTAATTAATTTATTGACTTCATTCATCGTTTCGGTCTGCTTTTCATCTCAAGGTTCTCTGTTTTCACCGCTTGTGTCTCACTCCTTTCAATAAACTGTTATTCCCAAAGTCAATATTGCCTGATAATCGCCATTATCTCGTGCACACCAACCGTTTCGGCCTACTTTGGCCAACCCCTGGGGAAATAGGATTTGTGAAACTTTCGTTTTTATGAGACCATCGGGATTTGGATTCTGACCAGGGATATGCTACACCCTCAAAAGTGATTCCCTTTAATTCTGCCATTCACGAAGCACATTTCTTCAGTGGCGGGTAAGCATGAGCAGACCCATCGACGCGACAATACTATTACAATCAAAGTTCTCACTCAGCTGTTTTGTAATGGTCACATGTTTTGGACAACAAATCTGATTTACCTCTTAAACGATCCATCAGTCATGTCACACAGGCGTGAAACCGTAGGGTCCAAGGATTAAATTAATTGATACGTAAGTTGAAGTGCATAGTTCTGCTTGACTTTGGGATGGGAGCAAGAACTTTTCATTTGCCTAAGGTGTCGGTGATAACTCACCTACAATCGTGACTGACACCGTGGGATTCTCACCTAATGCCAGCAGACGGGGCATCCAGCCTAACGTCCATCTGATGGATGGCACACACATTGATGTCTCGCCTCTTCCTGCGGAACCCAGGATGGCACTATGTAGCTGAGTCGAGATTCAAACCCAGGCTAGACAGCTCAGAGGTGAGTGTACATACTTCTTTTATATGCTGGCAGCACTCACCAGTGCTTCTAGCTCCTCCACGAGCCTCGACTCTGTATAGACCAAAAAATAGTTTCTTTGGATGGATGTTTCATCGTGATGGTAAATATCCATTTGCATATGAACAAATTGTCTTGGATAAACATATGAACAAAAGGTGATATGTTTCAGGCCACAAACCACCAGACAAGGCACCCACGCTCGTCTCTGTTTCTCTTCCTGTACTGCGTGCATAAAATCACAATAGGAACAGCACTAGCTTTGGCCTGGTTTCTATTCACATCTGATCCAATGCTTGTGGAGCTTGGAACCCAGGTTATAATCCCATATACTCTTTGTATTTGTCCGACTGTCAACTAATGTCCTTGTAATTCACACTAAAATTTATTCATGTCTTTGTCTTTCTTGTGATTTGTGTACAAGCTCTTGCATGAGTCTTATATCACTCATGTCTTCTCAGGATCAGCAAGGCGTTAAAAAAGTTCTCACAATAAGATAATCCAAGAAAAGCCAAACTTGCATATGTCATTGTCACCATGCAAGTACATGTTTAGTTAGTATAAGAAAAGTGACAAATATTAATTTTATCCAAACACACACTCGTTATACTTTTTGTTGGAGGTGTTGGAGTTTTGTGAGCGTCTCATTTATGTAACATTTTGAACTCCCCTCATATATGTGGATCACAAACAGAAGTTTAAACAGAGCTTTGTGCCCAGTAAACATTGTAAAGGAGAAGATAATTTTTTATTTTCTGTTGGCAAACCAGGCCATCATATTTTCATTTTCATGATTTTCATTTCATCATATTTTATTAGCTCAACATTTTCCACCACGTGAACCCACGATGTCCAAATCTCATATGTTTGTGATTTTATATTCTTGATTCTTTATTAGAATCATACTATGTGGCCAGTTTGTTAATGAGGAACTGCCCAAGAAGGACTGTTGGAGTTGACGATGCCCTTAGCGGAGATAAGCAGATTTATCGAACCTTTCAAGCCGACCTGATTCGAATGAGGATTACGATGTCAGTACAACCTTTTTGGACAGTTTAAGCTATCCTTCTAAATATCCTTGAACCCCAAATACCGGTGAGAAATAACCCAGGCTCATTTCTAACAATGAAAGCTTGGCGGGACTCTTACTCCAGTCCAAGATTTCCGAACTACAGTTTCTACATTTCTTTGCTTGTTCATACAGTCAACCAAACTTGAGCTGCTTTTGTCAGAAGAATCATTGTTGAAAAAGATTCCCCCTACATAGTACATATATGCAGAGAAGAAAGGAAAGGGTGGGGCTTAAACTAATAATAGAAATGGTGGATAAGGGAGAAAGGGAGGAAGAAGAGGTTTGAGGGGAGATAAAGGAGTACAGGGAAGGGACGGAAAGGGAAAAGGTATGCCACAAAGGAAGGAGCATGGTCAAAATTCTGCCATTATTGCCCCCACACATGCAAAAGCGGAAAGCAGGGTTAAGCAATTGGTTCATGTCTGTCTGTCTGTGTGTCTGTCAGTCATATCAGTTTATGATCAAGAGAACAACTTATTTGCATTGAATGTTTTATTTGAACACGAATGGACAACATGAATCGGAAGCCAAGTTTGCCGTTTTACCGTACTTTGGCTCTGAATTCATCCCGATCACACGTGCGCAGAGATGAGTGAGATAATATTTTTGCTCTGTCCTGTTGCCTGGCATTCAACAAAAACTGAAAATCATTCCAAACAGGAAAGTACTATTTTAAGGATGTCATAAAGGACACAAACAACAGGCACGAAGAACTAATGTAACATGTTAGATATCGAGTGATGGCTAGAGAAACTGGGGGAATGGTAAAAACCGGAATTAATTTATTTATACAACTTTAAAATCTTTATTAAATTTAAATTTAATTATATACTGAACTTGAACACTGCAGTAATTGGTTGTCATAATACTCCAAAAACCTCCAGTGTTGCAGTACCGTACTTCAATTTAAACTCAAAGGCATCTGAAAATGCAAAGCCCGTTCGCGTCCGCTTTGTACTCCAAACTAAACTTGACGAAAACGACAGTTAATAAATTGTACCGTTTTATTCATTGTGTTCTCCACAATCTCATAATAAAGGTATTGTTGAAGATTTAATGACAAAACCTCGATTGGTAAAAAAAAAAAAAGTTACGGCCTGGACATCACACTGAATCTCAATAGTAAACAAAGATTTTTTTATTAAAACATTTATGGCTGGTCTACCACTTCACCGATGACGTCATCCTTACAATCCTTCATCCCCACTGGGAGTAGAATGAGATGTGCCAAATTTCAAATTTTTCTGATCAGCGGTTTCAGAGATATGTTTTTAATTTTGGGTTTAATCCAACATCGCTGCAATACACATGCCCTATGACATCACAATTATCAATAAAACATTCTCCATGGGTTGTTGCTCCGACCCTGAAATTTGTGTCAATCGGACAAGTGGTTGCTGAGAAAGAAATGCTAAAAAAAACAGAGCAAAAAAGGCAAACAAGGGTTGAATGATAAATAATAATAATAATAATAATATATATGAAAATTATTTCAACAAATTTATTGATTTGTCTTCTCCATATTTTCATCACATGCCTGTGTTGGCTTAATGGTTGGGGTGGTGGGCTTTGGATCCTAGGGTCCTGAGTTCAAATCCTGCTCAGCTGTTGAATTAATACCAGTGGGGTTAACTCGGCCTGTCATCCTTCCGAGGTCGGCAAAATGAGTGCCAGCATGCTGGCTGGTATCCTGTGTTGGAGTGGTGACCTGTCCACGATTGTGCCCAATAGCCAAGGAGACTGCTGAAGCAGCAACACGCTCTGCACAGAGTATGGTCCCAATCTCTTCTCCCCCTCATATTTTCATCATAAAGCTTTGTTGAAAATTTGATGACAAAAGCTCAAATGGTAAAAATGTTATGGACTGGACAGACACACAGACCAATACACAGAAACCCCATCTCCTGTGCCATGATTAAAGGTCACGATGAGAAGTTCAATGGGGGTGGTGCATAAGGTGCTGTTTCGGGACTGCTTCTGGACACTTATTAGCACTAAACTTTCGATCATTTTTAACGATCATTAATCATTTTATTAAAATATAAGTAACTGTGTGGGGTATCGTGTTCTATGAACTCTCTAGTTGCATACGTCATATGTAAATGCCCCTTGTTTTATGAAATGAAAACACCAAACAACCATGCATTATTTATTGTTGTCATGACGGGTCCGAGCTATGCTCGTTTCCATCTACCTGCTACAATCTACCTGCTCTGCTACAATTCTTGTTTTCATAAGTATGTAATATGTCGATGGCCCCATTTAATAGTGTGACTGCCATAAACAGCTCGAGGTTATGATGGTGTTGTGATGAGTGGTTATGATGTTGTGATGATGAGTGGTCACGATGCCATTTGCGAAATTCATGAGGTTATTACGATGTCAGATTATGTTGCTGTTATAATGACAGGTCCTATGCTATATGATGAGATGAGTGCCCTGAAACTATTATGAGATAAATATGCTGTTATGATGAGATCATGACACTTTTATGTTAAGAGGTCATGATGCTGTTATGACAACAGATTGTGATGCTGTTGTGATGAGTGGTCATGATGAGAGGTCATGATGCTTTACGATTATAGGTCACGATGAGAGGTCATGATGCGGAACGATTAAAGGTCGTGATGAGAGGTCATATGCTGCTACGATTAAAGGTCATGATGAGAGGTCATGATGCTGGAACGATTAAAGGTCGTGATGAGAGGTCATGATGCCTGTTATGATTAAAGGTCATGAGAGGTCATGATGCTGTTATGATGAAAGGTCATGAGAGATCATGATGCTGTTATGATAAAGGTTTTTGATGAGAGGTCATAATGCTGTTATGATGAAAGGTCATGAGAGGGCATGATGCTGTTATGATTAAAGGTCATGATGAAGAGGTAATTACGCTGTTATTAAAGGTCATGATGGAGGGCATGATGCTGTTTTTGATTAAAGGTCATGATGAGGTCATGATGCTTTATGACTAAAGGTCATAATGCAGGTCATAATGCTTATGATTGAAGGTCATGATGCTGTTGTGATAACAGGTTTGAACCCCCAAATACTGGCAATGATTTGTTCATCACCTCATCATGTGTTTGTAATTCATGCAACAGCAAAGTGGATGTCTCCCAATGTATAAATGTCATGTGTCCTCGTATGCAAGTAGACAAGGTGCAATCTTCTCTATTAGCCTCAACCATTGTAATAAAAATATTTCCTGTACAGCAACTTTAATCCATTTATATTTCCCCATGGATGCCATGCTCAAAGAGCTTGGCATCAAAAGCACACAAACCTGCATCAATGTGAACACACAGCTCCAGCAGTGTAATGAGTAGTGTGATCGGACATTTGATAAGTCGACAAAATAATGGAATATAATGAATTTGAAATCTCATATTTTGCAACCTTACTATAGTTCACTGACCAGTGTTTGTGAGTTTGTTTGTCACGGTACTCCTCCTACAGTTCTGGGCCAATTGCATCCAGACTCGCTAAAGAGGATCAGCATGATCAATTCATGATCAGATCAATTTGTGCATGGGGGTGTTTATATCTTTGCCGGTGGTCTTGGAAAGGGGGTGGGGTGGGGGTGGTGAGGGGAAGGATGCTAATTCTCCATGTAAATGTGTATTGTGTTCCACCGCTCCCAGGTGGGGGAGGGTAGTACAGGTCTTACCATTTACAGTTCAGTATTCCTGTCCCACGTTTTCCAATGCCATGAGGTGTTTTGACATTTCAGCAGTAGGCATGTTTTTGCTTCATGCACGTAACCTGGGATATTTTTTGTTGGCTATACAGAGCTACCAGTTCCTATACACCTCCCAAATAAAGGTATGTATCAGAATAACTTGTTGCATGCTTGAACAAGACAGCTCGTAGGGCGAGTACTCTGCTAGTAAATGAAAAAAAAAACTCACTAGACAACTCATGAACCCGTTGGGTTCCCATTGTGCCAGCGGTTGATAAAAAAAAACATTTCAAAAAAAAAAAGATAGCCCAGTGAACTATACCGCGAAGGTTGTTTGCATTGATCAAATAATCCCGAAGAGTACTTGACTGAATCGGGAATTGATTTTTTAAATAATTTTTTTCGTTGCCCATTTGAACGGAACTTGATATTGTGCGTCAATGTGAAAAAAAAAACGGAGAAAATAAAGTCGAATAAATTATTGTGCGTAATCTTCTAAACACAATTGTATTTATTAATGAACACGGAAGTATTAGATCAAAATGGGATGTTTATTTTATGCTTAAAATAAATCGTTCCTTATCTATACTAAATGTTTGAGATTTTTAAATAAATCATTTCAAGAAAAAGAAAAAAAAAGATAGCTCCAGCGAACTATACCACTGAGGTTGTTTTGCTTGATCAAATTCCTCCGAAGAGTACTTGACTGAATCGGGAATTGATTTTTAAAATAATTTTTTTCGATGCCCAATTTGAACGAAACTTGATACTGCACACGCAGGAGAATGGTAAGTAAGGTGGCCCTAAAATTTTGTGCTATCCTGTACCGTTTTGGCTGTATTTCAGGACATACATACATACATACATACAAGATGAGAGTTTTAGTAATATATAGATAGATAAGGTGTTGTATAATATACAGATTTTATATAAAATACAGGTGTTAAATAATATGCAAATGTTACATAATATACATGTTATTTCATTTTCAAGTGGAAAAAAGTGTTTCATTTTCAAGTGGAAAAAGTGGTTCATATATCAGTACGCTTCAATATACCAGATTTTATATATTATACAGATGTTAAATTAATATGCAATGTTACATATATACATGTTATTTTCATATGCAATGGTAAAAAAGGTTCATATACCAAGTGGTTCAATATACAGATTTATATATTATAACATGTTAAATAATATGCCAAATGTACATAATATACATGTTATCATATATGCCACATGGCGAAAAAAGTGGTTCATATATACAATGCGTTTCCAAAAATTTTTTAATACAGATTTACTATATTATACAGATGTTATAAAATAGTCATGTTACAATAATAAACTGTATTTCATATCAAGTGGAAAAAGTGGTTCATAATACAAGTGGTTCACAGATGTTAAATAATATGCAAATGTTACATAATATACATGTTATTTCATATGCAAGTGGAAAAAGGTGGTCCATATACAAGTGGTTCAATATACAGATTTTATATATTATACAGATGTTAAATAATATGCAAATGTTACATTTGAGGTAGAAGCAGGAAGAATACAACATAATCAAAACAACATGCCTGTCGATAACCTCAAAGTTTATCAAAATTGATCAAATCAAAGAGTCTCAGATTGAATTTATTTAAACAGTAGAGTAATAACATGATGAAAACCAGCAGGAGAACTCTTTGGTCCATAATCCATGTCACAAAACCTCATCATACGATGTTCTTCTTATTCTTTTCTTCTTGTACAGCAGCTATCATTTTGTTGCAGCAACGATTATGCCGCTGATGCTGTGCCCCCTAACCAGTACATTGATACTCATTTCATAGACTTCGAAGGATGAAGGCTGAGTCAACCCTCCTGGTGTTAATTCAGTTGCAAATGGGACTCAACTCAAGACCCTAGATCCAACCAGCCACCCTAACCACAAAGCCAACAACCAGAGCTTATCACTATGATAATACCACACAAACACTTAACCTTGGATAATCTTTTCCTCTCACCTAAAATTCATATCACTCTCCATTAACCACACATCATTTCACCTCTTCATTAACCACCACATTTTCACCTCTCCCTCTGTCTCCTCCTTCCTATACACAGAAGGATACTCCAAATCGAGCACATCATGGAAGAGTCCTCAAGACACGTACCGCTTTGTCATCTCTGCTTTTGTCTTTTGTGAGTAGTCCTGCCCCCCTCCATCCTCTCATCTCCCCCAAATATAATAGTCCATCTTGATGCGGTCTCCCCGAAGATTGAAATGACTACTGGTTAGTATCACAACATTATCCTCATATTTTTGTTGCCAGTTCAGTGGAGACGTTTCGAAGAGAAATGTCCAAAGTCGGTTTATGCAGTGAAAGTACAGCATTTTGAAATAGCTGAGACAAGGTGATAGCTGTTAATGCTTAGATTTCTGCTGGCAGTAATCACTCACCCATGACGTCACTTGCTGGTAAGTTGGAAGAAAATGGCTCATTGAAGACGCATCCACTGGTGGCCAATTGTGCAAACACCTGTTGAGTGGAGTCATTTGACATAATCAACGCAAGCCTTGATAACAGACTCTACAAGTTGTCCTTAAAATGATTTAGCCATTTATACTTCTAACGATATCGATTTCGCCATTTAAAGTTTGGAGTTCAAGTTAGACACGATGGTACAAAGGAGATAATTTAAACACAGAATAGACAAGAGCCTTCTTTGAGTGTCTATCCTGGGTTACATTCTTGACTCAAAATTAAACTATCGGATTGGTGTTTTGTCTTTAGCAGGCAGGGTGTTGCTTCACAAGTTTGTCGTCCTTCGATGGACGTTAAGCCAGGTGTCCCATTTTCTTTAATTAGTTGGTGGACATTAAAAAGATCCTACGATGTATTTTCACAAAGACTTGGACAAGCTATTCGTCGTAGCTTGAACAAATTACAAATTCCAGTCCAGACTATCGCTGGAAGGCAAAGGCAATCCATCAGGGGTTGTAAGGCTGGACAGAGCTAGGGAGATCGAGAGATCGAGAGATCGAGAGAATCGAGAGAATCGAGAGATCAGGAAGAGAGAGAAAGACGAAAGACAGAGACAAGAGACAGAGACAGAGACTCAGACTATAAATGGTTACATAAGATATTTTTCCAATATAAGGCACAGAGATCAGTGATGGAAATGTTTGACTGATGATATTTTGTTGAGTTCAATCTCCAATAATGTTAAATTGCAATTATGATCTGGAGATTGTGGTGCCTCTGTAGTAGTGGGGGCAAACTTAGCTAAATATAGCATAAAATTGTGCATTTTTGTGAGGAAAGCACCAAATTTGGCACACTAGTAGCGTATCTATTATGAACAGTTTTGGTATTGGGGCCATCTCAAAATTTTTGATGGCAGTGGAAAAATGGCTGCCACAGCCATCAGCGGCTGACTTTGAGATGGCCCAATACCAAATCTGTTCATAATATGATAGGCTACTAGTGTGCCAAATTTGGTGCTTTCCTCACAAAATGCAACATTGTTATGCTAAGTTGCCCCTATAAGTAATGTGTGGTCTTTGTAAAATTTCTAACACCTTGAACACAATTTAACACGAGGACGAGTGCATTTCCATCTTGTAAGGCAATCGTTATTCTCAAGGTGTGATGAACATATTGTTGTATGAACCGAATACTCACATCAAATAATCTTAAACAAAAGAGTTAGAGACAATTAAAAGTTATGTCTCACATCATGAGGTCACGAGGAATAACCGAGACAAATTAACCATAAAAGGAGTGAAATGATCCACGAGACATTCATCATACAGTCCACATCATCTATCTATAATATTAACTAAAATCTGCATCTGTATGTATGTATGTATGTATGTTCCTGAAATACAGCCAAAACGGTACAGGATAGCACAAAAATGTTAGGGCACTTACTTACCATTCTGCCTGCGGTGTGCAGTATCAGTTTTCGTTCAAATCAGCATCGAAAAAAACAATTAAAAATAAATTCCCGATTCAGTCAAGAACTTTCGGAGTATTTGATCAATGCAAACAACCTCAGCGGTATAGTTCACTGGAGCTATCTTTTTTGTTGTTTTTCTTCAAATGATTTATTTAAATCTCAAACATTTAGTATCGCCAAAGAACAATTTATTTTTAAGCATAAAATAAACATCACCATTTTTGATCTAAACTTCCATGTTCATTAATAAAAAATTGTTTTTAGAATAACCCACAATAATTTCTTCGACTTTCTTTTCTCCGTTTTTTTCTTTTCACATTGACGCGCAATATCAAGCTTCATTCAAATCGGGCAACGAATTTTTTTTTGAAAAATCAATTACCGTTCAGTCAAGTACTCTTCGGGATTATTTGATCATGCAAACAACCTCAGCGGTATAGTTCGCTGGAGCTGTCTTGTTTTTTCTTGAAATTATTTTTTTTATCAACCACTGTCACAACGGTTTACGAGTTGTCTTATATTATATAAAATCTGAATATTATATAGCATCTGTTATATTATATAGCATCTGATCTTATTTAACATCTGCATATTATATAACATCTGTATATTATTAACATCTGTATATTATATAAAATCTGTAGATATATAACATCTATTATTGTATTACATCTGTATATTATATAACACCTGTATAATATAATAAAATCTTATATTATTTAACATCTGTAAATATTATAAATCTGTATATTGACACGTTGTAATGAAACCACTTTTTTCCACTTGCATATGAAATAAACATGTATATT
>CM068967.1:43653376-43678491 GCA_035128595.1 Eptatretus atami
TTGTTATGCTATATTTAGCTAAGTTGCCCCACTACTACAGAGGCACCACAATCTCCAGATCATAATGCAATTTAACATTATGGAGATGAACTTCAACAAAATATCATCAGTCAACATTTCCATCACTGACTCTCTGTGCCTTATATTGGAAAAATACTTTATGTAACCATTTATAGTCTGAAGTCTCTGTCTCTGTCTCTGTCTCTGTCTCTGTCTCTCTCTCTCGATCTCTCGATCTCTCGATCTCTCGATCTCTCGATCTCTCGATCTCCCTAGCTCTGTCCAGCCTTACACCCCTGAGTGGATTGCCTTTGCCTTCCCAGCGATAGTCTGGACTGGAATTTGTAATTTGTTCAAGCTACCGACGATAGCTGTCCAAGTCTTTGTGAAATACATCGTAGGATCTTTTTAATGTCCACCAACTAATTAAAGAAAATGGGACACCTGGCTTAACGTCCATCCGAAGGACGACAAACTTTGTGAAGCAACACCCTGCCTGCTAAACAAAACACCAATCCGATAGTTTAATTTTGAGTCAAGAATGTAACCCAGGATAGACACTCAAAGGTAAGTGCTCTTGTCTATTCTGTGTTAAATTATCTCCTTTGTACCATCGTGTCTAACTTGAACTCCAAACTTTAAATGGCGAAATCGATATCGTTAGAAGTATAAATGGCTAAATCATTTTAAGACAACTTGTAGAGTCTGTTATCAAGGCTTTGCTTGATTAGGTCCAAATGACTCCACTCAACAGGTGTTTGCAAATTGGCCACCAGTGGATGGTCTTCAATGAGCCATTTTCTTCCAACTTACCAGCAAGTGACGTCATGGTTGAGTGATTACTGCCACAGAAATCTAAGGCATTAACAGCTATCACCTTGTCTCAGCTATTTCAAAATGCTGTACTTTCACTGCATAAACCGACTTTGGACATTTCTCTTCGAAACCGTTCCACTGAAACTTGGCAACAAAAATATGAGGATAATGTTGTGATATAACCAGTAGTCATTTCAGGATCTTCGGGAGAACCGCATCAAGATAGGACTATTATATTTGGGGGAGTGAGAGGATGGAGGGGGGGGCAGGGACTACTCACAAAAGACAAAAGTGGAGAATGACAAAGCGGTACGTGCTTGAGGACCTCTTCCATGATGTGCTCGATTTGGAGTATCCTTCTGTGTAAGGAAGGAGGAGACAGAGGGAGAGGTGAAAATGTGGTGGTTAATGAAGAGGTGAAATGATGTGGTGGTTAATGGAGAGTGAATGAATTTTAGGTGAGAGGGAAAAGATTATCCAAGGTTAAGTGTTTGTGTGGATTGATCATAGTGATAAGCCTGGTTGTTGGCTTTGTGGTTAGGGTGGCTGGTTTGGGATCTTAGGGTCTTGAGTTTGAGTCCCATTTGCAACTGAATTAACACCAGGAGGGTTGACTCAGCCTGTCATCCTTCCGAAGTCTATGAAATGAGTATCAATGTACTGGTATAGGGGGCACAGCATCAGCGGCATAATCGTGCTGCAACAAAATGATAGCTGCTGTACGAAGAAGAAAAAGAATAAGAAGAACATCGTAGTGATGAGGTTTTGTGACATGGATTATGGACCAAAGAGCTTCTCTCTGTGGGTTTTTCATCATGTTATTATCTCTACTGTTTAAAAATAAATCAATCTGAGACTCTTTGATTTGATCAATTGTTGATAAACTTTGAGGTTATCGACAGCATGTTGTTTATTATGTGTGTTTAAACTATCAACAACATAATGATTCCATTGATGGCGAAACAACTTTTTTCAAGCGGTTGTTGTTTGGATTTTGTGACATCGTTGATAAGCTGCTGTCACATCCATAGGGTGGAGGGTCTAGTGATCTTGCTGGGAACAGATATCCTTATGTAAGTACCTGTATGCTCAAGTCTGTGGCCGTGTGCTGTGACAATGGAAGTCTGTTTGTCGCAGTGTAGTTTGTGTTGTTTGAAGGAATTCTGAAGATTTGTCTGTTTCTATTAAAATTATACATTTGTTAAAATACCCCTCAAGCAATGTGGATTCAAACTTTAGAGTAATATTGAGGCAAGAACTCCTCTGCCCCCCTTCCCACCATATAACCTCCTCGATGCTGGTTCGATGCTCAGTATCCTGAACATCCACACCTGAGAGTCCCCTGGCTGACGTCCATCCCCAATGATTTCAAAATGAAACATGTTCAATATACTGAACTCCATTTCCTTGATAACGTTTACATGATGATGTGCGTACTTGGTTTTCAGGCTAAAGTACCGGTTTTTAGCTTTATGTGACACAATGTTTTATTTCTAACCCTTTTTCTGCATTTAAGGACATTTGTCAACAAAGTATTACATGTCCAAGAGTGAAGCTTTCAAATGTCCCTTTGGGAAGTTCCTCGTCGGGATTGTGATTTCTCTCGATCGAGATTCTCATGGGAAAACTGCAGTTACGACCCAGGTCTTCCAGCAGCACCTTGACAGTCACAGCTGTCATGGGCTCCTACAAAATTGGTGGCAAAGTGTGATTCGGACAACCACGGTGTCACCGGCTTTGAGGAGGGTACATTCAAGTTACCCATTTGCTGCCATAAATCACTTGGTTTTCTCCCATAACCTTTTTATGGGAGCTAAAAACGGAACGGTCTCACTACTCCAGACTGTCTGCGCGACCCCAGTTGGACCTATAATCAGTTTTTTTTAAATAAATAACCTTTCATCCTTTTCTAAACTCAAAAATATTTTTATTTCATCTTCCCTACAGAGCCATACTGTGTGCTTGTGCTGCTGAGTTGCAGCATTCCGTTACTCTTTAGCGTAATATAGCTTTCCATTCTATTCGACCGTGACATGCTTGTGGTCCCTTAATGGTCAAATACACACGTGCATTGAGACCCAAACTACTTTGCTTTCCTTTACTGATGAGTCCAACTAGTTAGGTTGGGGTTTGCTCTTGTGGGGAATTTCAGGAAAGTTTGGGTTGGTCTTTTTGGTGCTCCAATCTGAGCACGTCAGCTCACGAAGCTGGGATCTTGGGGTCCGAATCCCATACCCTGTGTCTACTTATGCAGTGTCTACTGATATATCATTGTCAAGTATGCAATTTGTCCTTGTCCTCGCCGATTATGTGACACCACGAGCCACGTATCACTGTTTAAAAATGTTGACTGCATTGAGTAAAATTTTAAAAATCCTAACTCGAAACTCCTTCCTCATTGCTCATGATGCTCAGCTGCATTTACAATCCGAGCTCCATAAAGAGGACAGGAAGAAAACCCCATAAACTTCCAGTTCTTTCCAGATTTCCAGTTTTTCCTTCCTGGGAGTTTTCTGTATCCATGTTATCCACCCTGTGCATCCTCCTCTACCCCTCATTCCTCATTTGTCCAAGTCTCCCTCAATTTTGTCCTTTTGACCCTGCTGTTGGTGTTTCCCACTCTCTGTTGGTGTTTCCCACTCTCTGTTGGTGTTTCCCACTCTCTCTCTCTCTCTCTCTCTCTCTCTCTCTCTCTCTCTCTCTCTCTCTCTCTCTCTCTCTCTCTCTCTCTCTCTCTCTCTCTCCCTATCTCTATCTCTGCTCTTCCTTTTGGTCTGTTGCACCCGGACGAGCTCTTCCATGATCCTCGACTTTGTAAAAAAAATAAATAAATGTTTTGGCATTAAACCAATTTTATTTTAAAATAACCTTATCTAGATGCCTGGTGTGTGTCCTTGTGCTGTTTGTCATATGGCAATGGAGGCCGTCTTCCTGTTCCTTCCCAAGCCAGTTGACTGCACGGGGGCGAAGAGGGCAGCTGTGAAAATTTCCAGAACTTTCCGCTGTTTCTTTGAGGTTTTGTGGTATAACAGCACAGATGGGATGGAAAAGCCATTGTTTGTTATCTCAGTGTCTCTTCAACCATTCTGTTGGAGGAAAATATGACATTTTGCTGCCGTGGTTATGTGGGGGGCAACAGTTGAGCGACGAGAGGTTAAGCCCGTGCAGATGATTAAGCTGATAATGAAAGTGACATTTCTCTTCAAGGAGTGTTTTTATTTTCACTTGACCTTCCATGAAGTGCAATTTCACTTTCTTGTTGACCACCCATTGTGAGTTCTACTAGTTTCGTGAAGTGTCATACATATATATCATATAATTCATATATATATATATACATATATTATATATATATATATATATATATATATATATATATATATATAAATCATATATATATATGTATCAGTTGATGTTCAGGGTGTTCCAAAAGTATGGACTCATTGGGAGATTTATTTTACAATCTTATTTGAATAATTGCTCAAATTGTGAGCCACTGACACGTGTGCATACACATATCAATTATTGTGTAAACATAACAAACAAACAATAAAATTTGTTTGTAACTTTCTTTGAATGTTTCATAACACTGAGCACCGACACCAATTTTAGCACACTCGGGGGCCCGTTGGTTCATTGGACCAAATTGTCATTGGTCTTCACGCACTTTTGCTAGTCGGAACAAAAACAATAGGTTTCCCAGCCTGGAAGCCTTGGAACCATAATAAAAATAAAAATAATAATAATAATAATAATACTAATAATAATAATTAGAGGTATTTTGGGGTCTTGGACTTCAGGATCTTGGTGGCCTTAAAGGGTCTTCGATGCAGGAGGAGTCCTTAGGCCCATAAAAAGCTATTGTTATTAAGGTATGGTTGTTTGTTGAGGCTCTATCCTTTTTTAAAATGCTGATCATCAGGCAAGGAAGTACGATCTCTAAAATCGTTGGTATGGCTCGTCTGGGGTTTGAACCACAGACCTCCCAGGTTCAGAGCGGATGGTCTAACAACGAAACCACCAAGGTTGGTGTATGTGGTATAAAGCACTGATTTCTGGTGTCCCCAAAGGCAAAAGTCAAGTGGCATTAAATCTGGACCACGTGAAGGCCAATTCTGTCAGCCGACAATTCCATCCACCTCAAAAGCATAGTCTCAAACGAATTCAAGAAATTAAAAAAATATTTCCTATGACTCCAGACTTTTGAAACACCCTGGATAATGGAGGTGTGTGCATGCACGCACGTACGTACACACACACACATCTCTACTAAAAACCCCAATCATTCCCACTTTTTTGCTTGTGGAGTCAGTTGGCTGATTTTGTAAGTGTGTATATACAATTACATTTGTGTACAATTACATTTGTGTACATATGATGGAAACAGTTTGTAAGATTATTAAACCTACCAACATCACCAAACCCAAAAGAGCAGGAAGGATTTGCAAAAAAAACTTATTTTAAAGCTAAAAAACATAACCATTGAGTCTTGAATGGAGATGTAGAACTATGGGTAGAGGGCAAATGGGTAGGTAACTATGGGCAAAACAAAAAAAAGTACATTATTTTTCCAGATGATGTAACTGGATGTGTGTAGTCAGGGGAATGGAGGGGCTGAGGAGTGAATGAGAGCAAGTATCACTGCACCTGGAGAAGAGGAAGGAAAGTGAGAGGACAGAGTGAGGGTGAAGGGTGAGAGGGAGAGGGAGATGAAGAGAGAGATGGAGGGAGTTGGAGAGTCAGGGAGAGATGGGGGAGAGAGGGGGAGAGTTGGAGAGAGAGAGAATAGGAGAAAGTCGGAGTCAGAGAGAGAGAGAGAGAAGGGGGGGGGGCGAGGGAGAGAATTCTCTCACCCCCAAATTTATTAAGATGATGGCATTGCTGAAATGGTATCCCTTTCAGAGACTCAGCACGAGTGGTTATCTGGACCTCAATTAGGTTGGCTTGTCAAATGTGTCCCTTCTCTAAAATCTCTTGGCTTCCCTGGAATGTGTAGAAACAGCTGTGTAAGCATGCAGGTGTACGATGAACGCTCCAGAATTTCCTTGCACCTGAGAAAGCCAGACAGACTGTTGTGCTCAATAAAGTAAAAACACTTTGGCATTGTCTGTAAGACATAAGACATAATATTGCCAGGTTAGTTTGACTATCAGAGGTACAGCTCAGGATAAACTTGAGAATGCTGCATTCGCTCAGTCGGCCATAAAAGATCCCCTTACATTAAGCACACTTCCTCCCAAGATGGAAAATCCAGACTCAAATGAAGAGCCATCTGCTTTCTCTATATCTTCCCTTTCTTTTCAATGTCCATTTTCGTTATCTCTGCAGCATTTTTAAAATTAACTTTGTGCTCATCCCCCAATCTATTTTCAAAAATTATCGACAATTTGGGGCGTTTCCACCATGATCATCAAGTAAAACCCTCCAAAGGCTACCCATGTGATTACCACTCTGATGAAATTTAGTGAGAAAGCCTCCACTGAACTCAGCTGTGTGATCAGCTCCGTCACACAGGCACAGGGCGTGCCAAACACAGGTTAAAAGAACTTTTCACAGATGTTATAAGCCCAAAGATGGCCTGAGGGGCATACTCATATTAGAGAGTGGTCTATCCACTTGGTGGTGTATCCTACTATTAAATAAGGCAAATGTGTGTGTGTGTGTGTGTGTGTGTGTCTGATTATTACCCCACACGCAAAGCTCCATCAGTTCACCTTGTCTATCTGTCTACAGGCGTCAGTGTATGATTGAGGAACTACTTTGTTTAAATTGAATGAGGTATTTTGAACACTCCAAAGAACATGAATAAGAACATGAACCTGTAGTTTCGCTGTACTTTGGCTCTGAATTTGGCGAATTGTACGGAATGTTGTACCGAGTGTGCATTCGCAGAGTCAGGTGATAATTTTAATTGCTCTTCCTATCAGGCAGTCAAACCAAATACTGTGTTTAGGGACGTCGTGAAGGACACAGAAAACAGACACAAATAACTAATTTAATGTGTTAAATATGGCGGTGTGAAGGCAACGTGTAGCAATGGCGCTAAACTTCCGAATTTTTTTTTCTCCAGCATTTTAAACTTTCATTTTATTTCAATGAATTATATAGTTGAACACTGGAGGACACAAATCGACTTGTTGGCATTTCCAAAAACCTCCAGTTTAGCAGTGCTGGGATAAAATATTACACCATTTTACGCCATCTTGTCCAATCAAATTTTCTGCTCACGCTCTCAGGGTTGGGGATCAATATCGTGATCTGGACAAATTTGCGGCTCGTAGGAATTATAGATCGTGCTCGGAAATGCAAAGCAAGAGTCTAAAAGACCTTTCCCATGTCCTCTTTCTCAAGACTGTGTGGGGTAAGTAAGGTGTTCGATGAACGCTCTAGTTATAGAATAGAAAACAGTTGTGCCATGTCCACCAAATTTTGCATACTCGGTGGGGGTATTCAGGGTCAGGTCATCGGCACAAAATAATCCTCCCCCCCCCCCCCCCCCCCCCCCGTTACAAGGGTGGGGAGACAACTTACGATTTTCACCCGTAAACGTGGCACAATACAAGTGGTTTACTGACCCCTGCTGGAGAGAGGAGGGATTACTAGCCATGGTACAAAAATATGTTTGTCCCACTTTGCCCCGCCGTCTCCCACCCCCTCCCCAGGTCACTTCTGGGGGCAGCTGGTATTACGAGGTAATAAAATGTCAGTAAATATAATATCTTCCACGGCGAAGTGGGAAATCCTCGTTTAGTACCGGCTGGATTCCAACAATAGGTTCTAAACGGAGATAAAAGTTTCAACAGAAAATAATAACAGGTACATTATGTGTATGGGTCAAATTGCTCACCTGTTTTACACAACATAAAACCAGTATTCCTGAATGGTTGTCACTTTAGATGTGCACTTTCTCTGCCGGCTGTCCGTCTGTCTGTCACGGAAAATATGGAACATCACGAGATGACGGAATCTTGTGAGATTGTGAATTAAACGTTGTTTCGTCGTTATTTCATTTTTTGAGATTGTATTTATGCATCATGAAGAAGATAATTCATTTAGGATCATTTATTAACACATTTAGGCTACTCACAATCACGAGAGTGGAAATTCCATGGAATTTCTGCGAGACATATCTTGTGAGATTGTGAATGGGGACCCGGAGAGAAGGGTGAATGAGAATAGTTGTGAAGGTGGGAAAGAAGCTTATCAGCAGGAAGGAGTAGGTGAAGTTGGTAATGGGATAATAATAATAATGTGGATACTGGAGGGAATTGAGAGTTAAATATTCCACCATTTTAATGAGGTCCCGGTGTTTCACAGGCATGGTGATTTATCAATGTGTGTGCCGTCCCTCGGATGGATGTTTAATTGGGTGTCCTGTCTGCCGGTATTAGTTGGTGGACGTTAAAGATCCCACGGTGTCCTTTGCAAAGAGTAGGCAAGCTTTTGCAGGCACTATGGAACAAATTCCAAATTCCTGCCCAAACTACTGCTGGGAAGGCAATGATGGCAAACCATCGAGTAAAACTCCGGCCAAGAAACCCTCTACAACAGAGTATGGGATATCAGAATCAGAAAGAAGAATGCCCTCTTGCTTTGAATGACTGGAAGAAAGGGGGACAGAGAGTTAGGATGTGGGGGTTGAGGCCTTTGGGAGGGGACTGAGGTTGTGTTGGGGGAGGGGGTTGAGGACTTATGGTGGGGAGGGGGTTTGAAGTCTTAGGATTGGGTGGGGGGAGTTAATTTAATCAAGCAACATTTTTTGGCAGCGGATAGCTCGACAATATGAAACCCTCATGATATTTAACTATTTTTTTATACAACATTGTTGTTTTATCATGAGGCATAATTTCTGCAGGTACCTCCTGGTTTATATTTGTGGTGTGTGTGTGTGTGTGTGTGTGTGTGTGTGTGTGTGTGTTGCACATGTTGCTATGTCTGTATTCTGAAGGGGTTGTGTGTATTTCACCTCTGTTTTTCCTTGAGGCTTCATTTACACCTGAGATACAGTATGAGTTAAAACAACAGAAAAGGCTTCCGCGGAAACCTGTGGCTCCTGCTGTGCCACCATGTCGGCGAGACTAGACCATACCGTCTGGGTTGGTTGATGTATGCTCTATGAACCTTACTCAGCTCAGTGTGGTGCACCAGGCTTCCAAATAATCTTCTTTTCTTGCTTGACATGGAATCCCAGATTTTTGTTTCTTTCTCCAGATCAGGTCAGTTCCCACCGTCTCGATTTGACAACTGATTCCTGAATTTCATTATCATGTACTGATCTTACACCTCTAAAATGCCAGGAGCACTTTTGACCATGACTGCCCTTCTGCTTCCACCTCTTCTTTGTCTGTGTGTTGTACCATCCTCCAAACAGTGACGACTCCATCTGCAACTCTCTCTCTCTCTCTCTCTCTCTCTCTCTCTCTCTCTCTCTCTCTCTCTGCTCTCCCCTCTCTCTCCTCTCTCTCTCTTCTCTCTCTCCCCCCCCCCCCCTCTCTCCTCTCTCTCTGTGTGACTCTCACTCTCACTCTCTCTCTCTCTCTCTCTCTCTCTCTCTCTCTCTGATAACATGGACAAACTTTTAAACACTCATCCCAACTCTATCTTTCCTTCATAGTGTGGCGATTTTCAATTGTCACTATACAAATTGGCTGGATGTTGGTACCTCTCTCACCAGCCAAGACACTTCAGCAAAGGATTTCTGTGACTCTGTGGGAATGACTCAATCTGTGAACTTTCCAACTTCTGGACGTGGTGATGAAAACTTCCCTGCCAATATCTCCTGCTCTTCCTCTGCACCAATTAGTTAATCTAATCAGATGCTTGTGAAAGTCAACATCTCTCTGGCTATTTTCAGAGAGCTGCCTCAATGCCAGTGATCCCTGGCATTTCACTCAAGCATATTGGAAGGGACTGCAAGCAGCGATCTCTCTTCAGGACTGGTCTCCCATTTCTACTGCCCTGATGTTAACTCAGCCTGGGAATTCTTCCAGAGTATCAATGAATCAACCTCTCTCTCTCTCTCTCTCTCTCTCTCTCTCTCTCTCTCTCTCTCTCTCTCTCCTCTCTCTCTCTCTCTCTCTCTCTCTTCTCTCCTCTCTCTCTCGTCCCACGTGCTCGAGCGTGCTTCTGTCTGGTCTGCGGCTGACTGCATACGCGCATCCGAGACGTCTCGTCTGGCGCATTACTACAAGAGGTCGACCATCTCATCATGGGAGAACACCTCGTCTCGCCTCCTCTGGGTTCGGCTGCCCTGGTCCGTTCTTTGGTGACTGGTGCTCCGGGAAGGTGGACGTCGAGCCGTGCGAACGTGTCCAGGTAGCCAGCACGTCTATTCCCTCAGCTCGTCTTCCCTCCAAGCTGAAGGGGTAATTAAGACCTCGAGGTCCATCTCCTTCTGGGTATCTGTGCTCGCGTGTGTGTGTCCGTGGGCCCCCTCTATAAGTAGAATTGTTAAGTGCTTTTTGTTGTACATTATTTGCATTGCTTATTCGGATAACTCTGCCCTTCTGTGCTCTCCTCGTCCCCCGACTATTGTTAATAAATTCTCCTCTTGTTGAATGTACCAGCTCGTTCTTTGTCATTTCTGCCATTGGTTTGCCATGGTGCGTATTGGGATTAGGAAGGCCCTTGCCATAATTGTGTATTTGGACCGACGGACCTCGGTAACCATCTGCTCGGGTTACACGTGGTTCGAGCACGGTAACGGCTCGTCCCGCTCGAGGACTGTCGAGGGTGTGAATTCCCCGTAAGCTTTGCCACGTGGGTACTTAGGTATATTGAAGTTTGGCAATGAACCCTATTCCACGCGGTCGAATTATTGGCGATTCATGGTCCTGTAAGGGACCTGTACCTTCGGACTTATCCGAGGGTCACGACCTAAATTCTGGTGTGTTCCCTGGAGCCGACTCTACTGCTCCCTCTAGCGGTCGTGCTCACCACCGATACCCGGCCCCACAACAATATTATCTAGCTTATATTATGTCAGTTATATTATCTATCTATTATACCGGTTATATTATCTAGCTATTACATTGGTTATATTATCTAGCTGTTATACAGGTATAGAGCTATTGTATCAGTTATTTTATACCGCTTTCATTATACTGATAATATACCAATTAGGGATCGGTCTGGCAGAATAGCTTACACCTAGAGGTATACACAGTAATCTTTGAGTTACCAATCCAAAACACTGAAGACAAAAAATAGATCTGACAAATGCACACAGGGCAGGCTTTTCATCAGAGGCCTCGTAGGATGATGCCCTCGTGAGATGTGAACTCCTGACACAGGATCAGCCTATTATATTTTAAGAACATGCAACACAGTGAGGAATTTCCAAGTCAAAAGTCTATCCTAGAATAACTAAGGCTTTGGGGAGAGAAGGGTGATGGTCAAGCGACTGCTATATATCGCCACTGAAGAGCAGGGGTTGAGTCGGCTTAATCTCAGACAACGCAATCTTTGGTTGTTTCCATTAGGAAGGAGAGAATTTCTCAGAGAGTCTTATTGCTACTTATGACACCTGGAATCGTATTTAACCTCCAGCACTGAGATCACACACATTTGATTGGACAGGACCATTTTTTCCCACATCCAAAACTCAAGGAATTAGTTTTTCCAACAACAAGGTTTAAATTCCATTAAACTGGCCTGTACGGTGAATGGAGTATTGCTAACTCCTCGATCAGGAAGACAATGACTCAAGTTGGACTAAATTCTTCTCCCTCTTGGGTGGAGGTTAATATAACAAAGAAAAGCACAACCACCTGTGATGTGCAGTATACAGAAGTGAACAGCTCTCTGAGAATTGTCATCTTCCAGAAAATGGAACGTCAGTGACTTTTTGGAGTCCTGGATGTGAGAGGTTTTGACTCTTATTTACTGGATTGAAGACCATGTCACTTATATCTCTCCTGACAACGTGACTTCAAATGCATCATCGAGTTCTGTTGTATGGATTTATGTATTTTGTAAGTAGGGTTACTTGGCTTGCTAATTCTTTGTATGCCGTTTGTGCAGTTAAGACCTTTATATAATGCATTGTCTGCAAACTCTTTGTCCTGCATGAGATATAGATACAAGCTCCTTCATGAGCCAATGTTGCCATTCTATTCACGGCCATACTCTTTCCAGAGTGTCAGCACCGGCTAAGTCGTGGTCAGAGCAGCACTTTGTAGTAGTAGTGGTAGAGTGACAAAAGTTCGCAAAAAACTCGTTGTCGTTGGTAACATCCGAATTCAAAACTGAAGGCTCCACCAACTATGGTATCGCTGCTCAATAGGCAAGCAGGTTAGGTTCTATGGCTGCTGAATCTTGAGCCTCACTGATTGAGATCCACTATAGTGGGGCAACTTAGCATAACAATTGTGCATTTTGTGAGGAAAGCACCAAATTTGGCACACTAGTAGCCTATCATATTATGAACAGATTTGGATATTGGGCCATCTCAAATTCAGCCGCTGATGGCTGTGGCAGCTATTTTCCACTGCCATCAAAAATTTTGAGATGGCCCAATATCCAAATCTGTTCATAATATGATGGCTACTAGTGTGCCAAATTTGTTGCTTCCTCACAAAATGCACAATTGTTATGCTATATTTAGCTAAGTTGCCCCACTACTATTCAAGTTGGTAGTGCCTTCAGTGTTGACTAAGGTGACAGTTTATAGTGATGTCAGGAATTAAACCCATTTTATAGTAAGTTGTCCTTTCAACAAACATAATGGCATTGCGTTCACTTGCACAATGGCAACAATGTTTTGAACCAATCCAAAGGTGCACTGATTACTGGCTGCAGAGGCCTCCACTTTATATTGTTATGGTTGTGCGTCTTCAATCACCGTCATACCACCCAGTGGGTATGGAACAAAAAGGTCTCCATGTCTCCTGGGGTAATTGAGCATGAATCAGTGTCTTCAGAACACACCAACTACAGCGAATCTGCCAAAAATGAAAAGCCGAGCAAAACTTTGTCAGCGATGCGCTTTTGTTGCATTTTAGTGCGAATCCAATCTGCCTGTCCAATGAGTTAATAAGCCAATTTTCACTAATTGTTATGGAGTCCACTCCAGACGACCACACAAGGTTTCATCAAAATGGCCATTTATTATGGGGGAGAAAAGGGGAAGATGAAGAAGAATAATAAGAAGAAGAAGAACATGGCTGAACAGTGGCGATCACAAGCAGTAACAACAATTAATGAAAAAAATCAACACACCCCAAGAACCACATAACCTTAACACGGTATGCCTTACCTCTTTCATTTGGAGGCACGCGGGACAGCGAAAGAAGATGACGAGACAGAGAGAAACTTGTTCCACTTCCAATGTTTGCACATGCAGTGTGGATTTGGTGTGCAGCAGACTGGTGTGGGGCTTGTCCTTGTGTGCCAGTATCAACCATGTTCCGGTGGGGAGTACGCATAAGACTCAACAAACCACGACTCATGTCATGAACCCGCACTATCAGGGACTCCAGAAGCATGCCAAACCAAGAAGCACCAGGAATCAAGAAGCACCACAAATCAAGAAGCACCATTAATTAAGGAGCACCAAAGGAACCAATAACCAGCAGGAACCACAGGAACCACACGCTCGCAGTACATGCACTTTTATAATGTTCCGTGGGCCCATCGGACCATCCGTGGTGCATACACATTGGCCAACGCCGCCTGACAGATGGCGATTGATGGCGGGTGCCCATTGTCTGACAATCCAGGAAAATTCCATGCTATGGACAGAAGATGTATTTGAGTGCCTACCTTGAGCTTTGAGCCTGACAGAGATCCATATACGGGCATTTTTCTGGTACATGTCGTGTCCTTGTGCTGACCCTGCAATCAGACTCATGGGCCATGCCAATTGGCTATTTAGGAGAGAAATACCAAATAAGAACAGATAACAATAGGGAAAGTTCAATAATCCATAGCGAGGGAAAGGCAGAACTTAGACCTTTCACCTCCCAACTTGGGCACAGACACTGGAGCGGGGGAGATGAGGTCTTTCTAAACATGTGCTCAACACGCTTTATCGTTTCCAGGAATTCCACCACACTTACGCTAACATGTACTATGAAATAACTATTATAATTTATCCCCCATTTTATCCCATCCACCAGGACCATAAACAATGTTATATTTCTGGTTACTCTCTCCTTTGCTTTTATTACCTTTACTAATTCCTGAGCAATCATTTGACGATCCAGTTCTTGCTGACTTGGCTTTTGTTATCTCTGCCACCGAAAGTGGAATGAGGTTATGTTTTCACCCCTGTTTGTCTGTCTGTTTGTGTGCAGGATATCTCAAAAAGTTGTAGACGGTCCCGGATAAAATTTTGTGGACAGGTTCAGTATGTGACAAGGACAAACTGATTAGATTTTGGTGAAGATCCGAATCCGGATCCGGCTACGTGAATTTTTTTTAAGTGATTCTTCACCATTGAGAGAGAGGGCAAAAACGATATCGTAGTGGATAGCATGATATTTCAAAGGTGCATTGGGCCCGATATGTTCTCGTGGATCAGGTGAGTGGCGGAGGTATGGCTCTACCAGTGCCCTTCTAGTTTTTATCCCCCCCGCGTGGCGGAAGGGGATATTGTTTCACCCGCGTCGTCCGTCCGGCTGTCCGTCTGGCTGGGCGTCAACATTTATAGCTGTGAGTGCGATAACTCATAAACTGTTCGCCATATCGATTTGAAATTTGGGTCACACATGTACCACCTGAAAAGGAAGAACCCTATTGATTTTGGGCTGGCGGTCCAAGATGCCGACTGGGGCGCCATCTGAAAAAAATGTTTTTTGATAAAATGGAAAACCGCTTATCTGATTTCAATTATTTTTGGTTACTACGTTCCTCACCCCTGGGGAACTTTTTCGAGATGATGACCAAATGGTGTCTTGTTTCCAATTCACCTCCCTCATTATCTGGAATATGATGACCTTTTTCATTCAATGGCGGGGATTCTCCATCTCTGATGGTATATTTCTATCATATCATTGTTTCCAGACACTGTATGGGTGGTTGTTGTTTGCGTTCAGATTGTTTTGCCCATTGTGTAGACGGGATTGTGGTCTTTGCTTCACTGTGGACACACCACACTTCAAACGAATACAGATGCACCTTCTCGGCGGGGTCTATCCTGTTTTTGCACATTATTTTACAGTTAAACCAAACATTCCTAGTTGTTCTGCATTTCCATCCACTTACACTGCTGATATAGTATCATCTTTGTTCCATGTTATATTTGTACAAATCTCATACAAGGGTAATCGAGGAACTTCCGTGCATTGTGTGCAACTCCAGACTGTCTTTTCTTTGTCTGTCTACCTGTCTGTCCAACACAAAACTGTGTTTCTGAATTTTCAACCTTATGCTTCTGGGTGGTATTTACCCATCATAAAGTGATATCTGTTTAAAACAATGTCCTTTTGGATACATCAATCTGTCCTGAAATCTACTAACAGGGTATCTGTTTAATAATTAAAAAATTTTAATGATGCAAAGTTCATTGAGGAGTTTGTACGTTATCACATGCAGGACAAAGGCATAAATTTTACAAGGATTACAAACATATCAGTAGACAATGGACAAATTATGACGGGAAATTGGATTTGAACCTGCGTTCCCAGGATCACAAGCTGCGTGCTCAGATGGGAATGCTAAAAAGGCCAACACAGCTTCAATTAATTATTGTTCACGTTTAACATCAAAGTTGCACAATGACATAATAAAAATAAATCTTCAAAAACAGCACTTTGACATAAGATAACAAGAACACGACGTCGTGCACAGCACGACGCTTGCAAAACTCCACAAAAACAAATTTGACCTCAAAAAAATAATTGGTGGTTGAAATCAATGACCGAATATGCAACTCTAAATTTCAAGTGAATCGGATGAAAATTGACAATTTCAGAAATTCGGCCTATGTTGACCTTTTGGCCGATGTTGACCTCCAAAATAATTGGCTGGTTGAATTCAGTGACCTGAAATATAAACCCTCTTCAAATTTCAAGTCAATCGGATGAAAATTGAGGATTTTAGAAATACTACCTTAGTTGTTGACCTTGGGACTATGTTGACCCTTTAACCTCAAAAACAATAGGCTTCTTCCTTATGACAAACTCTACCACGTGGTGAAGATCGGTTTAAAATTGACCTGTTGGCAACAAACAGACAGACAGACAGAATAACAAAATCGACTAACCAATATACTTGAAAAATCTTCGATTTTGCAAGGAACTAATTGCAACAAAGACGATTCCCTCTTCTGTTGGAGGGATGCAAAGCTGGCTGTCTCTTCTGCTAGCTTCTACTCCTATGTAAGTTCCAACAGTAGGATGCTATTGTGTGCTGGATCCGACTTCAAAATCATCGTTGTAGGTATGCCTCGGGAGCTGATGGGCACCACAAATTTGTGTTAGTCGTGGAAATGTCATGATGGTTATGGTCAAGGCACAGTTCAGGGCTTGCCCTACCTTCATTTATTATTGCAGTCTGAGGGTTTGTGTTGTGTTGTCTGCCAGTCCATAACATAAACCCTTATGTTGTTTTGCCTTTTATTTTTATTAACCACGCCACTGAAGGTGGATGGAGGTTATGTTTTCACCTCCGTCTGCTTGGCTGTTTCTTACATGGCAAAAAAACAAAAACAAATTTGACAAGTATGTTGATTGCTTCTGTTTGTTTGTCTATCCGCTCACGTTTAAACAACAAAGGGTCACAATTTTAAACCGATCTTCACGAAACTTCGCCAAATGGTGGAGTTGGTGGCCTGACAGAATCCTAGTTATTTTTGACGTCAAATGGTCAAAAGGCCATCATCGGCCAAAGGTCAGCAACAACGTTTTCAAATTTCTAAAATCCTCAATTTTCATCTGATTGACTTCGAATTTGAAGAAGATTTGCATAGCAGGTCACTGAATTCAGCCAAATATTATTTTTGAGGTCAACTTAGACCAAAAGGTTAACATTGGCCAGATTTGTAAAATCGTTATTTTTCATCCGATTGACTTGAAATGCAAACAAGATTTGCCTATTGCATCACTAAATTGGGAAACCAACTATTTTTGAGGTCAAAAGGTCAAAGGTCAACTCAAGGTCAAACTTTTAAAATCATTAATTTTTATCTGACAAATCGTCAATTTTCATCCGATTGACTTGAAATGCAAACTCCTCTCCTTCTTCTTTCGGCTGCTCCCGTTAGGGGTCGCCACAGCGGATCATCCGTATGTTCCGCATACTGATTTGGCACAGGTTTTACACCGGATGCCCTTCCTGACGCAACCCTGGTCGCTCTTACGACACAGGGATATGGTACACCTATTCTAACCGGGGCATACACCGGGCCCAGTACACTGGTACTCACTTCGCCGACCTCGGAAGGATGACAGGCAGTCAACCTCCTGGTGTGTATTAATTCAAGCAGCCAACGGGGCTTGAACTCAGGACCTTTTGGATCCAAGCCGCTACCCTAACCACGACGCCAACACCAGGCTATGACTTGAAATGCAAACAAGATTTGCATATTGCATCACTAAATTGGGAAACCCAACTATTTTTGAGGTCAAAAGGTCAAAGGTCAACTCAAAGTCAAACTTTTAAAATCATTAATTTTTATCTGACAAATCGTCAATTTTCATCCGATTGACTTGGAAATTAAACAGAAATTTCATAATGCATCACGGAATTTGGAAACGAACTATTTTTGAGGTCAAAAGATCAAAGATCAACTTCAAGGTCAAACTTCTAAAATCATCAATTTCAATCTGAAAAATAATCAATTTTCATCCGATTGGACCTGAGCTTTGATTAAGATTTCAATTTTAATCTTAATGAAATGGACAATTTGATGTATCCATGGCAACCTTTTAAGAGGGTGGTGGATTTTGCAAGTATCGTGCTCTGTACGACGTCTTTTCTTTGTTTGTTACTTACAAATCTAAAGATTTCGTAAGTATATTGATGACTTCCGTCATGTGTTGTGTTGTTTGTTTGTTGTGTGTGTGTGTTTGTGTGTTTGTGTGTTTGTTTGTAGGCACGATAACTCGAGAACGGAAGAAGCTACCAATGTCAAATTACACCACGTGATCCAGGAGGGTGATGGCTAGTGTGATTAGATTTTGCTAGAAACGGTCAAAGGTCAAGGTCACAGTGAGGTCAAACATTCGATTTTTGATGGTTTGGTACAGAATAATCGTAGAAACTTCTGGTTTGCGTCGCTACCTTCTCGAGAGACAGCTTTTATTAGACAAGGTCAGAGGTCAAGTTGACGATTTCGTAAGTACCAGTCTATGACTGCTTGTTTGTTTTGTTTGTTTGTTTGTGAACAAAATATCTCAAAAGGTTGTTGATGGATTCGGACGAAATTTGGTGGAAAGCTTGGGTATGTGACACGGACAAAATTATTAGATTTTGGTGACGATCAGAATCCATATCTGGATCCGAGAATTTTTTTAAGTGATTTTTCACCATTGAGAGATAGGGTCAAAAAAAACATGTAGCAAGATATCTGAATTAGTTGTGGACGGATTCGGACAAACTCGGTCGGCAGGTTGGGTAGGTAGCAAGGAGGAATTGATTCGAATTTGGTGAAGATCCGAATAAGGATCTGAATCTGAAATTTTTTTAAGTGATTTTTTTTTTTCACCATTGAGTAATTGTGCAAAAATGACATAGAGCAAGATATCTGAAAAAAAGTTGTGGACAGATTTGGACGAAACTTGGTGGTTGAGTTAGTTCGATGACAAGAACAAACCAATGAAATTTTAGTTCAGGTCCAAATCCAGATCCGGCCCATCAGTGGGAACTAAAACATAAACTAATCAGCCTAGCGGAGGTATACGTGCGATCGAGTGCCCTTCTTGTTATTTTTGTGCTGTGGCATTTGCACACCTTTTTCTGTTTTGTGCTGTGGTATTTGAGTGCAAATCTGACATTACCATGATGGGCCAAAATGACCTCGTTCTCAAGTCCTACTTTCTTGTTGTATGATTGTGAATGCAAGCAGCTATTTATTTTTATTTGATCTTATATAGATAAGGTCAATGAGGACAGGGTGAGAAATAGCCAGTGGATTATATTATCACCATGAATTATTTTACGATTTGCATCAATGTTAAGTATTTGCTATCCTTTGGTATGAATGAAAGGGAACACAAATCACACTAATAATAAGAATTTACTGAAGAAAAACAAAAGTATCTGACGATGAAGAAACAACCGGCATCAAACAACTTCTCCATCCCCGAAACGTCAACTCCAGATATATGAATATATTTAGACGTAAAATCTATACCGGTGGAACACCAAAGAAACTGCAAGATTGAGATATAAAGAGACGTCAGACAAAAGCAGGCAATCTCCCCCGGAAACCAAATTGGAAAAAAAATAAAGGAATGAATGTCAAAAGAAGACGACTAAACCACTTAGGATTCGCAGACCGGTTTCCTTTCCAACGACAATGAAGAACTTAAAATCATGATGGAAGAGCTCAAATTGAGGAATCAGAAGATCAACCATGAATTGAATGTGAAGAAGGCCAGGTATGGCCTGTACAGGAGGAGATCCAGATGTTTAAAGCCACATTCATGAATGTGTCTGTGCAACATAGGCTTTGTGCACTGGTGCGTTACTCTGGAGGAAGCGGCCACCGATGGTCAACATCCCTCGGCATTTATCCTTGATAGCCTATGGCAATTTTTGTTTGAGGTTGGTGTAATATTCTCCTGTGATTGTACTTTATTTGAGGTGAACTGCTTAGTCAATCTGCAGTATTCCCTTGGCATCCAAGAAAATTGAGGCCGTGGCGTTTCCGGCTAAGTGTCGAAAGCAAAAAAAAATTGATGGCAGTAATCCATCGTGCTTCCATAGCATGGATTCCGACTTGGTTTCAGGATTCCAGTGGTGTAGCCACATTTCATCACTAGTTCGCAGACAAGCGATAACATCTGCCAGATCTGCGTTGAGCAGTTTGAGTAGCTCACGATGTTGTCAATTGTGAATTCAGTGGTTTTGGGGGACCTATCTTGCTGAGATCTTTGACATGTCCTCGTATTAGTGGATGACGAATTATAATCTTGCTTTGAAAAAATTACAAGTTCTCTGGATATTTTGTGAACTTAATTGAACAATGCTCCATGATTAATGCCTCATTATGGGCAACAGTTTGGAGGTCAGTAACATCCACCGATGGTCCTGACCTGGGGTCATCTTGAAAGGACTCGTGTCCATGCTCAGTTGGACATCCATTTAGATACTGTTTAGTATGTGGTTGTATCTTCTCCGTATAAGGTTACAATATGTGCATGGATTTCTCCAGTACTGTCACCTTTGTTGAATTAAAATCTGGTGACGCCACAATGCTCAATTTTAGTAAGATCCATGACGTATTTTTGACAGGACATAAACTTTTTATACTTTGAAACAACAAATAATGTCGGATTAATTAATCTAATGTCATATAAGAAGCCTACATGACAGTTAATGAGCCAAACCGCCGTGGCTTTAGGGTGTCGATGAATACTCCGTTCCTGGAATGCCCATCGCACGACAGTGGAACATTGTCTCTGACAAAGAAAATGGAGCAAAGAATGATCATCCTGCAAAGAGCTGTTAAAATATGTTGGCGGAACAAAACAGAGGGGCAAGAAGAGAAGCCAACAGATCGAAACAAAAAAAGTACTTGGGCCAGACACATAGTATGGAGAACAGACAACCGAAGGACAACTATTATTACAAAACGGCAATCGAAGGAAGGACATGCAAGAAGTAGAGCAATTACATGGAGACATGGATTTTAAAAGTTTTCTTCAGTACAATGTGTCTGAATTGGAGAGAATAAAAAAAATAATGGATGAGACAGAGAGTAGCCTCCTCAAACAGTGTGCTGAAATAGGCAAGCCAAGTGAATCTTGCCCCGAATTATATTGTGGGGTTTTATCAGTAATGGCTTTCAAATTTAAGCTTTCATGAGAAGTGTTTCTCAGTGTGGAAGAGACAGTGAATTCAGGAACAAAATCCACATGTAGAACTACCGGGCGACTTGCTCCGTACTAAATCTCCGAGGTTATTGTACTTAGTTTCCGCCATAGAATGACACACATTTCTTGTGCGGCCTGTAAGGTCTACCTGCGAGCAGGACTCCCACAAGGGGCCAACTGTATGTTTTTATATTCAATGTAGATAAACTTTCCACATCAAGTGCGAATTTGGGAAAGTTGTGTTTACACTTGGACGGGCGATCTTTTATAATATTGGTTAAACTGCTGATTATATGGACTCATAGATGGAATCATTCGCAAGAATGCTGAGAGGTTTTACGGCAATTTCCAAGGTGTAAACCCCAAATGCTTATGATGACTACCTGCTGGGTGTGAAGAAACAAAAACACATTGTTGCATCAAGTTGTTGGATTCTTTCAATAAGTGAGGATCACACCACATAACTCAAGGTGCCGGCCTGCTTGGTGAGCAAAATCTCCGGTCTGGTAACTCAAGGTGTTTGTATTCCTTGTGCTTTTTTTTTCACCCACTTGCTCAGCTGCAGTTACTATGGCAACTAACCCTCCACTCCCCACACTCTACCCACCTTCATCCCTTCACGTCAGCTATAATTTCTATGGTAACCCCAAACCCACCCCCACGATCCCATTTCCCAGCGACAGATGCCATGGGCATTGTGTCTTCCTTTTCTAGTCTTCCCTCTTTGTTGCCATTCTCTTGATGTGCTCATCAAGTTATATTCCCATATCATGATGGAAGATGTGCTCATCTTGATGATTGCTCATCAAGAGCAGAGGGATGGGAAACAATCGGCCTAGTGATGGCCAAGGACACCGACATTGACAGAACAACAACGCTGGTACAGATAAAGTAAAAAAAAAAAAAATCAAATGATATCTTTATGAATTAGCCAATGTGAATGTTTCTTTTAGGGGGCAACAAGTATGCTTATCTTCAGATGGGACGTTATAGCCAGGTGTCCCTCCTTTGTTCTTGGTGGAAAGTAGCAGGTGGGAGCAATCGTCATTCAGAATGAGACAAGTCAACCCACAGTGAGTGGACTAGTATCGCAACATCAAATGGAGACCAGAGCAGTTTGGGTTGGCAGATTTAGTCTATCCTGAAGGTTGTTAATGAGCCAGCTGGGTTTTTTTTAAATGATAATCCCATAGCGAGGTAGCCATTCTCCTGAGACAAGCTCGATATTCCTCAGGATCAGAATCCAAATCCATTATCGTGTTTGAACCTTCAGCCGAATTTGAACCAACAGCTTGCAAAATCCTAGTCCTTTGTCCTCACCATTAGGCCATCACTGTACCCAAATTTTATAACTGTCACTCCTCTGAATATCATGTATACATATTTGCTGATGAAAGTTAAAGATCTTGCAGTGACTTTTGTGAAGAGAAGGTCATTGCGTGCCATCACCCATGGGCCAAATCCCAAATTATTTAACCAATTACTGCTAGGAAAAGCAATGGCAAACTAATGGGTGTATTGTCGGCTTAAAGACTGCATTGGCAACTCGGTGTTGGAAGTTCAATTCAATTGGTAGCCTCTGTGCCTCGAAGTTTCCGACATCTGGTTTTGGTTCCTGAAGGAATCTCATCCAACTCAAACTTCTGTCTGGTGTAGTGAAAACAGGGGATGCCATTTCCAGCTACTGTCCTGTCTACTCACACTCATTTGTTGATATTATAAACCCCCGTTGTATTTTTGTTTTTTTTCCTCCTAACAGTGAAACCCTGACTAAATTGCCAAATATAGGTCACATATCAGGTTGAGCACCTCGTTCCAACAGGACCATTCCTGGTCGTAACAGCCCAACAAGGCTTTAATGAGGGTTGATGCTAATTCATTCACACCGATCGTTATCACCCTCTAATCATTAATAATCTATTTATTAAAGTAGCCAATTTTTTTCTGCCTATCCCTCTGTCTGCCATGCTCTTTTCACTGGGTAGCATCTGGGATGTCATTACGGTATTACGTCCAGTACTAAACTAGGCCTCGATGGACGTCTCAACCCGTCCGTCCCATTATTTCATTGATGGCAGTTGAACGAACACCATAACCCATATATCTGACTATCTGACGTCCGTAGGCGACGAGCTGATTGTCAGACCCTCGGTGTCGAGATGACGGATTTAATAAGATGGCGGTGTAGAAAGACAGCATAATGTCAGGAACGTCATCTTGATGTTATGTCTAGCACTAGGCTAGCTAGGCCTTTACGGCGGCCTATTATTCAGGACTCAATGAGAATTGCATTTTGCAACTAGAAAAACAAAACCGATGTAACGTCTGATCCATGAGAACGTGAAACAAATTCATAATATTGTTTTTTTCATGAATAAGTATACATATTACGAAAATGAATGCTGGGTTGTTCTGGAATACATTTTTAAAATTTGAATATTGTCCGTCTATAAACTGTATTACTATAGTACTGTAACATATACAAGTTATGTTGTTCAACTACTGCCAGCGAAGTGACGGGTTCAATGCTTGTAATAATAATATGAAACAGAATGGCACTCGGTAGAGTGCATACCTCTGCCAGGCTGTAGGGTTAATGTTTTGTATCCCACTGATAGGCCGGATCTGCATCCGGACATGAACCAGAATCGAATCTGCTTGTTCTCATCACCTAACCAACTCATCCACCTCACTTTGTCATAAGTCGTCCACAACTTTTTGAAATATCATGCTTTTCATCGTTTTTGACTCCATCTCTCAATGGTGAACAATCACTTAAAAAAATAAATAAATAATTCTCATATCCGGATTCGGATTTTCACCAAAATCTAATCAATTCGTCCTTGTCACACACCCAACCTGTCCACCGAAATTTGTCTGAATTCGTCCAAGACTTTTTGAGATATCCTGCCCACAGACAGGTGGACAGACAAACAAACAAACGTGACGGAGGTAACCAGCATCACCTCATTCCAAGGAAATAACCAAGCATCTCAAAGGCACGCGGTCCACGCTTGACTGTGGCCCAATTCACTGCAGCCTAATTACCAGTTTGATCAATAATTAAAATAAATTTACATGAAACCAAAAAACGAGTTTGTGTTTCAGGTTGGCAATCCGATGGTACCCCTTCTGTGCTACCACCCGAATGCCACGTTTTCACCAAACCATACTCTCTCCGCTCTCGACTGCACCCCTTTGTTCGTGTGATTGTCCCAATTAGTTTATCCTTCCACGTCCTACTCATTTCTCAACAAAGTGGCATAACCGAAAAACAATTGTGGGTTACTAATAGCGATAATAGTTACAACAATAATGTACCAATAGATTCGTATTCAGACAGAGGCCCCGTGCTTTGTTATGCCATGAGTACGAATCAGGTCGGGGTCAGTGTGTGCTGACATCCTGGCACTGTTGTTAATATTGGGAAAGGAATTTATGGAAAATATATATTTTTTTAAATATAATTTTCCTGGCTCCTGGTGTGTGCTCCAAAGCATTTTATGCCAAAGTTGATTTTTTGCCAAGGCAAATGGCAGGAAGCCCTCATGGATGAAAAACGAGAAGGAGAATGCAAACCAAACTCGGCGTGCTCAGCACAAATCTTACTGTTTGCACATGAAGCATTATCAAAAATATCTTGTTTTTGTTTTTACCATTTGCTAACCCCCATGACCCCCCTACCCCCCACCACAACTTCCCACAACACAGTTATAATTACAGGGAAAATGGAGTTCCATCGGGTTATTTTTATAAGCATTTGGTAAGTTCTCGTATTTATGAAAATGTTTCCACCAATCATCGTTTTGTTTGAAGATTACAAACAGTGGGTGCCTGCTTGGGAAAAAAAAACAAAGGTTACAACAATGTGGGTAAAGCAGACCCGAAGGCTATTCGTTTTTCTCCATTGTTTACCCACTGGAACTGGTGCTATGGACCCAATGAGGAAAAGTTTGAGTTCATGTGCCAAAAAGAAAGACAATTTCTTCGAAACCAAAAGCACATTTCGCTTGTTTTCACACAAATTTCAGTCTCATTCAACCATTTTCCAAAACACTTCACACAATTCTCCTCATTCGGCACAATCTTCATCAAGGAAATCTCTTGTGTTCACAAGGAAAACACTGCCAATCAAAATACTAAACTTCAATCATCAATTGAACACGCTCAGACCTCACAGGTGAAGCACGAGTTGCTTTAATTATTCAATTAGCAATCAGAGCTTCAACACAAATCAAAGGGCTACAGGACTGGTGAGCTCTCCTGTGTTGGAGAACAATGACTGACAACATTGTAGCAAGAGGCAGAGAGAGAGAGAGA
>CM068967.1:43691439-43731485 GCA_035128595.1 Eptatretus atami
AAGGAGGGGTTAAAATTCTATGTTACTTGTGAACATAATTTAGGCCTGTCATATTTGTTTACACATGCCATTATATGTTTATTTTTGTTGTTGAAGTAATTGCCAGCACTCTGGCTACATTCCAAATTCCTGCCTGGACTGTGGGAAGCAAGTGGTCACATCTTTTTTTGGAGGTTCCTTGAAAGCAAGTCACACAACTTGCACAACACCAATTAGAAACGATAGTATTGTAGTTGCAAACAGCCAAAACCCATGAAATGTAAGTAAACAAGGCCGCGCGAGGTGTGGATCACCGAGGTAGGTCAACATGACATTTTCAAAATGACCCAGAATGTTTGGCGTGCATTCGCAGAAACCCCGAGAAACAACAATCTTCGGGGCATGTCAACATCTATTGTGCATGCACAACAGGGTTTGTTACCTAAATGGCTCACAAACAAAATCAGAAAATACTTGGGAAAGTACCTGAGAGAAAGCTGGGGTATGTCTCTCAAAACAAAAGAGCTGGAAGGAGACACCGTATCTGGTTTGAGTGCTTCGGAACACCGATGGAAAGGACTTATCTGGGGCTTGTGAATGCACAGGGTACGTTTAAAATCAACTTTTAAAATGATGATATTGGTATACCTGGTGTTGGCTTAATGGTTAGGGTGGTGGGCTTGGGCTCCTAGGATCTTGAGTTTGGATCCTGAGTTCAAATGCCACTCAGCTGTTGAATTAATACCAGGTGGGGCTGACTGCCTGTTGTCCTTCCGAGGTCGGCAAAATGAGTGCCAGCATGCTGGTATCCTGTGTCGGAGTGGTGACCCGTCCAGGATTGTGCCCAATAGCCAAGGAGACTGCTTAGGCAGCACCAATGCTCTGCACAGAGTGTGGTCCGGATGGATGGATGGATATTGGTGGTTTGGTTCTGGGGCCACAACACAAATTACATGAGATTTTTTTTTGCATCTGTTCCTAAAAGGAGAAGAGCATGTGTGTATCATTGTCAATGCCTCCATATCCGGGCTTCAGAAGGTGGAACGGAGCCCTCCCAGGTCTCAAAGTATCCACGTGTGTGTGTGTGTGTGTGTGTTTTTGTGTGATGTTGATTGCTTCCATTCATAGGATATGTTAGGAACTCAAGACCTCTCGTCCAAGGATATTCCCCTTATTTCTGATATTTCCATGAGTCTGATTCGCATCCAGGAACACAATTACAGTGAACCATTTTGAAATTGCCACTCTTTTATCTAAATTCTGAAAATTATGTTAAAAAGACTATTTCGCTTTAAATTTTGCCCGAGCAACGGTAGGGTGGAAGAGCTCCCCGTCTCGCAGAAGTGAGTCGCCGAAATCTCACACATAGAGCATGCGCGAAAGGCCTCATGAGCCTTCATACATCATTTTGAAAGTCCTGTAGTGGCTGGAAGGCAATTCGCACATTCTTCTTATTCTTTCCTATGGAGTACGGGTCTGTGGGGTAGCGTTATTGGCTGAGGGTGACGCTTTTCCACTGCTCTCTACAGGTTAGGGTAGGAATTTGGAATTTGTTCATGGTGCCGGCGACAGCTCGCCCTCCTCTTCGCAAAGGACAGCACAGGATCATTAACGTCAACCACCGAATGCTGGCAGATGGGACTCCAGTTTAATGTCCATCCAAGAGAGGGCACACACATATTCATGAATCACCCTGCCTGTGAAACACCAGGATGACAGTTCATAACTGGGTCTGGATTCTAACCCAGGCTAGACAGCTTAGAGGCGAGTGTGCGTACCTGTAGGCCATCTTGCTGGCCACACAAATGGACGACCTTACATAGTGAACACTACCTTGCAGAAATTTGTCCAACTGTGGCCACATTGTCCCACTGTCAATATGTTGACTTTTAAGCCCCTGTCTAATTTTGCTCTTTTGTTCTTCGATGAGCTGAGAATTCGTTTTCAAAAAAGTAACAACTGTTCTGTTTCACTATAAATTTATGAACTTGGTATTGTCCGTGACTTGTTGTTGGCCGAGTCAACAAAAGCTAACTTTATTTCCAAATCACAAGGCGTGTAACAGAGGCTTCTGTTCTGTGGAATACACAAAAAGGAGAATGCCTTCTGTTCGCCCAAGTGGCTGGCAAGAAAACAAATCAATACATGAAAAAAGCGTAATGCTGTTGTGCTACGGCTGACCATGCATCAACATCTCTACCATACACGACCTATCAAACACGGAGATGGTTAAAATTACCTAATGCTGGATGGAATTGCGGGAGAGGAGAGGGGCTCTAGCCATGCATCATTGAATGTTGGGGGAGGTGTTTAGCGTTTACATAATACTTGTTTTTTTTTGACAGTTGTAAATAGTTTGTAAATTACAGGCTGAGTGGCCAATTTCAGTGCACACCAGTGTAAAAGGTTAGTGTCTTCACACTTATTTTCAACTCCTCTCTCTGCTGTGTGACCTGAATACGTGTAGGCATACAATATATGTATGTATGCATGTGTAAAGATATGTATGTATATATATATATTTATATATTATATATATATATATTATATATATATATATATGTACATATACACACACAAACACACACACACACACACTAGCGAGGTGTGTAAACATACGAACATTGTTTCCCCATTGTCCGAGTTGCTCACCTGCGTTTGATTTCTCATTTCTTTATTTTCATTTTTTTTCATTTATTTATATTTTCATTTATGGATGTTGTCTGACGATTCTGTGATGTTTTTCTGGTGTACTACTTTCGATGTCGATTGGCACACAAATTTCAGCTTTCTACGTCACCCGGAAGGCACTGATCTTTAATATCAGTCAGTGAGTCAGTGAGTCAGTGGTTAGAAAGAGCTTTAGATGTAGATACTAGCAAATACAACCCGTCGCTTCGCCGACGGGGGTGTTAAGGTGGGGGAGGAGAGAGGAGAGGAGAGAGGGAGAGAGAGAGAGAGGAGAGAGAGAGAGAAGAGAAGAGAGAGAGAGAGAGAGAGAGAGAGAGAGAGAGAGAGAGAGGAGATTGGGGAGAGGAAAAAAAGAGAGAGAAATGTGAAGGGTGGAGGTGGGAGAGAGAGGAGGGAGGGGGGGGGGGAGAGAGAGAGAGAGAGAGAGAGAGAGAGATTGGGGGGAAGAGGAAAAAAAGAAAGAAATGTGAAGGGTGGAGGTGGGGTTAGAAATGAGAATGATATATTATGCTTAATGACCGAACATGCACACACAAAAAAAACTCATGCCAGAACAGCTGTACACATGACGACACAACAGAGTTTGTAATGTAACACCGGACAACACAACAGAGTTCCACAAAAAACTCATGCCAGAACAACACAACAGAGTTCCACAAAAAACTCATGCCAGAACAACACAACAGAGTTCCGCTGGCACACCGGCGAAAACTTTGATATCCCAGTTCCAGAAAAATTGTGGGAACATGAACCAAAAGCAATCACTGAAAACATGGAAGTACCTTCCGCCCACGTACGAACTAATGATCCCATGGAGCGTGAACATCGAAAACAAAGAGTTGCGACCACATATCATACATACTTAGGTACTAAAAAAGAGAATAAGGCATTGCTTATTGAGGTGTTAGTATCAGTGATTTTGGACTAAAGAATGCAGAAATCAAGAATATGACAAAATACCAAGACCTCAAGAATGAAGTGAAAAGATCCTGGAAACTGAAGAATGGCAAAATTGTACTAGTGAGAGTTTGAGCTACGGGAACGATGCCAAAGAACCTCACAGAGATATTAAAAACATCCCTGGGAATATCACTACAAACGAACTACAGTTGGAAGCTGTCCGGGGCTCAGTGATGGATCTGATAGAGAGCCCTCGACACAAAACTTTGAGAACAGAAAACTTCACAGCTTGATCCATGAATCGTGACCCCTTACCGAAATGGAGGAGTATACTTTGATACCTGGGATGACTCCATTCCACCTTCTGAAACCCACATATGTAGATAACTCACACCACAACACACACACACACCACACACACACACACACACACACACACACAACACACACACATACACACATGGAAGTGGATACTGTGAGTCCTAGTAAGTCTCTGTTTCACTCCCTGATGAAACCCACCCACATGGGAGATAGCAGGCGACAACAGCAACTTCCACATATGTATATACACACACACACACGATTACTTTGAGACCGGGGCAGGAGCATTCAAAATCAACAGCTTGTACATGCAGTGACCTTTGCACCCACCGTTCAGCCCAAATCTGATTTGTGCATGCTACAGTCCCCTCAAGAGAAGAGGAAGGGTGGGGACCAGGGGGAGGATTGGGAGAGAGAGGGAGGGAAGGGAAAAAGGGGGGGTGAAGAGGGTAGGGGTCAGAGAGACGGAGAGAGAGGTCGAAAAGAGTGATAGGGGTGGGAGAGAGTGGGTAGGGTTGAGAGGGAGAGGGGTGAGGGATTCCGGCAGATGTGATGCACCCAGTTTATCGTCCATCCAAGAGAGGCACACACATTGTTGAATCACCCGGCCTGTGAACCACCGGGATGAGAGTTTACAGCTGGGCCGGGATTCGAAGCCAGCCCACACAGAGTGAGCATGCATACCTCTCGGCTTTCCCGCCATGGTGTGGAAATTCCTCACTTCATAACTGAAAATATTTTTTTCTCATTGTAATCATATAATTCATTTTGCCTTTCTACCTCTGGTATAGAACCACGGTATCGCAATTGGACTTTGAACACGCCAAGTGGCTTCACCCAGCAATGCACGAAACATTTGAAGAAACTTTTAAAAGCAAAAACGTTTTAATTTTTATTTGAATTTATCTATGCCGAAGTGACGGGTTCGTTTAATGGAAGAACAAAAAGGGGGAAACATCATGGAAAATGATATTTCACATTGTTTGCAAGCCAGCCACCACTTATTGCACTGCAGAACACACACAACACATGGCAAACACAGGCGAGTAAACCCTGAACTTTGCTGAAGTCGATCAACGCACAGTATCCAGTGACAGTGTGAATACTGGAGAGCACTTTCCAAGTGGCTTAAGCACTCCAATGAAACGGTTGATAAGAAACGGCTCGCTTGGCATGTGATTCGCAATCACCGGACCGTCATATTTCCCACATGCACCTCCGGGAGACGCCCGGAATGTCAAATATGTCTGACTTGGACAAATGAACACTCTTAATGAATACTTCCTTAGGGGTAGGAACTGCTTGCAAGTTCGATTCTGGAACTGAAATTTTTATAATCCAGCTCAGATTACGTATGGGTCTGTGCCTGCGTGGCTATGCCCGCTGTCACCCCTGTTGAATGTGTGCAATGTGAAACGTAAACACATTACACGGGTCGAAATGTAGTCGTGCAGTGCAAAAGCTGGCTGGCTTCACGTGTAGTAAGTGCGAAAACGATGCATTGTTGCCCTGCGTTCAAAATTACATACGGAGACAACACAGGTTGGACCGATGTAGAGTTTGACACCTATTGAAAGTTGATAGTGTGAAAAGGTCTCAATTTCTTAATGATTCGCAGTGGACAAAATGATGTACAACTGTTGTAGTGCAATTTCTCCTGTTGTTTTTCCATGGAGGTAACTCACACACTCTAACTGTCCCTCTCTCTCTCTCAAATGTCCATTCCTCAGGCTGTGCCGAGTGCTGCATCCGCTGCCTGAGTGGTGTTCCATATGCCTCTCTCCTTGCCACCCTCCTTCTGTATGCTGGCGTGGCACTGTTCTGCGGCGGGGGCCACGAAGCGCTTTCCAGCTCTCTTGCTGTGCTTGATACAAAGTTTAGCTTCCCGTACAAGTCTGACATCACACTCTTCACAGTGTAAGTGTCAATTTGGCCTCTTCGGTATGGCAGAATAAAATGTAACTTGATTTATTAGTCCCAGCATAATCATCTTAATCTGGAACTAAAACACCTCCCTTAGCAGTTACTGAGTTTGACAATATTGGTGAAGAAGTAAGGAGATTCCACAATAGGATATACCCATGTAGAAATTAGAGTGAAGTATAGCAGGCCGATACACCTGCACGCTTCTGCCCCAGTTGCCAGGTACCCTGGCCACCCCCACCCCTTCTAATTAAAAAGCCAAATCTGTTGAGTATAGACTCTTTCTGGATCCTCGAGGGTTTGCATATGAAGGAGTGTATGTTTATTGTGGGACAGTGGTGCCTGCTGTGGGTGGGTTAGCATTGTATGGAATCCTTCTGGGAGAAGGATTCAGTTTACAATGCTCGCAACGCTTGACTCTAACTGACGGTGAACTGAGGATGAATTCCTGGAGGTCCATTACCCATCCTTGTCGTTGTGAGTCCTGCAAGCGCTTGCACTTTTTCCTTTGATCCAGTGATGTGCCCCCAAAGTTTTGAAAGCACAAAACTGGAGTGGGATGATGAACTCAACGTGGACCTAGAGGAAACAAAGATAGGATAGGTGTCTTCTTGCCTTTTCTTTCTTTGTTGCTGTATTTTTACTCATTGTTCCAGTGCATCGTTCGGTATGAGTCCCTGTATTTGTGCTTGCCCTGCTTGTATATTCATTATCAGTCACTTTGTATGCTTATTTGCAGAGTGGACATCTTCCAGTACATAATCTATGGGTTGGCTGCTGCTTTCTTCCTCTTCGGCATTCTTCTTTTCACCGAGGGCTTCTTCACCTCGGCTGCGATTCGAGATAACTACGGAGATTTCAAGACTGCTGCCTGCGGCCGCTGCATCAGCGCCTTTGTACATTCGCAACATCGTTCACGAAGATGCACACATGAGTGATAGCATGTTCAGTTGTTGGACATCCTCAATGTCAGGGTTCTTCTTCTTATAAGTGTTATTATAGTTCTTGAGAGTCACAAAGATAGTCTTTATCAATATTAAACAGCCATTTTATGAGTAATACAATAATAACCGCATGCCACGATGCAGCACGATGATTTGCTTGTGCTTTGTTGATAAACTATTTTGATTATTTTATTCTTCAACAAAGATACGACTCATCGCTCACTAATTTATAAGAACTCTTGTTGATAATTTTTCACAATTTCATTCCTTTGATCAGTGAGATAAACGAAATCTATGAGGAATTCGAGTGAATTACACTTTTAGTGCAAAGCACAGGAGAATAGTCTGGCCCATTGACTTTTACAGCCACCTCCTGGGAAGAAGTCAACCACAATGATTGGATTATTTTTCTACAAAACATTCATTTTCCATAAAATTATATGAAATGAAATTGACAATTGTTTGTAAATGAATGGACGGAGTCGTCCCTGAAAGCACAAAGTTTGTGGCGAGGACACCAAGTCACATATAGACCAGACAAGGTGGGGGCAGGAAGGTTGTGCCACCTTTAAGGTAATTAATGAGTCATCGGGGTTTTAAATGACAATTCAATCGTGAGATGGCAGTTCTCCTGACACTAGCTCAAATTCTTGAAGATTAGAATGCAATCTTTAATACTACTACCTTCAAACTGGATTATGAACTAACAACCTCAAGGATACCAGTTCAGTGTCCTCACCATTAGGGCACCAGTGTACTGAGATTGCAGGTTTAAGTACAATTTGTCGAAGAACTGATACTCAGCGCTACAATACGAGACTTCCAGTCAAGTTTCAAGAGTGCAGTCTCACGTACCCTGAGTTATCTTCAGTGACAAATTATTTTGTGCCAACCAACATCACCCCTTTTCATATGTTCTCTCCTGCCAAATCTACGATTGTTTCCTTCTCTTATGTACTCCAATCTGACCTTTTGCCAGAGATTTTATTTAAAGTGTGGAATTAAAGTTCCAGTGGTCAAGTTGAGTCGCAAGTTTAAACACTCAGGTCTAAAAGGCAGCAGCTTTCTTAGTCTCGATTTGAGTCATTGAGAAAAATACGACTTGCGTCCACGTCTCTGGCTCGAGTTCCACAGACGTGTATTAAACACATATTAAGCACATCTCCAAGTTGATACAAAGCAAGAATGTTAAGTGCTGATTGTCATTATCAATATCATGCACTGGAAATTATACCACACACTGGCACTGACACCATGCACATGGCACGCACACGCACTGGCACCGACACCACGCACTGGCCACACCATCACACACTGGCACCGAGACCACGCCACTGGCACCGAGACCACGCACTGGCACGAGACCACGCACTGGCCCGACATCACACAGCTGGCACCGAGACCACGCACTGGCACGAGACCACGCACCACGAGACAACACACTGGCACCGAGACACGCAACACTGGCACCGAGACACGCACTGCACCGAAACCACGCACTGGCACCGAGACCACGCACTGGCACCGAGACCACGCACTGGCACGAGACCACGCACTGGCACCAGACCAACACACTGGCACCGAGACCACGCTCTGGCACCGACACCACACACTGCACGGAGACCACGCACTGGCACCGAGACCACGCACTGGCACGAGACCACGACTGGCACCGAGACACGCACTGGCACCAGACACGCCACGGCACGCGGACCACACACTGGCACTGACACTGGCACTGGCCAACCACCACGCACTGGCACCGAGACCAGGCACTGGCACCGAGACCACGCACTGCACCGAGACCATGCACTGGCACGACACCACAGACTGGCACCGAGACCACGCACTGGCCCTGAGACCACACACTGGCACCGAGACCACGCACTGGCACCGAGACACACACTGGCGCACACGAGACACCCGCACTGGCACCGAGACCATGCACTGGCACCGACCACCACAGGACTGGCACCGAGACACCACTGGCCCTGACCACACACTGGCACCGAGACCACGCACTGCACCGGACCACACCAGACTGGCACCGGAGACCACGACTGGCACCGAGACCAGGCACTGGCACCACACCGACAAGCAGCTGGCACCGAGACCACGCACTGGCACGAGATCCATCACACTGGACGAGAAAACACACACACGAACACACTGGCACCGAGACCACGCACTGGCACCCAACAGACCATGACACAGGCACCTGAGACCACCTAGCAGCACCAAGTACGTGCACCACTGCTACGACACCACGCACTGGAACGAGACCACGCACTGGCACCCGAGATCCATGACTGGAACCAAGCACCACTCACTGCACGACACCACACACTGGCACCGAGATCATGCACTGGCACCAAGACCACGCACTGGGCACTGACACCATGCACCTGGCCAGTACTGACAACCACACATTGGCACTGACACCACGCACTGGCACCGAGATCACGCACTTGCACTAAGACCACGCACTGGCACTGACACCATGCACTGGCCAGTACTGACACCACACATTGCATCGACACCCATGCACTGGCACTGACACCACGCATTGGCACCGAGATCACGCATGGCACCAAACCACGCACTGGCATGAACACATGCACTGCCAGTACTGACACACACATTGGCGTTCGGTACACCAGTCACCTGACACCATGCACTGGCCAGTACTGACACCACACATTGGCATCGACACCATGCACTGGCACTGACACCACACACTGGCACCGAGATCACGCACTGGCACCAAGACCACGCACTGGCACTGACACCACACATTGGCGTCGACACCATGCACTAGCACCGAAACCACACACTGGTATAGACTGCACTGACAATCATTACAACTTTAGCATCCCTATCTTCACTGTATCTGTCAGCAACAACCCTTGATCTCCCCAACCTTTATGTACCTCGAAAGACTACAAAACTCACTTTTGACAATCATTCATCAAAACCAATTACAACAACCCCCACAATAACTACAACCTTCTCATGGTTCATACTTGCTTCTTCCCCTCTCTTACCAGTTCCTATTCCTGACGTACATTTTGACTCTCGCCTGGCTCGGCATCTTGGCGTTCTCGGCCCTGCCCGTGTACCTGACGTACAGCGTGCAGATCGCATGCAATGAAGCCGCCATGAATACCACACAAGTGTGTGTTGACCTTCGCCAGTTTGGTGAGCCCCCATCATGCTATACATTCATTCACATATTGCTGAGCCTCACCATGCCTCATCACATCCGGATGCACATCACCGGAGAATGTATCTCCTCTCCACTGTCTGCTACATGGTCTCGGTTCATGCTTCGGCACACATCTCCCCTACATCATCTGGACTCCTCTTTGGCACCTTTTAACACCCTGATCTTCTCTTCTTATCGACAGGGATCATTCCATGGAATTTCACCAGTGGCAACTTGTGTGATGAAAAGTTGTTGGACATGTGCTTGAGCCAAGAGGTATGACAAGAAATTATTATTGTGACTAAACTGAGCAGCAGAAGAATTCATATTCTTGTTTGTTAAACCCAATGTAAATTTAAGTCACAATAATAAAGAGTTATTTTTCCGGTATAGATTACATGTGTAACATGAGAAAGTTTGGTTATGGTAACATTGCCAATATTAACAAGTAAAAGAACAATCAGAGATTGTCGACCCCCCGCCAGGACATCTTTTGAGTGGTTATTTTTTATAGGTTTTAGGGTAAATCCAATATGGCTGCCAAATAATGTGACCTGCGATGTCACATGTGTGACCCTTTTGTTCCTCTTGAATAGGCCGGTCATAGGTGTAAAGTTTTGGTTCGATCTGTGTAGCCATTTCAGAGAAGAAGATTTTTGAAGGTTTAAAAAATATATATATATATATATATGGTTGCTGAATCAGGTGACACGATGAGGTCATCAAAAAAATTTTGTGGATCATTTTATTCCTAGATGACCCATAAAAATGTTCATACTGATCGGATGTAGCGTTCTGCATATCATCACCCTCATAACAAAAGTGCCCGTCATTTTTTCCAGTTTTTGAGATTTTCTTCCTAGTCATCCATCGCCATGACGTAATCATAATAACGAGTAACAAGATTTGTGTTTCATTTAGCTTCCATTAATAACTCTGTGCACAAGAAATAGTGAATAAATATTCGTTGATGAAGAATTGCTGCAGTTTTTTGTTTTTCTCAAAACTGGAAAAAAAAAAAATGATTTAGGCACTTTTGTTATGAGGGTAACTATATGCAATTATGACGTCATGACGAAGGTACCTATGACGTCATAAAAATATCACACTCATTCCCCATAGTACTTGCTTGAGCCAAGTTTCAATTTTTCCTTGGTACGGTTTCAGAGATACAGAGGTCCAATTTTTTCCCCGTTTTTCCAATATGGCTGCCACACCACGTAACCGAGACGTCATAATTTCACTAAATCATACTACATAAGTTATCGCACCAATGGTAGAAAAATGATCCACAACTGCAGGGTCTACCGGAGTGCTCAGTTCTTCAATACCGACCATGGCTTTATTGTCGCAACTTTGAATTTGCAGCTTAAATCCGGGAGAATGGTACCATCCCAGCTGAGTCTGTATGTTGGCCAGCTCAAGGATGAGAGGGTGGCTGAGGAATTTGCGGACAGGCTGAGTGGGGATTTGGGGCGTCTGGGTGCTTTGGGGAATCCTGAAGAGTTGTGGAGTGCCTTCAAGACCACCGTCCTTGAAGTTTCCGGTGAATGTTTTGGAACTCACCATAGAGCGAAGAAGAATTTCGTCTCTCAAGGGACACTGGATACCATTGACCAGAGTCACATAGTCAGGCTTAATGACCGAGCTGAGCTGTTCAGGGAGTTGAAACGTAAAGCTGTACGTGCGCTGAGGGTGGACAAGGAGGGTCTATGTGTGAGGAATCTGTGAGGGGGTACAGCATCACCTGTGCTCAAGTAATTCTCGTCCTGCTTACAGGAGAATTCACGCGTTGTGTTCCTCCAGCTTTCTTGCCAGGTTTCTTGCCAGGTTTCTTGCCAGGTTTCTTGCCAGGTTTCTTGCCAGTTTCTTGCCAGCTGTTCTTGCGGCTTCTTCCAGCTTTCTTGCAGGTTTGCTTGCCAGGTTTCTTGCCAGGTTTCTTGCCAGGTTTTGCCAGGTTTCTTGCCAGGTTTCTTGCCAGGTTTCTGCCAGGTTTTTAGAGACTCTCCTGCCAGTTTTCTTGCATTTGTGCTGATGATTATTATTGCAACAACTTGTGTAATTATACTGATTCTGTATTTTTAATCTGTTTCATTTTACCAACTCAAAGTTTCATTCCATTGTATTTGAAGTTTTTTATTTCAATTAAAAAAAAAAATCAACCTCATTTTGAAAGCCACAACCATGACTCTTCACATGTCTTCAACCCCTTTTATCCCACCCTCTTTGTCTTTTCACAGTTCAAACTCAGTTACTACCTTTACATTGTAGCCTGTGCAGGGGCTGGAGCTACTGTGATTGCCATGGTAAGGGATTCTTCTATTTGTATTTCAATCATCATTCCATTGTGAAGCATCATCATCGGAATTGTCTAAGAATCACCTTCATCTTTAAGCATCGTTATCATGTTGATCAGCCTGAAAATCATTTACATTATAACCACTATAACTATCATTCTTGTCTTAATCGCACATGCCGGCATCAAGAACACAACTTTCCTTTGACTGCGCAGCCAGATTGTGACCGATGGCAACGAATGTGCTGGCAAAGTCACATGACGCACGATTATCCTCTCTCCCCTCCCTTCCTCTCCTCACTCATGCCTTATCCTCTATATCTCTCTCTTTCTCGCTCTCTCTCTGCTTTGTGTCTGTACGTCTGGCTTCTGCTGCCCCCCTCCATTCAGGTTAGCTTATGTATGATATCCGCTTCGAACTTCGCTACCTTGCGTGCCCGCGGAGATGCGTACAGCACCAAACTCTGAAATCAGTGCTTATTTACTCATCACACACCCTCACTCACTATATTTCTCTTAGTTTATCTCTGCATTGCTGAGTTATTTTAAAGATTTGGTGATTCCACACAACCCCCACCACCCCTACCCACTCCTGAAGGATGGTCTCTCTCTCTCTCTCTCTATCTCTCTCTCTCTGCCTAAATGGATGACCATCAGATACAACTTCGGTTGTGGACCCGCTGTTCAGAGAGGTTTGGGATTGAAGGGTCAAAACCTCGATGCTGGGCGGTGCCTTGCCGACGATCCTGGCGGTCATCAAATCAGATACTGAATAAGCTGAAGCAATTCTTCAGATCTCTCTCCCTCCGTCTCTAGTCATATAGGAAAAAAAAAATGGAGGAGATCATACGCAGCTCAAACGACTGCTGATTTATCCTTTCCTTTGTGAGATCACATGACAATTGTACAATACTGTGCAAAGATAGCCCTCTCGCTTTTATAGCCATACTTAGAACACCCGGCAAACGAGTAAGACTATACGCGTCAGCGATTCCTAATGTCTACCTGAGATGTGATGAGGAAACAAGTCAGGTGACCACCTGTGATTGTGTTCACAATGGGTATCACCGAGAATGTTCCTGTGAGAAAGAAAATTTGGCCAAGAGAACAGGACAGGAAGGTCAGCCGAGGCAACGGCACGAATGAAGTTGCGTTTCTACAACAGTTCAGGTCACACACAGCGAGGTTGAAGTGATTGATGATGTACCCGGACAATCTCCCCCTTTGTTCTTTTCTTTCCTTTACACGCTCCACATTTATTCATACCTCTTCTTCCTTATTCATTACAATTATTCCTCAACCTCGTGGTACTTGTCGTTTTCAAAACACCTGCAATGAAAGCAAAATCCATCAATAAGACACATTCAACAACCTGTTTTATGACTATGGTATAAACAACAACAATGATGATTAGGGAGTTCGTAGAACACGTTACCCCTCCCCCGCGCGGTGTTAAAGTCTTTACTTCAATTGAAATAAAATAATGATTTTAAAGAAACAATTACAGAAGTTTAGTGCAATTGAAGCAATGTTACGCACCACCTTATTTAACACGTCCAATTACGGCAAAACTCCAGGTTCTTCGAAGTGACAAAAGGCGATTTGTGTTCTCCGGTGTTCAAGTACCGTATAATATCAATTTGAATAAAATAAAGATTGTTAGGTCTAACTCTTTAAAAATAAAGATTGTTCTCACTCTTCCACGAGCCTTGAACATCAAAAAAAAATTAAAAAATAATATAAAATAAAGGTCGTATTAAAACATTTATCCCAAAGTTTACGGTCGTTGACACAGTGGCTGTTACACCACCCTATCTAACACGTCACATTATAGTTATTCGTGCCTGTTGTTTGTGACTTTTATGACATCCTTAAAAACAGTAAGTTTCCTGTTTGGAATGATTTTCAATTTTGTTTGACTGCCAGACAAGGGGAAAACAATTACCTCACCCCTCTGTGCGTGTGCGCACTCGAGACGACATTCCGTACAATCTGCCAAATTCAGAGCCAAAGTATTGATTAAACTGCAGGTTCGTGTTCCGATTCGCGTTCTACACCGTGTTCGAAATACAACATCCAATTGAAATTCAGTAGCCCCTCGATCACAGACAGACATCTTCACTCTTTAGAACGTACGGACAGAGTGAACCAATTGATTAGCCCCGCTTTTCGCCTAGTGGGCGGGGTAAAAACAATAGCAGTACCAATATGTAACTAACTTCATATGTATTCACAAAGTGAGTGTTCGGGTATTTTCCCATAACAAACCCCTAAACCAAGATTTGTGAACAAGGCTTTCACCACAAACCGTTTGCACACATTACGGTATTATAACTGCTCGAGTTTTATTGATGTTTCGTGCCATTTATCGATAGTTTGTTGTGGTGTAATATGGAGTAAAACAAATTCGTTTTGTCCTTAAGTGTGTAAGTTGTTCGTGTTACTACAGTGTTCGCATTGTTTCCATTAATTATAGTTACTTCTGCTAGTTAGTTTTTTGGCGCTAAATGGAGAAGCTTTTCTGTGCTCGGTGTTGCTTTGCTAGTTTACATGTGCAGCAGGCCTCGGCCTAGCAAACCCTTGCTATAATCCCATGACTCTCCTTGGTCAGCTACACCATGAAAGCCTGCGTGCAGTAAACCTTGGCCTAACATTGGCCTACCCAACGATAAACACATGACTATTCAGTACCAGCTACACCATGAAAGCCTGCGTGCAGTAAACCTTGGCCTAACATTGGCCTACCCAACGATAAACACATGACCATTCAGTACCAGCTGCACCATGCTAGTATGTGTGCAGCAAGCCTTGGCCTAGTACTTAGACTATAATCACGATTCCCCTGTGCCAGCTGCACCATGCTCGCCTGCTTGTTCTACGCTTTGCTCTCCTCTGCTGTCCTATCCTCAGTCCCTGCTTCACGGAATCTTTCCGATTCTTTTTCTACAAACCTGTTTTTCAGTCTTTCCTTGTATACTCTTCCCATCACTCCCCTTATGCTGTTTCTCCCCTACCTTGACCTGCCACCTTCAAGCACCTCACTTTTTAAAATCCATGCCATCATTTTCACTCTGCTTTACTTCCATTTTTCATGTCTAACGCTTTGTGCTGTCCCTTCATTCTCATGAGCATTATTCCTCATGATTTAATCGCTTCCTTTGTTGCTCATCTTCTTTCTATTTGTGCTGCCCTTATTCACTCCCTCATTGCTGCTTAATTCCCACGATTCTCTACCCCCACCCTTCAACTCCATTTCCCAAACCCAAATTCCTGCTCTCCTCTCCTCTTCCCACTCCCATGCCCCCTTTTCTCTACCTACTCCCACTTCCCTGTGTACTTTGCTCCACTCTCCCTCCCACCTTTCCCCCTCCCCAACACCTTTTTTTTCAAAACCCACGTTCCAGATCCATTTCCTGCTGGTGCTGGTATCCAACCGAGCGTCGGTGCAGTTGCACCGCAGGCTCAGCCGCTTCGACTCGATGCATCCTCCTGGTGAACAGGAGCTCCACGACATCCAATCGTCCCGCTCCAAAGAACGACTCAACGCATACGCTTGAACCTCTACCAGTCATTACCTTCTCAACTTCTGATGCTCACTTTCATCGCCACACTCACCTTGACACATTTCACCTCACTTACCTATCACCCTTCGACACACTCCTCTTCTTTACAGATCAGTTTTTGCTATAATCAGCAGCTTTACCGACAAGTAGTTATCGCGCGCGTCTCTTCGCTCCATCGACATTCGCTCGCCTCGTTTTCCACCGAACATATCCACCCATGCATTAAGATGTATACCGAGTAATCTTTGTATCAGTTGCTGAGCAAAACATCCACAACATTCCCTCCTCACCTCTAATGTACCATGCTCTGCTCAATCTTATTGTCCATATCCTGATTTGGACCAGATACATGGTTTGTTCTTTTTAAACCAGAATTTTACTCTTCTTTAAATGAGAGTATAACCGTGGAGGTATTTTGTATCGAATTGGAAAATAATTTCCCATGTGATAGCAATGAATAGTCTGAACTACTCATTCCGCATTTCTTCACCCTCCACATCTCCCTTTCCCTTCCAACGTCGTGTAAATTTGTCCGGCTCTTCCATAAAACTTCCCATTGTAAAAAGTGCTTTCCCTCCTAGATTTTAAACGAGGAAGTTTTGTATTTTCTTTCCTTTATTTTCCTCTTGAGGTTGGCTAACGATGTAGCAATTTGCGAAACATTTTGTGACGTAAATATTTAAATATGATGCAACAGCAAACGTAAATAATGATGATAATAATAATACCAAAACATTTTTACCTGCACAGCCGTCACGACCTCACACAGACACACACACACACACGCAGAGGGTATTCTACCGTCCGAAGGTAAAACCTCGTAAGTCTCGAGCCGTCCCATCGTGACTCATGAGGTTTTTTTCCCATCGGATGCCGGTACTGCGTTCGAGTTAACGCAGTGCTCGTTGACCGAATCCGATTGAATTTTCAGGATCTTTTGACAAAGCTTTTTAGTCAATCTACTACTATTATTTAGTGTTGTTAATTATTATTTTGACCAAGGGCACTTTTGAAATGGCAGACCAGTATTAGAGGTGGTGTGGCATCCCATATAAATCAGGATCACAATTATTGTCTAATATGGATTTGTGCACAACTCACCCATATAAGTAAGTCAGGTAGAATATTAAATAAACAAAGCGACTTTTCCATTCGAAACCGAAAGTTTCCCTTTCAGTAAAGAGAGAAGGGACAAACAGGGTTATTTAAAATTGGAAGCACTGGTTTGCTGCTGTGCCTTTTTGCAAGACACCAGAAGGACAAATGTGATAAAATCAATTAATTCGAAGGAAAAACAACAACATTCATTGCACTTACAACGAAGTTATTGAGCTTCTGTCTCTGCTTTTGCAACATGTAGCACAACATGTTTAACAAAAATTAGCTTTATATTTCATAGAAACAATTCATCTTTCTCCATATTTGCTCTCCTTGTGATGGAGGTGTTTGGACTGCATGCAATAACCATAGTTAGTGATGATTATATGATAGTAACAATGCAACATGAGTTAAACACCTTTTGTGGAAAACTAAATTACAGCTGGAGCATTCATTTCCCTTTTGGATTCAGTGACATCATCAGTACCACCAGTTTGCCCTCCTTCGCTGGTGGGTGGCTTGCGGTTCTCCAAATATAAAGTGCGTAATTGGATTCCAGTGGAACCGCGGGGTTACCTTTTCTTCGAAGCTCGATCTGCTGCATGTTTTCCCTTTTCACCCGCTTTCTGTGCCTGTAATTTTGCACGTGTCGATCTTCGTGATCTTTTAATATCATTATTGTTATTAGCAGAATGGTTTCTAACACCCTCAATAGCAATGCCGTGGTGTTATGATAATACTTACTCTAGGAAAGTGTTAAAAAGTGGTGCAGTTTTGCGGTTGTTTTGTGGTTTTTAATGATGTATGATAAAAGTCCATCTAGTAATGCTTTAGGACGAGTATTCTCGCCAACTAAACGACAATGGAGAGAGCGATTTGTTCTTTTGGCCGCTTTCGATGTTCGTGCTTTTTGATTTTTTTTATCTCAAACTTAAGAGTTGTGCCAGTGCCGTAAACCGGGTTTAAACCTTGTCATTTGTGTTTGCTATCCCAACGACCCCATGCTTTACCCCCTTTTGCACCAATTTATTTTTCATTTCATCTGTCTCCTCATTCCTTTCTCTTGGACTCCTTTCGCGAAACGCACCACCATTTGTGCCAAATCTAGCCCCTCCCCACTTCCACGGCTCACGCTCATCACACCCCCACCGTGACCTTCTTGACATTCACCTATTTAACCCCCGTGACAATCTCCCTCCACGCCCTGTGTAGCTGTGCCATGCGTGAACAGCACATTTGTACCACGTTTTATAGAAATAAATTGTGACAATATCACGTGTGATGTCTCACATATCTGATTCTACCAAACCCACAAAACAAAGGTCTTCCACCAATATCCCCTACATGTGTGTCCCCCACTTGGTTACCCACTGAAGTCTTCCATTAATATCTCCTATATGTATTCCCAACTATTTAACTCCTTCCCTCATACGATCAACATGAAACTATCCTGAAACATCCCCGGGTTTATTATTCCATATATGTTGACAAATTTAATGGCAAAACAGTGGAAATCTATTAATTTGCAGAAGTGTGATCTCTAGAATTTGTGCATACTTGGTTGTTTTCCACCATTTGTTTGTTCTTAACCAAATCACAATATAACGAGAGCGAGAATTGTTTTGCAGTAAATGTCCCCTCCCGATGTGATATTTTCTAAGTCCAAAAAGGGTTTAACTCTGTAAAAAAAAAAATTCACGAAACGCCCTGAAACTCGAACTTGTTCTGTAACTTATCATGGTAAAGCCATGTACCAAGTTTCAGTTGAATATGTTAAACGTATGGAAATTTTTTTTTTCGGAAAAACCACAAGTGGGATGGACGGATGGGCAGAGAGCAAACCTATAGTTCCCTCCAGTGGAACCAGTATGGGACTAAGCAATTCTCTGTATATATGTTTGTATGTATGATTAGAATAGAATCGAAAATGGCTGGGCCAATCTTCAACAAATTCTGCAAATCTACTCAGGGTACCCAGAGTCAGGTTATGGACATAAAATAATACCCCCCCCCGCCACGCTCCTCCACCATCCCCCCACAAGGTGAGAATGAGGAGACGACTTGCGATTTTCACCTGCACACGGAGAACAGCGCAAGTTGACCCCTGCCGGAGGGAGCACGTATTGACACCTTTTTCACTCCATAAGGGAATGGGTGTTACTATTACTACAAGGGGACCTGTCCATCCGCCCGTCACATGAAGAAGGAGCAGGACCAGGACCAAGAAGCAGGAAGGGGGTATCGACCCCATATTTCGTTCACGGTGGGAGCAAGTATTACCGGTTACACAAATACAGCTGCTCATTATACATTGCGCGTCATTCATCACTTTGTTTGGCCTTCCTATTGCGTCATCTCATTTAATGACTCTCAGTATTAGCTGGTAGTGAAGCTTCCTTCCAGAGGTGAAAGTGGTTTTTAAAAGTTGGGAGCATGTTAGGGATATGGGCGAGGATTTAAGAGTGTAACCCATTTGGGAACAAGAAGGGGAAGACTTAAGTGGGGAATACATATTGGAGATATTAGGGGAGAACGAGATGTGTTCCGGATTTACATATCGTTCTCTTAAATAAGGAAACTTTTAAAAACCGCTTTCACCATCTGATGATGGTGAGTCATTAAATGAGAACAACTATTAATTCGGAAGGCCACACAATAGTAATGCATGACATAATGTACAATGAGCAGCTGTATTTGTGTAATTGAGTCAATCACGAACATATAATGGGAAACAACTAAGTATGCACAAATTCTGGAAATCACACTTCTGCAAATTAATAGATTTCCACTGTTTTGCCTTTAAATTTGTCAACATTGTAAATGAGAAGGTCCCCTCCACACCCCACCGACAGAATGATACAAACCGGAGATGATTCAGGATGGTTTCTTGTTGATCATCAACCAAACAAATTCACTCTCCACTGCTCCCCCCCACAACCCCCATACTGAATTATTTCACTTTCATTTTCTTCACTTCCCGAAGGATTCTGCGTATCAGGTGAATTATACCACCAATTGGCCCCAAATAGATATTTAATGACACAACTGGCCATGTCACAAGCCTATATCAGCACAAACAACATCCAACCAGACCTCACAATAACATCTCAAGCTCTCGAAGGAGGGACACCGAAGACCAGAGCCACTTGTTCTGTCCACAATCAATCCAAGATAAAATCAGGAGCATGGCAGGAAGATCAATCTGGCAGTTTAGTGACTAATTGGCATGTAGTGGGGGGGAAGTCTAGGGTGGATTAATAAAGGAACCAAAAACAAAAACCATCTGTTCAAGACCATATACAACGAACCCTGTATGAACCAATAATGTAATACTGTATTTACATCTCTAACGGAATCGAGTGTGCTTACCATTGAGCTGTCAGGTCTGAATTTGATGCCCAACTCAACTATACACTGTCAAACTGCTGCTTCACGTGCAGGGGGTTATATCACAAGGCGTGCCATCACTCAGATGGATGTAAAGGCACGTCTCCTGTTTGCTTCCAATAGTTTGTGGATGTTAAAGATCCCACGGTGTCTTTCACAATGAGTCCGTGACCTTTTGCTGGCACGCCGAACAAATTTTCGCTCTGACTTTCTCGCCATCCCAGACCTGGCGAACATGGTGAGTCTGCCAAATACCCTTCAACATGAGTTGTGGTCCCGAAGTGGGCAGATATGGGCTGGAAGAAGAAAAATTAAATAATCATGACCAGAGTAATATACAACTTAACTTATCCAAACTCGATATCGGGGAAAACGATCACCATTTTCATCATGTGCACTTCTACACAGTCAAACAACACTGACAAAAACAACAACCATCAGAAAATGATGCTGTACTTCTGTACCGCTGCACATTCGGACAAGGTAATCCAACAAAAAGGGATAACACAAAAATCGACACAAATACAACGAGAAAGCATGTGACGATGCAAAGCCTGTCCACATCTGCTTTGTTTTCTGACTACTTCTTCCGTATGCTAAACACGATGAAAACAAGTTCAAGCTACAAGGGCACTCGGTAGAGCGCGTTCCTCCGACACGTAATGCCTGATCCACAAGAACATATCGGGCCCAATACATTTTTTGAAATATCATGATATATATTGGTTTTGGCCCCCATTTCTCAATGGTGAAGAATCATAGCCGGATCTGGATCTGGAATCTTCAGCAAAATCGAATCATTTCGTCATTATCACACACCCAACATATCCACCAAGTTTCGTCCAAATCCGTCCACAACTTTTAGAGATATCGTGCTCTATGTTACTTTAGCCCGATCTCTCAACGGTGAAGAATCACTTAACAAAATTAAAAATTCTCACATCCGGATCCAGATCTTCACCAAAATAGAAGTCATCGTTGTCACACTCCCAATCTGTTCACCAAGTTTTGTCCGAATCCGTCCACAACTTTTTGAGATACGTGCTATAAAAAATTTTTTGGCCCTACATCTCTCAAATGGTGAAGAATCACTTAAAAAATGCCATTACATGGATTCACATTCGGATCTTCACCAAAATGGAACCAATCCAGCCTTGTCGCACAACCAACCTGTCCACCAAATTTTGGCCGAATCCGTTCACAACTGTTTGAGACATCTTGTTCACAGAGAAAAATAGACCGATAGGGGTGAAAACATAACCCATAAAAAAGGTAACAACACAGGAGCTAGAAAACAAAGCATCATACAAATACCCCGGGGTAGAAGAGGGCCCCCAAATATAAACGCAAACTAGAACGGCACTCGGTCGAGCACGTACCTCCGCCAGGCTGAACTGTTTAAGTTTTGTATCCCACTGAGAGGTTGGAACCGTATCCGGACCTGACCCAAAATCGAATCAGCTTGTTCTTGTCACCTACCAAACTCATCCACCTCGTTTTGTCCGAATCTGTCCGCAACGTTTTGAAATATCATGCTATATATCGTTTTTAACCCCATCTCTCAATGGTGAAGAATCATTTAAAAGTTGAAACTTCTCGTATCCAGATCCAGATCTGTATCTTCACTAAAATGTAATCATTTCGTCCCTGGTACACACCCAAGCTCTGCACAAAATTTCGTCTAAATCCTTCCACAACGTTTGGAGATATCCTGTTCACAGACAGACAGACGGACAGACAAGCCGGGAGGCGGCGATGGGTCGCCGAGCATGGAAACTATAAGATATAGAGCAAAATGGATGTCATATAGCGGATAGGGAATCACCTTAAGATTATGCATATCAAATCTCATCCAGTTCCATCTACTGATAACTACTCGGTATCCATTTGAATGAAAAGTACCGAAAATGCGGTTTGAATCGAATCCCCAAAGTTCGAGGGGGTGCTGTGGGCGAACAAAGATCTAAATCGAAAATCCAGCTCGAACATTTGTGCACAATGTATTCCAGACGATTAGTGTGAATTTTCATGACCATCCGACAATAACCCTAGGAGGAGCATTTGTGCGAAGGCACCTCCAGCTCTCGCATATTATCGATTTTTGCACTAATTGACCTTTGACCCTGACCTATAGCGAAATCTGTCAATATGTCCTGAGGCAAAGTTGTAGTACTCATTGAGTACCATGAACCTGCAAAGTTTCATTCGTATCGATGCACTCACCTGGTCGCTAGGGGGCCTTCAATTTTCGCCAATTTTTGTTGCTACCCTAATAGTAGGGGGCGCTGTGGGTAAAGTATTCCATATAGCACAAAACCGGAATATATTTGATAGAGCATCACCTGTAGATCATTCGTGCCAAATTTCATAACCCTACGTGGGATAATGGCTTTCGGAATTGATTTCGCGTGAACGGTACCGATTTTCAAGGTTTCGGTTGTTGCTAGGAACCAAAGCGTCCCTAGCAACCATCACAATTTCCAAAGCACTAGGTCATAAGATGTACCTACCACCCGAGTTTGGTCAAAATCCGCCCACGTTTACTACCAATTATGCTGATGAAAAACGAACAAAAAACAAACATCCAAACAAACAGACAGAATTACTGACAATAAGGGTCACCTATTTCGGCAACCCAATAAAAAGGGGTGAAAACATAACCTCCACCTACCTTTGGTCATGGAGTTAACAAATACACAAAACAGTTACCAAAGAATACCTGCGTCGAACGAGGCTGACCCTGAAAATACCTTTCTCCAAGAAAAAAAACAAAATCAAAGCCATAAACCAACTCGTCGTTCCAGTATTCCAATCATAATTGCGGAATAATTAACTGGCTACAATCGGAAATCAATAAAGTAGACATCAAAACAAAGAAACTCCTCACAATCCACAAAATGTACTGCAAAAATCAGTGTATCCCAAGAATATAGAGACAAGAAGGAGGTCGTGGCCTGATGAACCTCAACCAAGTGCACAGAGAGAGTGACAACAATAAGATTGGCTGAATCCGTGAAAAAGTTCAACAGACTTCTGAACCCAATTTGCAAGCAAACACGAAGACAGCAGCAAGCCAGAAAATGTATCCCCAACCCACCCACCAAAATCTTTCCCAACACAGGTGTGAATGCAAATTCTCTATGGTAAATGTGTATCATGTCGCACCACCTCCAGGTGTGGCAGGATATTACAAGTCTCCACCATTTACAGAACAGTATTCCTGTTCCCACGTTTTCCAGTGCAGTGAGGTGTTTTGAATCATAAGCAGTAGGTATGTTTTTGCTTCATGCACGTAACCTGAGTTATTTTTATTTTATTTTCAGGAGCGATTGAGGCAGCTGTCAGTTGCCGACACCGCCCAAATAAAGGTATGCGTCAGAAGAACGTGTTTCCTGTGTTCCAAGAGGGAGATGGCTTTAATCAGAATTTGAGGAAAGGATGGTTTAACAAGCCTAATCTACATATAAAAGGGTGCCAATTCCAAAAAAAGAAAGCAGTCTTATTGACCCCATGGAAGACAAAATTGCCATTTTGGCCGCTTTTTGGCCATATTCTGTTTGTCCACATTTTTGGGTGTTCTGATGATGACATCTATGTTCACAGGGTGCAGAATCACATAATTTCGGCTGTATTTACAAAATAGAATGAAGAAGTGACCAATCTTGGCCAATTATAGCCAATTTTTGACCAGTTTTTGCCAAATTTTAAATTCCCTGGTGCGGAAAGATCGCATGAAAGAAATTCACCGGCATAGATAAGTTACGACCTAAAGATTTCAGACATGCCTTAAGATCAGCTAGTTTTAAAACTGCACTTATCAAGTTCTTCATGGAGGAATGGAAAGACAACAATGATGCACCTATCATCAAACAATAGACAGTTGTTGCACATGAAGAGCAATATCTTCAGGATACAGCAACTCAATCAAGAAATGTAGAACACAATGAGGCACCTGAATACGTATGCTCAGATGTAGAGGCCAATACTAGCCTAGTGTACCATCTCAGTGTGCTGCCAAAAGCAATACGAGCACAGAATGTTGTCCATTGGAGGAAATAAAGGGAATTGATGAGGGCATGCTTCCACCCTGCAAAGATGTTCTGGTGCAAAAATTGGCACGGTGCAACGATGCGGCATATCACTGGAAGCATGCACATCTAAAAGATCCACTCGAGAACATTCAACCCACGGATCGTGGCTACATAGAGGTTGATGGAGTTTTTCTACCACTCTGGTTTACCGGCAATCAGATGCCGACTGTGCTTTCTGAGAGCATGGAACCAGAAGATGTCGCAGATGCAGATGAGGATGATGATGATGACAATGACAGTAATACTGATGCTGATTCAGAGGATGAAGACGACAGTGAAGATGACTGAGATGACTAATTGAATGTGATTTTGATAGCGTGTGAGTAAACCCTCTTATGTTTTCATGTTTTAGTTTAAAATGTATGATTTGATTATTGTATACGAGTTATTCTGCATACTCCACGTGCAGTATTTTGGTTAAAACTGAACATTGATAGCCATAAAATGCCATTTTACATTTTCTATCTGTATTTGGCAATATATATTTGATTTCCACGATTTTTTACGTTATTCATATCGAGTACAATTTTATCACGATTTCTATGGAAAATAACTGATTTTGGCCAAAAACTGGCAATATTTGGACAAAGGTTGACCACATTTATCAGATTATTATTCCTTGGCTCGACTTTTGGCCAAAAAAATAGAAGTGTAAAAGATTCAGAAGCTCATGAATTATAGATACAAAATGATAACACCAGACCGTCCGTTTAAAATTCTTATTTTGGATATATTTGGCCAAATCGGCAATTTTGTTTTACGTGTGGGGAATAAGACTGCTTTTAATTGTAATTTTTTAGAATTAGCAACTTTTGAGCATAGAGTCTGCTTGTTAAACCATCCTGACATAAAATTCTGATTCAACCCATCTACAGTGCCTACAGAAAGTCTACAAACCCCTTTCCAAATTTTCACCATTTGTTGCCATATAGCCTGGAATTAAATTGCATTAAATCAGACTTTTCCACCTTTATTTAAACATCATAACCCACAACTTCCAAGTGAAAAACACATTCTACAAATTTCAAAAAAATTAATTAAAAACACAAAACTAGAATATCTTGATTGGATAAGTGTCCACCCCCCTGAGCTAATACTTAACACTTTGACAGCAAGATAGATCTCTACCAACTTTGCACACCTTGATTGGGCAATATTTTCCCATTCTTCTGTACAAAACTGTTCAAGCTCAGTCAAGTTGTGTAGGAGAGCGTTGATGGACAGCAATCTTGAAGTCATGCCACAGATTTTCGATTGAATTTAGGTCAGGGCTCTAACTGGGCCACTGAAGGACTTTTATCTTTTTATTCCTTAGCCACTCCAGTGTAGCTGTGGCTGTATGCTTCCGGTCAATGCCATGCTGAAAGGTGAACTTCAGTCCCAATTTCAGCTTTCTTGCAGAGGGCAGCATTTTTTATTCTTGCATTTTTCTGTATTTTGCTCCATTCATCTCCACTTCTAGCCTAACAGAGAGCAGCATGTTTTCCTCAAGGATTTTTCTGTATTTTGCTCCATCCATTTGCTCTTCTACCCTGACAAGTGTCCCAGTCCCTGCTGATGAGAATCATCCCCATAACATGATGCTGCCACCACCATGCTTCACAGTAGGGATGGTGTTCTTTGGGTAATGTGCTTTTTGGGGTTTATGCCAAACGTAATGTTTTGCATTTAGGCAAAAAAGTTCCATCTCGGTTTCATCAGATCACAAAACTTTTTTCCACGTGGCTTCAGAATCTCTGGAGTGGTGTTTTGCATACCTCAAATGGGACTCAAGGTGGGCTTTTTTGAGTAATGGCTTCTTTCTTGCCACCCGACCGTACAGGCCAGACTTGTGGAGTGCTTGGCATATTGTTGTCACATACACACCGTGACCAGTCTGCCATAAAGGCTTGTAGCTCTTACAAAGTTGCTATTGGTCTCTTGATGGGCTCTCTGACAGTCTCCTTCTTGCTTGGTCATCCAGTTTGGAGGGACGGCCTGATCCAGGCAGGGTCGTGGTGGTATCATACACCTTCCACTTCTTAATGATTGTCTTGATTGTGCTCCAAGGGATATTCAAGGTCTTTGAAGTATTTTTACACCCATTCCCTGATCTGTACCTTTCCACAAGTTTATCCCGGAAGTCTTTTGAAAGCTCCTTGGTGCTCATGGTTGAGTCTTTGCTGTGAAATGCACTACCCAGCAGAGGAAACCTACATGAACAGCTGATTTTATTCTGAAATTATCAGAACACTACAATTTAACACAGCTGGAGGCCAATTAACTTGGTGTGTGATTTTGAAGGTGATTGGTTACACCTGAGCTCATTAAACAATTGCTATTATAAGGGGAGTGGACACATCAAACCAAGATATTCTCGTTTTGTGTTTTTAATTAATTTTATGAAATTTATAGAATTTGTTTTTGACTTGGAAGTTGTGGGTTACGATGTGTAAATAAAGGTGGAAAAAGTCTCATTTCATGGAATTGAATTCCAGGCTAGAAGGGAACAAAAGGTGAAAATTTTGAAAAGGGGTTTAGACTTTCCATAAGCACTGTACCTCTTCGACTACTACTTGGAAAAAGATCATCCATGGGGCGGGTACTGTCGGTCACAATAAATGCGCAAGACCAAGAACACGACACCAACGGCTTTAAAAAGACTAGAAACATCCGCTCCCTACCGAAGCAGCCAAGTGGGGGGGGGGGGGGGTGAGGAGAGGAGAGGAGGATGAGGAGGTCACGTGTATATGTACTAACGGCCACAATTATAGCCACGTTATTGCGGGGCTCCCTGAGAAAAAGTTTGGCCCAAGTCTTTCACAAACCGGCTGGCCAGGCCTGACATTCGACTAAATTTCAGGCAGGAATTTGTAGTTTGTTCAGGATCCTGCCAAAATGTATTAGGCTGCAACCTGAGAAAAATTATCGTTCAGTTTCGTTCCGAGGTTGAAAGTTCTGAAATATAAATATTAGTATTGAGAGAACAAGATAAGATCAAGCATATACTAAAAGTTTAACTCTTGATTCCCACCAGTTTGGACGTTTTGTAAGCTTTAAGGTCGGACTATTTCTTCACGTTAAAGCATGAATATCGCACTACTTTTTGAACCTTGACCAATCAGAGCGCTTGCTTGTGTCACATGATGTGCATGATCGTGGAGCCGCGTCTGTCGTCACAGTTTCGTCATGTTGAGCACAACTTCATCTTTGAGGCGCTTCATGCACGGAAAAAATGTTAAAAATGACCTTATTGACCCATTTAATCCACTTAGATGGAGTAAACATCCCGAATGTTTGATGATGTGCGGAGGAATGGCCGGTGCTTTCCATTAATATGTAATTGCAAAGCATCATGATCAAGCATCTCGTCGAATTGGAGTACCGTGACATTCCTGTCGAAGCAGGTTTCCATCCATGCTACCTGTTATCGGCATTTTATTAATAAACGTCTGATCGAACTTCGTGAGAAAACGTGACTGAAGAGGAAGCTGTCTGTGGTCCACCTCCTTTGAGTTTGAGGGGTCAGAGTTGAATGTTCTAGTTCTGTTTATCTCCATAATGCGTACTTCATCATCCCAAGCAGGTGGTGTCTTCAGCAGATGCAAGCGACACCTTGATATGAGCTGAGACATTGACAGCGGGTCAGTCAATTAGCCAGGAAATCTTCCTGAATGAGTAAATAGAAATTATTTGATGCCAACTTTGATGACTTTTCAGGAAAACCACTGGAAGCTGCCACACTGAAACACCATGAAAGCATTCTGATGTATATCCGAGAAAACGACTGCGACGTCACCCTTAAAGTGAGATATCACAAACTTTGCTACAAGAAATATTACAGATTCCTGTTGAATAAACAGAAACCAAGAACTGCACCTGAGAGGTCAAAATATTCATATTTAACGCAACAGTAAATTAATGTCAAGATCAAGGGTGGGCATGATCTGATATTATATATACATATATATATCATTTATGTAATTTCAGTGCCAACTTCACAGCAATCTACACGTCATTTCGCAGTGCAGTCATAGAGGAGGAACTAATCAAGAATCATGAAGTATTCCGGATGACCAAGCTACTCACTTTATCCTTGAAATGCGCTGAAAGAAAACAGCTACCTTCACAGACTTCAGGTAAATACACCTGCGCAGTGAATGGCACTTGGTGTCATTTGCTGGTAGCCATCTGAAAATGGCCTCAAAAATCAGGCACAGTGACGTCCTAATCATTGAGACTGAATCAAGTCATCATTCAGTAGCTCCAGCACCAAAGGTCGATGAAACTTTGCAGATCTACCAAGCAGCGCTCATCATAAAGAACACCTTGCAAAGAACACCTGCTCTGGACTGTCCATGGCCATTGACTGCCGCAGATCGTACGCTTGCATCTGCTGAAGACACCATCCCCATTGAACGGTATAACCTCCTTGCCTGGAGTGTTGGACTGTCAGATGATCGACCTTATGATGACAAATTTTGTCGAGATAGATGATGACACCAATGTCCCGTTGACATCAATCTGCCAAGATGTTGTTTACTTGGCTTCGAAGAGGGTCGTCCCCTGATATGTATACATGATAAATTCCCTGTTCCCCAATGGACATGGATGAACAGTATTAACTATTAAACAATGATCTTTCCATCACACGGATGACAACGGACCAAGCCCCAGAATGTGTCCTCAAAGAGAGTGTTAATTGTAACTATGTGAAACTCATTGTGAAGGAGGGTTGTGCTCATGTCGTAGGTCGGGCTTGTCTTGCAACGATTTTTGTGGATGTAAGAATTGTAAAAAAATTATACCGCCACTGACCAAGACCGGTGCCTGTGGCGTGGTGCGGTGTCGAGATGTTGACGACGATGGGGCTGATGACGTACATGATCTGAAATGCCGGTATTTTGTTACATTAATTTGTGTATTTTATTTACCAATAAAATATGATCACGAGATGCCTTATTGATACTGGTTCAATGTGCACTCATCGATAAAGTCCTGTTACATGGGAATACTTCATCAGAGCACATGGCACAGGCTTCCCACCAAAGATGCCACCTTGCTCCATCTGGATAACAACCTGGCCCCAATAAGCTCCGCAACCATTTCCGTTGGTGCCCCTCTGCTGTCGCCTCTGCTAGTCCAGATATCAAACTTTTTTTCTCGAGTACTTTTGTCTGCTCACTAACGGATCATAAATTTTGGAAGGTTTCTCTCAAATCCTGTTGGAGATATTTTAATCTCAAAGTTAGAGAAACCTACAGTGCGTTACAATATTTTTGACGTGTCAATTTCACAACTTTAATGAATCAAGTATGTTCCACTCAAAGCCTTCAAAATCGGTTTTCCAATCGTACCCAAGAAGGTCCACGATTGTCGAGAATACATTTCATTGGGAAAATACTGCACCGAGAAGTTGCCATTAGGGCTCAAAATGGCACTTTTTGCTCAACATGACCTCCTTTGACCTCCTCGTATGAAATAACTGGCAGGAGTTCAGGGTTATACTTTTTACACGAGGTCAGCCATGTTGTCAGCTATCCGAAACCGTAGAGAAATCATACAATTGAGAGAAGGGAGGAAATCCCATTTTCTGAGCATAATTTGTCATGTCAGGTTGCAGCCTAATAGCTCACTGACTCTTCATGAAGGACACCATGGGATGTTTAAAGTCCACCAACTAATGCTGGAGGACAGGACGCCGTTTAACATCCATCCGAGGAACGGCACACAAATTGATGAATCATCCTGCCTGTAAAACACTGAGATGAGAGTTTATAGCTGGGTCGGGATTCAAACCCAGGCACGACAGCTGATAAGAGAGTGTGCATAGCTTGAAAGGCCATCCTGCCAGCCTTCGTCTTAATATTATTATCATTATGCCGTTATCAAGGACGGAATTTGACCTTTCTTGGTTGCTTTATGTAGCTTCTTCGGCTAGAGGAGTGTGGGAGAGGTCAATTATGTACATATATGTATATATATGTATATATATACTATACATATACATATATGTTGTTGTTCTTTTATTGGCTGCTCCCGTTAGGGGTCGCCACAGCGGATCATCCGATATGATCCGCATACTGATTTGGCACAGGTTTTACCGCCGGATGCCCTTCCTGACGCAACCCTGATCGCCTCTTACGACACAGGGATAAGGATTGGTTTTCACCATGATTCCGGGCTGCCCTACACCCTCTCATACGCGCGCCCAGCGCAGAGCCCCGTCCTCAAGCGATCCTCCAACCTAAGCCTCCGAGTAGCCGGATTACAGGCGCACGCCACTACGCCCGGTTATACATATACATATATAGAAGAGCATGGGAGGAGTCAATGTAATGTATGTTATGCATATAAAATCACCAATCAGTTCGAGGTGTGTCATGAAGCAGTATTAATCTGAATGGCCTCACTGAATCAATGTAGATGGAACTGCAAAGTGTTGCCCTGACAATGCCAAATAAGGGTGAAACTAGTTGGTAGCTTCGCTTTTCATCTACTTGGTGATAGCATTTCACTGGTAGAGGCCCTTCTGGTTTTGCCGTCATGACTTTGTTGTGACGGTATCGTCATCGTGTTTGTCTAGGTCAGGGAACTTCAATAATAATCGTATTTTTAGAACTTCCGATTGCTCACACAACAATGATGCCTCCTGGTTGTGACTGGTCGGGTAAAAGCAATGTGTCCATGTGGCAGATGGCACTTGTTGGTTCCAGATATGATGTGGCATCCTCACCAATCACAGTTAGAGGTGTATCATTAACTGTTATGCATGTGTGTATGTATGAATGTATGTAAGAATGTGTATATATATATATATATATATATATATATATATATATAATATATATAATGTATGTATATGTAAACATTCATCTAATCAAATTTGGCAAGCATGGCAAATAAAATAGGCAATCAATTTATTGGTATTCATTTTTCATTTTACCAATAAACCTCTGTATACAATACGTGTTGGTATGAGAACATAGGTCTGATGAACCTTTATAAGGTGATTTCTGCTATTCCTCACACAGTATAATTAAAGTTTGCAAGAGTTTAAAAAAATTGCAAATGAGAAACAGTTATTGATAACATTTTTTCATGTGGAATGTAATGAAACACAAAAGAGTATTAAAATTTCAATGCAACAATGAAAACAAAATACACATTATATTGTAACAGCAAAAATAAATGAATAGTAGAAAACCCCTGAAGAAGCCCAAAAGCAGTACTGCAGGTCTGTGATATGTGAGCAGCAATAGAAATAGTGTTCATGATCTTTATGAGCAAAACACTGACAAATGGAATATGCACAACACTGTGCAGAGATTGCTTTCCATACACAAGAGGTGATTAACCTTTATTTTTATTAAATGTTGTCAATTTTATAATACACTAAGGGGTTCGACGTTGTGCAACCGTCTCCTCCGGCGAGCTGCTATCTACATTCCCTAATGTGGTTTCATCCTCATCATGGTGACTCTTTTTACCATCAGTGGTTTCAAACTCCCCTCAAGTTGATTTCGATCAGTTTACAGGGCAAAGTCTACCCATTTTGCCTGGAGAATGCCACCATGTTGCTGAATCAGATATATAAATTTATCATCGTTATTGCTCCGACTGTATCGTTGGCACCTTGTGGCGTACATACGGAAAGCCGATGCCCGTATGCGTGATATATATATATATATATATATATATATATATATATATATATATATATATATATATATATATATGCCACTAATAGGTTTAAGTAAACTTCTATAACTATATTATAATTGGAAATTAGTGCAAAAACTCTTAACACAAAAATGCTGAAAAGATATTGCACTGAAACAAAACATTATTATTGAGTGACAAAACATATTAACAAATTAGTGGTTTGTTTTAACCATGTCGACGTTATATATTATATGCTAGCTTACAAATTTGGATGCTTGACCACAATAAAATAACGAAAGTAAGCGCATAATTTTGGAATGGGGTTTATCAAATTTCATCAATGTTCTCATCTACAAGGAATGCATGAAATGAAAGAGTGGCTAATGTTTAAAGTATCGTCAAGGTAGTTAAAAATATCATAAAAGCACCATAGAATGCCTTATAACTTACCGATGCTTTACCATATCACAACTTCTAAGATGTGCATCAGAAGAAAATACTTAGTTTGGAAATGACGAGTTGCTAAGCCCACTCTAGTCATTGATTGCCATGTCATAGATTTGATAACAAATTTGTCATGGAGCCCCGAGGTTAATATTTAGCCTCGGGTGCCAAGCCAACGTTTTGATAACAGACCTCATTTGAAGAGCTGTGAATTTGATCAGAGCTTCGATTGCTGAGCTGTACGTTCAACATCGAGCCTTTTTGCCAAGCTGTGTGATCAATAATGAGGTCTGGTTGCCAGTCCGTTGTTTTAAGATTGGTCCTTATATACTGAGATGTGATTTTAATAAACTGCGGCCTCGGTTGTTAAATCACACATGAAATAACTGCATTGATTCTCAAATATATGGATTAAACAAGGCACCATCAATTTAATATGTATATAAATGGGGAGGGGATTATAAAATGAAAAATAAATTTTTTCATTGGATGATAAGAGTGAGAAAGCAGGTTAAGGCAGTATGTGGAAAGAGGAAGAAGGTTGGGAGGAGATAGGAGTCAGGGCAGGTGCATGGAGCATGAAGGTGGTGGGGGGAAGGGGAAGGGTATCTTGGTTCAAAAATGATATGTATTTGCATATGTAATAAAAAGATGGTTCCAAATTGACCTTTAATGCCAAAGTACTGGTTTATAAAATAAGTGTTAGTTTCTGAGAAGTCATTTCAAGCATAGGCCTTCATTGGTCAGCCATAGATTGAAAATTGGGTCTTCATTGAGCTGTGGTTTCAATAATGGACCTCAGATGTCAAGTTCTGGTTTAAATTCCGGCTTAAAACTCAGACCCAGCTGCATTTACTGGAAATTCAGAATTAGCAATTCAGATTCTATTAACCAATGCAGTTCTGAGCCTGTGAGCTTGATGACCAACTTTAGGAACACCTGTACAAAGAAAACAAAACAAGGTTCAAGCATGGTGTGAATGTGAAGTGCATGATGCAGGTTTGTTGTGACGTATCAAAAGATCAGAAGATCCTGCAGACTCGCAGGCAGTGGCAGCTGAGAAACCAACGCCAAGTTGTTGAAACCAAGACTCCGTCGTATAGCTAAAAAGCATAGTTTGACAAGAGCAGGAGGCTCTGCTGCAAGCACAAAAAACAAGCGAGGCAAACATTAAGTGGTGAAAAAAAGTAGCATACGCAATTAATTAAACAGCAAAAGTCAAGAAAGCAAAACAACAATTTCTGATTCAGCAGCTTCTAAAAATACTAAACGATGGGTGGTCAAAAAGTTTGTAAAATTAAATATTAATCCAGAAGAAAGAACCCCACCCAGACATTGATTTAAAATACAACCTATGTCTATGCTATATTTGCGGCATCGTGTGTGTGTGTGTGTGTGTGTGTGTGTGTGTGTGTGTGTGTGTGTGTGTGTGTGTGTGTGTGTGTGTGTGTGTGTGTGTGTGTGTGTGTGTGTGTGTGTGTGTGTGTGTGTGTGTGTGTGTGTGTGTGTGTGTGTGTGTGTGTGTCTGCATGCAGATATATCTTAGTATTTGTCATTCATTCCCAGGTCTACTTTAATCTATATACTTAACGAGACGATTTACCCAGCGTTGTGCAGGAAGAGAAACGTGATATGCAACACTTGGTAGCCAAAGGAAATTTGGAAATTGTAATACCCTCTGCCACCACCACCACAAGGTGGTGCTACACGGCACACATTTACAGAGAGATACTGCCTTGGGGCACTCCAGCCTTGATAGGGATAATCAAAATAAATGTCCAGAAAGACGGCCATGATCTTGTATCTGGCATTTATGATCTCCATACATTCTTGAGAGAGTAAAAGCAGCATGTCCAGGGTTGAGGGACTGGGTCTAAATCCGAACTTGGTCGGATGAGATCAGGCCATTTAACTGCAATGATGGATTGCATGACTTTGCTTAAAAATGGAAGTAGGTTAATTAAATCGGATTGTAGTTCAGAGGATCTGCTTTGTTCCACATATTTTCATCCCTGTCTGTGAAAAGGACATCTCAAAAAGTTGTGGATGGGTTTGGACGAAATTTGGTGGAGAGGTTGGGTGTGGCACGTGCAAGAAATTATTAGATTTTGGTGAATATCCAGATCATATAATTTAAGCGATTCTTCACCATTGAGAGATCGAACCAAAAACGATATACATCACGATATCTCAAAAAGTTGTGGACGAGTTATGACAAAAATTAGGTGGATGAGTTGGTGAGGTGAAAAGAGCAAGCATGTTCCATTTAAATTCAGGTCCGGATCCAGATCCGGCCTATCATTGAGATACAAAACGTACACTGTTCAGCCTGGTTTTATTGGTGACTAGATGACCCGTGAACCCGTTGGGTTCCCATTGTGACCGGTTGATGAAAAAAACAGACACACCAAATTTTCATATTATTTAGTGGTCAAACTTTAACTTGAAGAAAATTTGAGCATTTACCTCAGGAGTTATCGTTCAACGAAGCACGCGTCTAAACACAATTTTATTTATTAACGAACACGGAAGTATTAGATCAAAATGGCGATGTTTATTTTCGGCTTAAAAATAAATCCTTCTTTGTCTATACTAAATGTTTGAGATTTTAAAATAAATCATTTCAAGAAAAAACAAAGAGGATAGCTCCAGCGAACTATACCGCTGAGGTTGTTTACATTGATCAAATTCTCCCAAAGAGCACTTCACTTAATCGGGAATTGATTTTTTAATAATTTTTTTCGTTGCCCGATTTGAATGAAACTTGATACTGCACACCGCAGGAGAATGGTGAGTAAGGTGGCCCTAACATTTTTGCACTATCGTGTACCGTTTTGACTATTTTGGGAACATATATAATTATATATACATACATACATACATACAAGATGAGAGTTTTAGTAATATATAGATGTTTGCTGACCTCAAAGAAGGTGACCGACAGCAAATGTTGAGTTAAAAAAATTCCCCCATCCTGAACAAAAACAAAGTATTCTTTGTTTTTTTTTAGCCCCCTAAAACCACTCCGTGCAACTCCAAGTACAACCTCTGGTTCTTAACTCATTCCATCCAGCAGTTCAGGAGCGTATGGAAGTCAAACAAACACATAGACACACCTCTCAAATGGCAGAATGTTGCAAATATGTATAGCATAGCATGACTTCTGGTGGGAGTGGGCATTACAAGTACTAAACTATGCCATTTCCATGGAAATTCTCTCGTCAGTAATTCTGGGGGAATCATCCCATCTGTAATTCTGGGGGAATCATCCCATCTGTAATTCTGGAAGAGTTATACCAACTGCAGTTCTGGGGGAGTAATCCTGTTTATAATTCTGGGGGATTAACCCTCTGTAATTAAGCTAATCAAAAAATTTAAGCCTTTCAGAGAAGGTGGATCTTATGAGAAAAGGTGGATCTTATGAGAAAAGGTGGGGCTTATGAGAAAAGGTGGGGCTTATGAGAAAAGGTGGGGCTTATGAGAAAGTGGACTTTATGAAAGAAAGGTGGACTTATTGAGAAAAGGTGACTTATGGAGAAAAGTGGACTTATGAGAAAAGGTGGACTTATGAGAAAAGTGGACTTAGAGAAAAAGGTGGACTTATGAGAAAAGGTGGACTTATGAGAAAAGGTGGACTTATGAGAAAAGGTGGGGCTTATGAGAAAAGTGGGGCTTATGAGAAAAGGTGGGGCTTATGAGAAAAGGTGGACTTATGAGAAAAAGGTGGACTTATGAGAAAAGGTGGACTTATGAGAAAAGGTGGACTTATGAGAAAGGTGGACTTATGAGAAAAGGGGACTTATGAGAAAAGGTGGACTTATGAGAAAAGGTGACTTATGAGAAAAGGTGGACTTATGAGAAAAGGTGGGGCTTATGAGAAAAGGTGGGGCTTATGAAAAAAGATCAAGTATCTCTCCCTGGTTACTCCCTCCTCCGGGATGATATACTTGAGCCTCGTACTGGAGGCTCAGTTGCTCTCTTCATCAAAGACTCTATTCCTCACTCCATGCACTGCCCTCTCTCCGCCACACCCCCAGGAATACCTCTAGCTACGGCTTCCCCTCCACTACCACCTCATGTTTATATGTGTGTTGTACCGTCCACCAACATGTGATGACTCCATTTACATCTCGCTCTCCGAAAACATGGACCAACTTCTATCATCTTATACCAACTCTCTCTTCCTCATATGTGGTGACTTCACCTGTCATCGTGCCAGTTGGCTCGGTGTGGGTACCTCTCTCACCTGTCATGGCACCTCAGCAAAAGACTTCTGTGACTCACTGGGACTGACACAATCAGTCAACTTCCCAGCCCGGATCTCAACCAACAGTACTCTATCTCTTCTGGATCTGATTTTGACCAATTTCCCAGAAAACACCTGCCGTTCTTCCCCCGCTCCATTCGGTTCATCTGACCATATGCTTGTCAAAGTGGACATCTCTCTGGCTGTTATTAGAGAACCACATCAGCACCATCGAGCCTGGCATTTCACTCAGGCCAACTGGCAGGGACTTCAAGCAGCCATCAAACTTCTCTACTGGTCTCCCATCTCTACTTCCTACAACATCGACTCATTGTGGAAATTCTTTCAAAGAAACTTGCTCTCCCTCATGCACAGATTTATCCCATCTCATCTTCAGTTGTCCTACCCTTCCTCCCGCCCTTGATACACTGAAGCTTGTGGCAAGGCAGTTGTCCTGAAGCAACTTGCCTTCACCTCATGGAAGGCTAATCCAACTGAACGTAATCTCAGTTCCTTCCACAAAGCTTGGAACAAGTGTGTGTGTCTACCCTCAGCAGAGCTAGAAAACAACATCTTTCTAATCTCAAGTCTGAACCTTCAAACCTGTCTCCCTCCTACAAATCCTGGTGGTGTCCCGTCAAGTCTGTTTCTGGTGTATGTTCCCCCTCCACCCCCTCCCTTACCTCAAATAGCTGCACAGATGACACTGCACGGGAAAAGGCTGAATGCCTAAACTCCGTGTTTGCTTCGAAATATTGTGTCCCAAACCCATCGCTTTCTGTACCCACTTTACCCAGCCACACCCAGCTGTTCCTGGACTCTGTGTCCTTTTCTCCTGACAAGGTGGAGAGTTTGCTGTCAAACCTCGACTCAGATTCTGCAACCAGTCCAGAAGGCATCAGCCCACGTGCCCGAAAAACCTGCTCTGCTGCTCTTGCTCACCCTCTCTCTGTTCTATTCCCCCTCTCATTTGCTCAAAGTCATCTGCCATCTGCTTGGAAATCAGCAAAACCCTATCACTGCCCTGCACAAAAAGGTGCAAAAACAGATCCCTACAACTACAGACCAATCAGCCTTCTCCAATTATCAGCAAGGTTATGGAATCCATCATCGCTTCAGACATTAAATCCTTCCTCTTCTCCAATGGCTTGATTTCTGATCATCAATTGGATTCAGACCAGGTCACTCTACCCTGGATATGCTGCTTCTGCTCTCCACAACAATGGATGGAGGTACTCAATGCCAGACATGAAATCAGAGCCATCTCCATAGACATATCGCGTGCCTTCAAAAAGCTGGCACCCTTGCCCCTCACCAAACTCTCTGTCTATGGTATGCAAGGACATCTCCACTCATGGCTCACAGACTTCCTCTCCTGTCACAGCCAACGTGTGGGCCCTAAATGGAGTTCTCTCATCCCCTCTTCCTGTCCAGGCTGGAGTTCCTCAAGGCAGTGTCCTGGGCCCTGTTCTTTTCTGGTTTTCATCAATGATCTCTCCGACTCTGGGAAATCTTCTTATCTCTTTGCTGAAGACTCCACCTTCTGCCGTACCATCTGTCATCCCTCAGATCGGCAAGCAAAGCTTCTTCACTGCTCTGCAGATCTGGATAAAAATCACAAGTTGGTCCAACACGTGAACATGTCTTTTAATCCTGAATAATCCCACACTCAACACTTTTCTCTCTCCGAAAGGACCGTCTGGAACCCCCCCACCCATCTACTTTCTCAACAATCCTCTTGAAGAAGTCCTTTCATTCAAGCTTCTGGGTCTATTTGCCATGATCTTTCTGGGAAAGCCATATTTCCAACGTGGCCTCCAAAGCCAGTCGCCGACTGGGCATCCTCTGTCATGCAAAGTCCTTCCTTGGCACACCTGAGCTCCTGACCCAATACAAAGCTTTTTCCCGCAGCCTGATGAAGTACTGCTCTCCCCTCTGGGGCTGTACTCCCCTCTCACCTTTGTCAGTTTCACGCTGTGGAAACCAAGGCATTAGGATCATTGGTATCTCCCGCAATGAGGCTGAGTCTTTGGGTCTCTCACTCTCTCACCGCAGGCAGGTCGGTGTGTCTTTCTGTCTTTTACCTCTCCTCTCTGGCCTCCCCCCCCCCCCACAACTCCATCTGAGATATGTCCTCCCCATATTCTGCAGGGTGCTCAAGGTCTGCAGCAAACACCACACACACACAACACACACACCACACACACACACACACACACACACACACACACACACCACACACACATTTAAAGGCCATTTTCCCCGCTAAAGCAGGGGTTACCTTGCGGCCCATGACAATCTTCTCCACTTTACCCTATTTTCTGCATCTCCCCTTCTTAATCCCTTGCCCACATTTCCTCTTCCACCACCTTTAGCCAAGTTTTTCTCGGTCTTCCCGTCTCTACTTCCGACTACATACTCATTTCCAAACACTCCTCTCACCCAGTCACTTTCATCCTTCCTCAACACATGACCAACCATTCGCAACCTGTTTCTCTTCACAACATCCATCACAGACTCTATTCCCATCATCTTCCGCAGGTCATCATTTGTCTTCCTCTCTCTCAACGATACTCACAAATCCACCGAACATTCGCATTTCCACCCTTTCCAGCCTTTGTTGCTGCTCCATGTTCAGTACCATGTCTCACTCCAATAAATCATCGTAATCCTCACACATGTAGCATACACCTTTCCCTTCAGCTTCAACGACACTCCCCTCTTCGTCAGCACGCCAGCTCAGTTCCCGAAACTTCCTCCATACACATCTCACTCTAGCAACAGTCGAAGAGTCTGATCCACCTTCTCCATTCAACATGTCTCCAAGATAGCAAAAATTTTTCACACCTTCCAAGCTTCACACCATCTCCAAGATCCAACTCAACAATTCCTTCATCTGCAGCTCCCTCTAATGCACACCTTACACTTGATGTAGCTGCCACACTGGTTAATGACCCTCTCACCCCACTACTTTTCGATGAACCCATTCAGCACACATTGTGCACTGAATGGAGTTCACTCCGACACCCTTCCTGCACACAGCACACGGCCACTTCCCCGTCCTTTCCACCTCACCACATGCTTTACCACTTGCCATCACCTTCGTCTTTCCGTATTCACCTTCAAACCTTTTGCCTCCATACATCCTTCCACTTGTTCATCTTTCAGTCCATCCATACTCTCTGCAATCAACACCAGATCATCTGCATACAGCAGCTTCCCACGGTAAACCCTCCTTTACCCTCCGAGCCATTACCTCCATCACAACTACAAATAGAAGTGGACTTAGTACCGACCTCCGTGGTGCACCCTAC
>CM068967.1:43731510-43755930 GCA_035128595.1 Eptatretus atami
TATGCTGCTTCTGCTCTCCAAACAATGGATGGAGGTACTCAATGCCAGACATGAAATCAGAGCCATCTCCATAGACATATCGCGTGCCTTCAAAAAGGTCTGGCACCCTGCCCTGCTCACCAAACTCTCTGTCTATGGTATGCAAGGACATCTCCACTCATGGCTCACAGACTTCCTCTCCTGTCACAGCCAACGTGAATGGAGTTCTCTCATCCCCTCTTCCTGTCCAGGCTGAGAGTTCCCAAGGCCAGTGTCCTGGGGCCCGTCTCTTTTCTGGTTTTCATCAATTGATCTCTTCCGGATCTCGGAAATCTCTTCAATCTCTTTCTGAAGACTCCTACACTTCTGCCGTACCATCTCATCCCTCAGATCGGCAAGCAACAGCTTCTTCACTCTCTGCAGATCTGGATAAAATCACAAGTTGGTCCAACACGTGGAACATGTCTTTTAATCCTGAATAATCCCACACTCACACTTTATCTCTCCGAAAGGACCGTCTGGAACCCCCCCACCCATCTACTTTCTCAACAATCCTCTTGAAGAAGTCCTTTCATTCAAGCTTCTGGGTCTATTTGCCATGATCTTTCCTGGGAAAGCCATATTTCCAACTTGGCCTCCAAAGCCAGTCGCCGACTGCCGCATCTCTCTGTCATGCAAAGTCCTTCCTTGGCACACCTGAGCTCCTGACCACATACAAAGCTTTTTCCCGCAGCCTGATGAAGTACTGCTCTCCCCTCTGGGCTGGTACTCCCACCTCTCACCTTTGTCAGTTTCACGCTGTGGAAACCAAGGCATTTAGGATCATTGGTATCTCCCGCAATGAGGCTGAGTCTTTGGGTCTCTCACTCTCTCACCGCAGGCAGGTCGGTGGTCTTTCTGTCTTTTACCTCTCCTCTCTGGGCCTCCCCCCCCCCCCACAACTCCATCTGAGATATGTCCTCCCCATATTCTGCAGGGTGCTCAAGGTCTGCCAGCCACACACACACACACACACCAACACACACACACACACACACACACACACACACACACACACACACACATTTAAAGGCCATTTTCCCGCTAAAGCAGGGGTTAGCCTTGCGGGCCCATGACAATCTTCTCCACTTTACCCTATTTTCTGCATCTCCCCTTCTTAATCCCTTGCCCACATTTCCTCTTCCACCACCTTTAGCCAAGTTTTTCTCGGTCTTCCCGTCCTCTACTTCCGACTACACTCATTTCCAACACTCCTCTCACCCAGTCACTTTCATCCTTCCTCAACACATGACCCAACCATCCAACCTGTTTCTCTTCACAACATCCATCACAGACTCTATTTCCATCATCTTCCGCAGGTCATCATTTGTCTTCCTCTCTCTCAACATACTCACAAATCCACCGAACATTCGCATTTCCACCCTTTCCAGCCTTTGTTGCTGCTCCATGTTCAGTACCCATGTCTCACTCATAAATCATCGTACTCCTCACACATGTAGCATACACCTTTCCCTTCAGCTTCAACGACACTCCCCTCTTCGTCAGCACGCCACTCAGTTCCCGAAACTTCCTCCATACACATCTCACTCTAGCAACAGTCGAAGAGTCTGATCCACCTTCTCCATTCACCATGTCTCCAAGATAGCAAAATGTTTTCACACCTTCCAGCTTCACACCATCTCCAAGATCCAACTCAACAATTCCTTCATCTGCAGCTCCCTCTATGCACACCTTACACTTGAATGTAGCTGCCACACTGGTTAATGACCCTCTCACCCCACTACATTTTCTGAGAACCCATTCAGCACACATTGTGCACTGAATGGAGTTCACTCCGACACCCTTCCTGCACACAGCACACGGCCACTTCCCCGTCCTTTCCACCTCACCACATGCTTTACCACTTGCCATCACCTTCGTCTTTCCGATATTCACCTTCAAACCTTTTGCCTCCATACATTCCTTCCACTTGTTCATCTTCTCTTCAGTCCATCCATACTCTCTGCAATCAACACCAGATCATCTGCATACAGCAGCTCCCACGGTAAACCCTCCTTTACCCTCCGAGCCAACCTCCATCACAACTACAAATAGAAGTGGACTTAGTACCGACCCCTGGTGCACTCCTACCCTCACCTCAAACTCACCACTGTTCCCGTCCTTCGTCCTTACAGCTGTGCGCGCTCTCTCGTACATGGCCATCACTACTCTGATCAACCATTCCTCCACTCCTAACTTCCTCATGCCCATGTCATTACTTCACGTGGAACCCTATCAAATGCTTTCTCCAGATCAACAAACCAAAAAACAACTTCTTCCTCTTCTCCATGTACTTCTCCTGCAACTGCCTTACAATAAAAATTGCATCTGTCGTTCCTCTTCCTGGCATAAATCCAAACTGCATTTCATAAGTCTTTCTTCTTCCTTATCCTCTTCTCCAACACCCTTTCCAATACCTTCATTCCATGCTCCAATAACTTTATTGCTCTATAGGAGCCACAGTCCAGAGGGTCACCTTTCCCCTTGTACAGAGGACGAGGGTACTCAGTTCCAATCCACTGGAATGCGGCCTTCTTTCACCACCAGATTACAGATCTCTGTCATTCTCTTCACACCCCAACTTCCCGCTGCCTTCAACATATCTCCCACAACTCCCGTCGGCCCTCCTGCTTTTCTACTCTTCATTGCTCTTATAGCTTCCTCAACTTCCTTCTCAGTTATCTTCTCTGCTGGTCCTAAAACTGGGTTACTCTCGAAGTTGCTATCCCATTCATTTTCTACATTCAACAGCCTTTCCATATATCTCTTCCATCTTCCTTTAATTCCATCTGAGTCCACAACGATTTGTCCCACTTCATCCTTCAAGCCAACTCACCCCCGTCACATCAAATCTCTCTCTCGCTATCTGCTTTGCAATCCTGAATACCGCTCTCTTACCCTCTCCGAATCCAGCGTTCTCCGAACATTTTTCCTATGGGCCTCCTGCGCCTTGCTACCTCTTTCTTTGCAGCCTTCTTGGCTACCTTATAACTTTCAAGTGCTGCCTCTTCTTCCACCGTATCCTTTGCCTTTTGCCATTCCTTGAACTTCTTCCTCTTCTCTTCAATCGTCTTTCCAACTTCATCACCCCACCACCATGTTTCCGAGTGCCTCGGTGGTCCTTTTGTCCATCTATGCACACCTCACCAACGGCTCCCAATAGACTATCTTTCATTGACATCCAACCACTTTCAAGCTCAACCAACATCTTCAACCATACTCAGCCTCTCTCTAATGCTTCCTTCACTGTCGCCTCTTTCAACCTCCACACCTTCATCCTCGGTTGGTACTTCACCCGCTGAATTCTCCGCGCACCTTTCACCCTTATACGCAGTCAACCAGGTTGCTGCAAAACAGTCTCCTCCCCTGGGATCACCTTTTGTGTCCCGGAGGTTTCCCCTATCTCGCCGACGCACCATCAGGTAGTCAATGGTTGTCGTCGACCCACCTGACGTGTATGTAATAAGCTTATTATCCGCTTTCTGGAATTGAGTATTACAAATCAACAAATCAGCTCCATCAGCAAACTCCAAGATCCTTTCACCTTTCCATTCTCACACCATATCCATAACCCCCATGGACTCCTCAAAACCGTCTGGACTCCTTCCCACATGTCCATTCAAGTCTCCTCAACCACAACAACTTCCTCATCTTTCACATTTTCCATCAACTTCTCCATCACACACCCAGAACATGTTTTTCTTTCTTATCTGATTTTTTTTTTTTTTTTTTTTTTTTTTTTTTTTTTTTTTTTTTTTTTATTTATTTTTTTTTTTTATTTTTTCTCTTTTTTTTTTTTTTTTTTTTCTTTTTTTTTTTTTTTTTTTTTTTTTTTTTTTTTTTTTTTTTTTTTTTTTTTTTTTTTTTTTTTTTTTTTTTTTTTTTTTTCTTCTCTATTTATTTTTTTTTTTTTTTTTTTTTTTTGTTTTTTTTTTTTTCTTTTTTCTTTATTTTTTTTTTTTTTTTTTATTTTTTTTTTTTTTTTTTTTTTTTTTTTTTTTTTTTTTTTTTTTTTTTTTTCTTTTTTTTTTTATTTTTTTTTTTTATTTTTTTTTTTTTTTTTTTTTTTATTTTTTTTTTTTTTTTTTATTTTTTTTTTTTTGTTTTTTTTTTTTTTTTTTTTTATTTCTTTTTTTTTTTTTTTTTTTTTTTTTTTTTTCTTTTTTTTTTTTTTTTTTTTTTTTTTTTTTTTTATTTTTTTTTTTTTTTTTTTTTTTTTTTTTTTCTTCTTCATTCGCTTCGACCGACCTGCGGGGCATATCCCGAGATGACGTTCACCAAGGAGGCTTTCCGATCACGATTCTCACCATCATCAACCTTTCACTCACTCTAGTCACACTCACTACAATGTCTCCAAACTCCTCAGAAAACATGACACCAACACCATGCACGCTTTCCAGGACCCTTGCCAATAAACCTTGTACTTCTGCCCCTGCCTACCCTTCACCCATTCTCACACCACTCTTCCACCGTGTCTCCTGCACCACAACATATGTCCACTCTTCTTCTGACCAATGTTTCAACCACTTCTCCAGATCTCCCTGTCATTGTCCTTACATTCCATGTACCAAACCCCAGAAACCGATCTCCACGTGGGGCATCAGACGATTGGTCATCATAAATGGAAAAATTTCCTCCCTTGCTTCGATCGGGTTCCCCACCTTGAGTTTTAACGAGAGGGGGTGAGGACCCCCACGGGGTACTTCGGGCTGTACCCTGCCCATCAGTTGTACTCATCATGGTTTCCTTTTGAGGCGATGTTTTATGGCAGGATGCCCTTCCTGACGCCAACCCTTTTAGTCGCCTTTTACGACACGCAGGGATACGGTGTACCTATTCTGACCGGGGTACACACCGGATACACACTGCCAGCAACACCCTTCTGATAAAACTACCAAAATCAAGAATCACTGCTCACCTTCACTCTCCTCTTTTTTCCTGCCTTTGGAACAAACTCCCACACTCTCTTCAATCCCACTCTTCCCTCCAGGTCTTCAACAGCTGTTCACCGCCATCTTTTATCTTTCCCTATCCAAAACCACAATCTTTTCTACCCCCACCAATCCACCCCAAAACCACCTCCTTCAAATTCCCTGCTTTCCTTCCTGAAAGTCCCTGTCATGTAAGGACAGAAAGTCCCTGTAGTGTCCATCTTGTTTACCCTGTGTATCCCACCCCATCCCTCTCCCTTCCACAGATCTGTCTCTGTTTCACAGTTTTTTTCCTTCCGTCTCATGCCCCTCTTGTCTCCTGCTCTCCTTGTTGTCTGTTCTGTGTGTTAGCTCTCATACGAACCTTGACAGTGTATACAAATTAAAAATGAAAAAGGTTTTAAGTTATGAGAAAAGGTGGATCTTACGAGAAAAGGTTGGGTTGAAAATAAATGGCTGGCACTTAATAAAAGGCAATGAGGTGAACTCCAATTAAACATAACACCTGTATCCATCATGTTGTTGAGCCCTTGTGCTCTGGAATGGACATTACATCCATTTTGAAGAGCAAGGAGCGGCTATCAATGTTGTTGCGGCAAATTTCCCTCGAGACCCAAAAGTCATGAAATGTTTTCATCACCAATCGTGAAAAATTATGATATTTGGTTTCTCGCCACAGTAGCAGAAGGAACCCCTTAAAAACGAGTGTCACATACAGTTTACTCAATATATACAGTGCGGTTGTATCACTGCAATGATCGTAACTCAATGAAACACGGCATAGCAGTTAATTATGAGTAAATCCAATATCAATTCTGGAGGTTGCTTGATGACAGCAGCAGGGTCCTTAGTTCACGAATTAAAGGGGTATTGCCGGCATTGCTCTCAGAACAGCTTGGCTCTTCCTTAGTTTTGAGTCATGTTGTCCGCAGCATTGTGGCTTATTATTCATCGATCTCATGGAGAAAATATCCCATAACTGTTGGCACTCAGATGTTCATGAGCACTGAGCAACGACATTAGCAGTCGTCACTGCATTTTCACAGGAAGGAGACAATGGATAAATCAATGCAGTGGACAGGATTAGAACCTGGGGCTCAGGCATTACGAGCTCACAAAATTGGAAATGTCAATCAGACCAATTTTGTCCCGAACAGGTGAAAACTTGGCACTGATGCCTTGCACCTGCATAGCTATCATGGACATTTTGGCTCTCAGATTGGAGTGTTGCAAGTGCAACCTTTCTCATCAAGCCCATAGATAACTCCAAGCTCTCTAATACAGACTTGCTTTTGAAAGCAAAGCAGTGGAACTGAAAAAGGAGACAATTAAATGTTACAGGGTAAATATTGTGAGCTTATACTTTCATCGCTGTTCTTAAGAGAGTGATGCTATTGTTAAGGAAAGGTTGATGCTTGCCGTGTTGGAAATGATGATGCCTACCAAACGCATTTACAGGCTTTCGAATAAGGGCGTTTCGACTTTTTCAATTAGGTAACTAGTAATTCACATTCGACAAGAGCTTCAGTAGTGATAATTAATTGCAAAACACCTGACTGTGCCGATCCATGTGTGTTGCAAACAGTTGCTCAAAGATATCAATGACCTGAATATTCGATCATGTAAATCATATGGTCACATTCTTCCCTGGTGAATTGTCTCATGTGATATCAGCAACCTCTGCCCTGCCTGTCTCCTGCTAGTCACACCTGCGGCTTGTGTGAGCAGCTTATGTATCTGACTCCCAGGCTTGGCAAGCTGCACAGAGTCCCAACCATGTGTGTCACGACGTCGCGCCTGTGCGCCGAAGCGCAGAAGCAGCTGCACCAGACTAGGAGATGTGCAGCTGTTAACAGCAGCATGCAGTGGGCTGGTTGCACCCATTCCTTTACTCACATCTGCACCTGCAAGCAGACATGAACTCGGATAAGACAAATTAATGGAAAATTTGTGAGTAATATAAAAACATTTGTGCTTGTTTATCTCATGTTCATTGTTCAAAATGCATGCCCAGTTGTGGATGAGGTGGAACGTCCAAACCTGCACGGAGCAAGCTCAGCACACAGGCCTCATGGTCACCCTGGCAGCAAAGGTAAAGGGGGCTCCCCAGACTTGGCAGCTCCAAATCTAGGCTCTTCTGGATACCAGGCATGACCAGTAGCTCATCCAGGCATGCCCTGTTCCCTGATGAAAGGATAATGTTATCAGACAGACTCCATTTTCACTTTTTCACTTTCTGAAGATGTTTAATAAAAAATATATATTCAGCAAACACCTGGAGTCAAACACACTCTGAGAAAAAAAGCAACTGAGTAAATAACGTGGGGGTGTTCACACCCAATCAGGGTCCTACGGAGGCAAGAAAAGGCTGTGGACACAAAAGTACAGGAAATGCAATAAGTTGCATCACTTTCCCAGTGGCACTTTTGTTTACAAAAAAACATGAAACAAGGAGATATACTCTAGGTATGCCTGGTGTTGGCTTAATGGTTAGGGTGGTGAGCTTGGGATCCTAGGGTCCTGAGTTCAAATCCTGTTTTGCTGTTGAATTAACACCAGGTGGGGTTGACTCAGCCTGTCATCCTTCCGAGTTTGGCAAAATGAGTACCAGCTTGCTGGGGTGATTGAGCCATTTGAGTATGCTGTGTCGGAGTGGTGAACTGTCCAGGATTGTGCCCAATAGCCCAGGAGACTGTTTTGGCAGCACTGACGCTCTGTACAGAGTATGGTTCCAATAGATGGATATTCTACGTCCCCCAACTTTTGGGTGGGATGAGGAATAGATCTGTGTACAATGAAAGCTAAATCTTGAATGTTTTTTGAAATATCGCATACGCAAGCAAAGTTACTGAGATGGTTGCCATGGCAACATAATTCAGCCAATCACAACCGTCACATCAGGTTGAGATGATGTCATGATAATGGCATATCTGTAATATGAAAGCTAAATGTTCAATGGTTTTTGAATTGTAACATACACAAAAGTACATGAATGGATGACCGGTCAGTCGGTTGGACGGAGCTCATTTTAATGTCCCGTGTCTCAGACTTTTGCCGGAGGGACGGGGGACAAAAAGTGACAATGAACAGAAATGGTAATGCTCTGTTTTTGCAAGAAGAGTTGAATCTCCCTTTATCCTATTATTAATTTGTAATTGGTCACTGGCTTTGACACCAATACAAATTTATATTACGGACCCCAGGAATCAAAAAGCTACATATATCGAACAAACGGTTTCAAATGGAGCACCTCGTCACTATTAGGGCATTTCATTTGCATCAGTCGTAGCAAGAAACAGGAATTGTTGCTCCCAGCTTGCTGGCTCGATGACAGAAGACGTCATTTGCATTTTTGCCTCCTCCATCCCGACCCCGTTTAGAATCCCGTGTGGGCATGGGCAACTTGCTGGTGTGTTTAATCTCCCTCCTCCTCCTCCTCTCAGTGATACTTCAGCACCTACTACAGAAGTCTTGTTAAAATGAAGAGGTTCTGAGATGGATCTTCATAAAACTATGACAACAAGGTGGAATTAATTAAGGGTAAAATAAATTGTTATATCAGTGAAATTCGTCTGAAGGACCATCGTTTCATTTCAATGAGCTACAGTTACAAACAAATTGGATAGATTAGAATTATCAGATTATCCTTCGTAATAATTATTTAATACCCACCTATGTGGTTGTTCAGAAAACAAGAATAAACCGGAGTTCATAGAACACGTCACCCCACACAGTGTTCAAGTTTACACTTCAATTTCAATAAAATATTGATTTTAAACATCGTTTAAAAAAAATTCCAGAAGCTTAGAACAATTGAAGCTGTCTCATACACCACCCTTATTTAACATGCCCAAGTATTTCAAAACTGTAGGTTTTTGCAAGTAAGTGACCATAAGGCAATTTGAGTTCGACAGTGCTCAAGTATATAATTCAATTTAAATAAAATAAAGATTGTAAAAGTCGTACAAATAAATTAATTCTGGAAATTACCACCGTTGACGGTGTCTATTACACCACCAATCTCACACATTACATTAGTTATTCGTGACTGTTGTATGTGTCCTTTATAACAGTAAGTTTCCTGTTTGGAATGATTTTCCATTTTTTGGACTGCCAGGCAGACAGACAGACAGACAGACCAAAGACATCGCAGACGTGTCCGAAGGAAGCGGTGCAGTTTGGCATTTCCTTCTCGTAATGCCAGGCAGCTAGAGCTCCTCCTTGTGTCAATTCGGCATCTGCACCACTTAATTTTTTTTGATGGACGGAGGGCTGGACATACCAAATATTGAAGTGGCTACACTGCTTAAAAATGATCACTCCATTCTGCATATGTGCGATCAAGACGAATTCAGAGACACTTAAACAGCAGATTAGTGTTCAAAATATAACATTAAATTTAAAAAGGTTGTTCCACGATCAAAAGCTAACCTTTGTCAACAGATGGACGGACGGGCATGAGCCAATTGCTTAACCCGCTGCTTTTTGCTTCGCATGCGTGGGGTAAATATAGAAAGAGAATTGCTCAACAAGTCTAAAGGAGAGGCACACTAGCACAGTATTATCAGCACTTCCCAACTGAACGACAAGGAAAAAAATTGCACAAACTTTTCATCGAGCTCCCGCATTAAATGACCTGTATAAAATTGAAGACCTAAAGTCCTCATTTCACACTGCAGATTACCATACAGGTTTGCAGCAGTGAGACGAAACCGAGAAAGATTAATTTTGATACCTTGCTCTTGCTTACCATTCCGATGCTTCCACCTATCTGTGTCATTGGTATGGTGAGGGAGTGTACAGTGAATGTTTTATAATCCATATACGATAGTATCCCACTGATAGAGTGTGTGACCAGGCCGAATTGATTTGATTTTGGTGAAGATCCAGATCTGGATCCGGCCTGGATATGAAAATGTAAACTGTTCAGCCTGGTGGAGGTATGCGCTTTTCCGACTGCCATTCTAGTTACTTCCACCCACTGAAGGTGGACTGACATTATGTTTTCACCCCTGTTTGTCTATTTCTTTGTTTGTGTGTAGGATATCTCAAAAAGTTATGGAGGGATTCTGACGAAACTTTGGAGACAAATTTATTCAATTTAGGTGAAGATCCAAGTCTGGATCCGGGCAGAGATATGCACTCCACCGAGTGCCCTTTCAGTTTTGCATGTGTTCATGCTTCATGATAACTACTGTCGTCCAATTAACTAATGATTTGAATTTTCAACGAATACATTATCATATGGACCCATCACAATGGTTGGTAAAGTGTGACAATTAAAAACTTTGCCTGTTTGGATGATTCAGTAGGTTTAAACAAACAACAGGTCAGGTCAGGTATGGGAGCATGTGCCGGAGCAGCGCGTCGCTGCGTCCACTTTCCGACAGTACTCCAGGGGCCTCCGTCTGGCCATCCCCCAGGCCAGATGCTTGAATCATCCCCATCCCCTTGAGATGCTGATCAACCTGCTGCAACCATGAGGCACGTGGGTCGACCCGTTGGCCTCCTCCACTCATGAGGCTCCCATGCTCAGAGAATCTGGTGAGCAGGATCGCGTCAGGAAAATGAGCCACATGTCCATAAAGCCGCAGCTGATGCTCACGGACTATACAGGTAACAAATCTAATCTGAGTCTCTCTCAGCAACCGTGCGTTGGACACAAAGTCCGACCAGCGAGAGCTAAGGATTCTCCGAAGAACTTGGTACCGCCCGAAGGAGTTAAGCCTCCGTCTAAGATCCCTGGTCAGAGTCCAAGTCTCACATCCATAGAGCAAGACTGGAAGCACCAAGGACCTTAGACTTGGACTTTCGTCATGACTCCCCAGGCCCGACCCATACGTCTATTGACCTCTGGCTCACAGCCAGCAGAACATGAATATCAATGCCAAGGTAACTGAATCTCTCTGTGACCTCAACATCCTCACCACAAACAGGTACAGACAAGAGAGCAGCATCAAAGATGTAATTGAAAGCTGGATCTTAGTTTTGACTCAGGAGACTCGTAATCCCAGTGGCTCCGACTCCTCATTCAGCACCTCGTGGGCCCACAAAAGGATATCTAGAGTCTCCACAAAGATGACTGCATCATCTGCGAAATCAAGGTCAGAGATCTTGACATTCCCAAATGATGCACCACAGCTTGATCTCTCCGACATCCTCCTAGAATCCAGTCCATACAAGTACTGAAAAGTGTGGGGGCCAGTACACACCCCTGACAACTCCAGTAACAACTGGAAAAAAGTCAGAGATGGTACCAGAACATCTCACAGCACTCTCTGTACCAGAGTAGAGTTCAGACATCAGATTGATCAGTTTTGGTGGCACCCATGAAGACCAAGAATCCTCCAGTGAACATCCCGATCACTGATTCAAACGCTTTGCAAGATCAACATAGGCTGCAAGTAGCCCCTGCCAAAACTCTCATCTGCGTTCAGTGAGGACCTGAAGAGCAAGGATACTGTCAATCGTTGACCTCTTTGGTGCAAAGCCTGACTGCTCTGGATGCTGGCGCTCAAGCAGATGGTGGCGAACCCATTAAGATTAATCCAAGCAAAGACCTTGCCTGGCATGAGAGCAACATCACCACTCGGTAGTTGTTTGCAGTCTTGGCGATCACCCTTTCCTTTCAAGACAGGGACAACAAGGTCCCTCTTCCAGTCAGTTGGATTGATGCCTGTATTCCCAACAGAGCAGATAATTTCACGCAACGACATGAGTACAGCATGTCACCAGCCTTGAGAAGTTCAGCATGGATGCCACAGATTCCAGGAGCTTTACCCCCATTTCAACTGGTCACCACAGCCTGTGCTTCCACAAACGAAGGTGGATCACAGTTGATTGGAGGGTCAGCAATCGAAATAGTGACAACCCTAACATCCAACTCAACAGCGGTGGGTCAGCTTGGTACAGCCGCTCAAAGTAACCGGCCCAGCGGGCCTTCACTTTGGACTCCTCTGTCAAGAGCCCATCACCCTCCATACTAACTGCAGTACACCGAGGGATGGGCTTGGAGAACGCAATGTACGGATTCCCCTGTAAGCAGGACGAGATCACTTAACCACAGGTGATGCTCTACCCCTCACTGATTCCTCACACATCAGCCTCCTTGTCCACCCTCAGTGCATGTACAGTTTACGCCTCAGCTCGCTGAACAGCTCAGATTTGCCATTAAGCCTGGCCCTGTGACTGGTCAATGGTATATCAGTGTCCCTTGAGAGACAAAATTCTTCTTCACCCGATGGTTGAGTGCCAAGACATCCACCAGCAACATCAAGGATGATGGTCTTGAAGGCACTCCACAATTCTTCAGGATTCCCCAAACACCCAGACCCCCCAAATCTCCACTCAGCCTGTTCCAAACTCCTCAGCTACCCTCTCTCCTTGAGCTTTCCAACATCCAGCCTAGGCTGGGATGTACCATTCTCCTGGATTTAATCTGAACTTCAGAGTTGCTACAACAAGCCTGTGGTTGTTTGAGGAACTGAGCACTCTGGTAGACCCTGCAGTTCTGGATCATCCTCTAGTGATCACCAACGAGCACCTGTCAATGTCCATTGCCACATCACCAGCGTTGGATACCTAGTCCAGCAATGAGCCTGTGGGCGATGAAACCATGAAACAGCCACCTTACTCCTCAACTTCTTGCAAAGTCAAGGAGCTTAGTGCTATTCTGGTTCACAGTTCTAGATTATGGGGCACACAGATGTCTCATAACCTCCCTATCAGTTCCAGTCATGCGTTGAAATCTTCAAGGCTTGAAGAGTATCTCGCCTGGGGCTGATAACACAGACTCAAGTGCAGCATCGAATGCATCCTTCACGGTGAGATCACTCACCTCAGTCAAGCATAACAGAGAACAGGGAAACGACACCCAAGGAGTACGAAGAATCCTTCGTCTCATAATACACTCGTTGACCAGTGCTACCTCAATTATCATGGGAATCAGCTTATTGGACACAGGTACAGCAACTCCTTGGGCAGAGTAACCATCAGAGTGACTAGACGAATAGTAGGTATAACCACCCACAATGATCTCGCCACTATCTGGTCTCCGAACCTCAAGAGAGTGCTGCAAAACTGATGTTCAAACACTGGAGCTCAGATGATAACAGAGAAAGATAATCATCCTCTCTTAGGGATAGGACATTACAGGCACCCAACCAAATGGACCGCCTCAGGTTAACCTAAGGAGACCGCCTCAGCACCACTCCACCACACACCACCGCAATCTGACCCAAGAAGTTTATCCTGTGCTTTTCCTTCTGTCAACGACTGGGTGTCCCGAAGGCTTTGCTCCAATCCCGTCATCCAGTGAGCTGCCCTGTGAAGGGCAGCAGCGCAGGAGGTACTCTTACGGAGTGGGTTTTCAGCATTCTTCACGTTTATGTGTTTTGCAGAATGCTACCAAGTGGAAATCCTGCTACCAACCTCCTAAAAAAATGCAGTAGGTTAGATTAAAAAAAAAAATGCAGTATGTTAGATCATGGAACAAACAAATAACAGATTATGTCAAAAGTTGATAATATTTTTTATTTTTTCACCTGACACCAATTTGCTAGTTAAGATATGTACATTGTACAGGGTGTTTACAAAGTCCCATTACCTCACGATCATCATAAACCCTGCTACGTTTCGTATATATGTTCATGTTAATGACAGTCTTAATGTTGATGTTTATGTTAAACTTTATAAATTCTATATTTAATTAATATTAGCCTTTTCTCTTGTGTATTCATTGTATTAATTTATCAAGTTCTGCGGAGGGGGTAACAGTTCTTTGTAAACACCCTGTACAATCGTTCCACAGTCCATCATGATGCAGAGACATCCCCAGCCAGTGGAAGTCACCGGTAGATGATATTCAACCATACAGCAATAACTCCGAGGCAATCACAGACCAGCCATACACCTCTTGGTACTTGCCTTTGGTAAAACATCCATTCCTCGACCAATGCATCTATAAGTTCTACTCCAATTTACAGGCTTGTTTTGCCATCAATTCAAGTTGATCCTAAACTTACATCATGTGTGAGGAGGCTCAAATCCTGACTAGAAATAGAGGAACTTGGATGCTTGCAGTTTGGAGTACTTCAAAGACAACACAACCAGAATTTCACAGTATATTTTGCCCATACACCAGGGTTTTGCAATTGTGTGTGTGTGTGTGTTGTCTTTGGTTGTTATCTCCATTTGCGGGTTTGAGGAGATGAAACAAAGTCCTCCCAGGACTCAAAGTATCCATCTCCGCTTCGGTAAGAGATCACAGTTCACGGAGCAAGCTGGTTAACTTTGTTGTTCTCAGAGTTTTGTTCCAAGGGCTCTTTTCAGGATAGTCGGAGAACCCCGGACTGCCTCCAATTGTAGCTAGTTTGTGGTAATATTCCTGGGGATGATTTTCAAACTCTCAGTGAGGTTCTTCTTTATTATTCCTGTTGCTCCAATTATCACTAGTACAATTTCGATGCTCTTCAGCTGCCAAGATCTCTTGATCTCATTTTTGAGGTCCTGGTATGGAAGTAAAATAATTAATTCCATCTGGTGAAATGTGTCTAATGTGCTACACCAACAATTTTTGACATATATGGAGATAGAAAGCTCTGTGGATCACATGACTACAGCAAAGCATTGGTGTTTCTGTATTGATCATGCTGAAACAATATTTTTTGATATTGGGATAAACGCTTTTTGTCCACAAATTATGTACTCATTTCTTGTTATTTGCTTTCAAATGCTTTTAAACAATATGGAGGTATGAAATCTGTAGTAAAGCATTGGCTAAAGTCACTTTGTCACCCTATAAGGAATGGTTCACCAGAAAACATCATGAGTAAAGGTGCTGACAGAGTTGAGATAAAGATTTAAAATGTCTGCAGCATAAAACATGCTAATTAGGTCTCTGACAATGAGAATGTCAGAACTCATTACGTTTGCAGAGTGGACTGCTCATGGTATGCGAGTTTCTTTGTTTGCACGTCTCATCAGAACTCATTACATTTGCAGAATGGACTGCCCACAGTTGGTGAGTTACAATGTTCGCTTGATAAACCACGAGTGAGTGGAATAGAATATCTGTTCAAATATACTGTGGTTTTGTTAATTCCATATAACTGTAATATATCTTTTAAAAACTGAGGATCATTGATTAATATTGTTTGCCTTTCTCAATGTTGAGAAAGTGCTCTCCTGAATCCACGAGTAAATGCTTAACACCACCACTGTACCACTCAAAGTGAACATTTAAAACCAGATGACTTTCAAACCATATGGCAACTAGAAGGGCACTCGTTAGAGTGCATTCCTCCGCCACGTAATGCCTGATCCACGAGAACATATCGGTCCCAATACATTTTTGAAACATGCTTTTCAGGACTATATCATTTTTGGCCCTATCTCTCAGTGGTGAAGAATCACTTTAAAGATTAAATAATTCTGGTATTCAGATCCGGATTAGGATCCTGTCCACCAAGTTTCATCCAAATCAGTCAACAACTTTTTGAGATATCATGCTATGTATCGGTTTAGCCCGATCTCTCAATGGTGAAGAATCACTTAAAAATGATCAGATCAGGATCCGGAATCAGATCTTCACCAAAATTGGATCAATTCTTCCTCGTCACACACCCAACCTGTCTACAACATTTCATCCGGATCCGTGCACAACCTTTTGAGATATTCTGCACAAAAAAACAAACACACAAACAAAGACAGAAAGGGGGTGAAAACATAAACTCCTTCACCTTCGGTGGCAGAGGTATTGGGTTTTGAAAAATGGAATGAAAAATGATATTTGAAAAATGGATTGAGCCAGATATGTTGTTGTGCATCAGGCATTGTGTGGAGGAGGTACGCACTCTACCGTGTGCCCTTCCAGTTTAAACTGAAATTCCTGGGTAGTGATATCTCAATCAGCAACGCTGTCTTTTCCTTTTTGTTCCTGAGAACGATGTCCGGTCGCAAGGCTTTGTTTTCTATGTTCACGCTCGATGGGATCATCAGGTCATACTTGAGGTGTGTGTGTGTGTGTGTGTGTGTGTGTGTCCAGGGCATAACGTTTTTAGCAATAGAGCTTATATCATCAAATCTTCAACAAACCTTGATCATGAGAATATGGAGGGCACCAATTAATAAAATGTGGAATTTTTTTAACTGTCATTTTTGTCAAGTTTAGCTGGTTTGAGTACAAAGTGGACATGGACGGGCTTTGTATTTGAGATGCTTTTTAGTTGTTATTAGGATTTGATTGACAATGAACCAATTGTCCCAAAGTTGCTGAAGTGGGATGATGAGTGGGTTGAGAATATAGCAGTTGTAAATGAGGGAGGGGAGGGGGGCATACCTATACCATAGCTGAGCATATGTGGAGAAAATATGTGTAACTTGAGGCAGAATGCAAAAAGAAGGGGTGGTTGTGTACTTACACCCCACTGAGGTTGGTTCTAGAAGGTACGTTGTTTAATCATTCCGCGCCATTTTGCCACAGCTGGGATTTTGTGGAAAGGTGAGGTAGTCTGCATGTGACAGGGTCAGCCAGGGTGTTCAGCTTGTATTTCTTTGTATATCAGGAAAGTATACAAAAACAAAAAAAACAAGCCTGCTGGGCAAAGAAGATACTGAGTATTATCCCACACAAGAGATTGCCCCTCAAGCTCCATGAGAGATGGGCCCCATGGTTGTCAATGATGTGCATCATGCGAGGGTGAGGAAACTCCCAATGGACTTTGAAGGGATATGGAAATATGACAATGAATAAATGGGTGGAACCTCGTTTACAATCGCTTACTGAATGTTAGAAGTGGCACTTGCACACTGTGATAACACCGTGGCCGGAGATGAAGCGTCACATGACCTAGAGACCTCGACTGGAAATGAAGCAGTCATGTTTGGTATGTATGTCGTATTATCGCTTAGTGGTCGTTAATGTAATGAATGCGTAGGTCGTGTAAAAATTATTTACCCTTTCAAAACTAGTACATTCAGCAGGTATTACAAGCACACAGCACTTCTCATGATTCCATGAATACAACATCTCACTTACCTGAACTAGGAAAGCTTCAGGTTGCAATTATGAGAATATTGTCACATCTGAGGCTCACTAAAATGATATGCCTCAGCACCGGGATCCTTTGTCACAGGAAACGGCCGATCGGTTTCTAACATACTACTTCTTATTCTTGTGTATGGCAACTTGGCTGCTGGGTAGCTATCATTTTGTTGGAGCACAACTATGCCACTGATGCTATGCCCCTATACCAGTACATTGGTACTCATTTCGTCGACCTCAGAGGGATGACAGGCTGAGTCAACCCCACCTGGTGTTAATTCCACAGCCAATGGGGCTTGAACTCAGGACCCTAACATCCCAAGCTAGCCACCCTAACCACTAAACCAACACCAGGCTTATTCTAACATACTGCATTCAGATATTCTTTAATCTTCACCGTTCCCCAAATGTCACCCAAATGAGCCGAAATTGATGGCACACACATGGGAAGCAGATGGATCGAACACTTTTCTTACCTTTTTAAAGGTTTATTTAGAAATAATATGGAGCAAAATGTGTACGAGACGAGCAGTTCAGAACAGTCCAAGCAAATCAAGACACGAGCGGGGAGAAGGGAATATGCAACTTGTATACAGGGAAATAAATAAAGAGCAAATCCTAACCCACACTAAGCGCCACAGACCACACTTGTACAAACCTTTAAAATGCAGGTGAGCACTTTCCTTTGACTATGCGTGGTGTAGATGGAGGACTCTCTGCAGCCCGTTTGTGATGAGGAGCGAGACAAGAGCTAACTATGAAGTGAGCCAATGCTGAAGTAAGCCAGCGATGAGGAGACAAGAGCTAACTATGAAGTGAGCCAATGCTGAAGTAAGCCAGCGATGAGGAGACAAGAGCTAACTATGAAGTGAGCCAATGCTGAAGTAAGCCAGCGATGAGGAGACAAGAGCTAACTATGAAGTGAGCCAATGCTGAAGTAAGCCAGCGATGAGGAGACAAGAGCGAACTATGAAGTAAGCCAATGCTGAAGTAAGCCAGCAATGAAGTTCACTTTGGAACGTGCACCCTGATCCAGCCTCCGTGGCCCTCCATCCTTTCCACCATGATTCTTCTCCACAATTGTCCTTCTGCACGCCGGAATTATCTAATTCCAATTTAAATTTATCTACCATTTCTGCTGCCACGACCTTTCCAGAAAGACCATTATATGCATTAACTACTCTCTGACTGAAAATACCCCGACCTTCCTACTGTCCTACCTCACCTCTTCTATATTTGCAGTATTTTGGCCACTGGTGCTATTGCTGTATTCTGTTAAAAAACAAACAACTCTTCTGCAATTATTTTGTGTATACCCTTCATTATTTTAAACATCTCAATCAGATCCTCATGTAATCACCTCCTCTCTGATGTATAAAGTCCTATCTATTTCAGCCACTCCTCATAGCTTAGTCCTAATGTTCAGATATACAGGATATGCATGAGAATAACGTGATAGCTCCAGCAGATAAAGTCACAAATAATTTTGTTGTGGTTTGTAAAAAGTTTTATATCGAGGTTTTAATAAAGGAGTTAGGTATTCATATACGGTAGTTACTGTCCTTTCACTAGTTCAAATAGCACATATGCTCTGTGTCAAAGGCTTCTCCAGGATATTATGCCTGAGCATCAGGATGTTTTAGGAAATAATTTTAACATAAAATGTAAAAAGGTAAATTTATGTATTCCCCAATTTTTATGGATCCTCAAGCTTCATAAACACCCATATAGGTATAGGTTTATAGTGGGTGCTCGGCAATGTACTACGAAACAGTTTATGTGTCAGGTTTGATGGGTAATTCTTTTTGAAAAAACAAAAATTGATTTTAATTGTTTTGAAGTTTAAGGATGCTGTCAATTTTATTTTAACACTGCATTTTTGTGGGACAATTTTTCAACAAATAAAGGGTATGGTATTCCATTTGGGTGGGAACTGCAGCACCCTATTAGTGGATATTTTCCTTCTTTACTGTGACTTTCATTTTATGATGAAGGAGAATTTATGCTTAGCAAAGTTAATAGGTCCTACATATCGTTATACAGATAATATTTGTGGGTTAACTACAAGTTATTTGATAAGCTCATTCACAGGATACCCAGATAGCTTGATAGCTTTGATTGCCAAGTCAGGCCAGATAACATCTGTGACTTGCTATAAGTACCATGTAAACCTGCACGAACCTGTTTCATGGTCGGGTTGTCGGCGACTAAATAGTCTTCCCCACCAGGATTCCTGGTGAAGAGGGTGTACGGATATGGACAACCAGCAGGATGAAAAGCAAAACCCATGAAAGGGCGAAGGAGGTCCTTGTGAGCCAACGGCCATCTGTATCTGGTGCCCCACTTAGTCTAGTCAAAAAAAATGAGATATGTAGCTAAATAACATGCTCGAGGCATTTTTGAGAAAAAGTTGGCAACCAGTTTATTTCACCTAATTTGGGTGTGCTGAATTCAAATTTGCTGTCTGCCAAGCTGTCTGTATCTTGACCGCTTGACCCTCAAAATGACATAATAAGCCATGCTCTTTTTTTTGCCAAATGGGAAATATAATTCTCCTTAAAAATGGCATCAAAACTATCATGTGTGGGTATCAAATTAAAAGCTAATGAACATGTACATTGCACTCATACTGTCAAGGAATTAGTTTTGTATGATCTTTGGTCAATGAAATGTCAAAAGGTCATGATTTGTGTGAAATATACAATCAAAATTATATATACATTTATGGTCCTGTAATGAAAAGGAGATGAAAGTCAACTTCTACTTTAATTAAAAGTTGGTCAGGTTTTGATTTTAAAAAGGATTAATATGCATTTAATGTTGTTTGTAAGTGTGACCTAGTTGTGCAAGCTAGGGATACGGATGTGCTAGTTCTACTCTTAGCCCACTTTCACAGAATGCAATGTAAAAACTGTGGCTCAAAGCTGGAACAGCCAAAAAGCGAAAATACATCCCAATTCACACCATTGTGGATCAGATGCTCTATGGTCCAACTGTTTTGGGTACCATTCTAGCATTCCACGCGCTTACGGGAAGTGATGATACTACCTCGTACATTTCAGGCCACAGCAAGAAAAAGCTTGGATGGTATTCCAAGAGCACATGAGCTGCGGCAAAACCTAGGAAAAGGTGAACTCACAGATGAAATTGCAAGGATGCTGAACAGTTTTGTTTGTAGGGTGTACAAAGTCCAAAATGTAAACACTGTTGATGAGGCTCGACCAATACTGTTCATCAAGTCTCACGCACCCGAGTCCCTTCCACAACAAGTGACGCTTTATCCTTCCATATAAGCGATCTCACTACCAGGCAGCAGTGTGGAGGCAGACACATCTGAACTATCCTGACCTACCATCCCCAGAATCAATGGGCTGGAGTATGAGGACGACTTTCTTGTTCCAGTACTTATGTCTTTGTCACCAGTTCCCGATGCCTGCAGAGAAGTTGTTTCTTGCGGCTGCAACACAGGGTGCGGGAACTTGCGCTGCAAATGCAGAAAGTCTGATCTGCTCTGCACAGGAGCTTGCAAATGCAGGAATGTTAATGATAACTGTCGCAATACCTAAGAGCAAAAAGACTGAACATGGGACTGAACTAACCCAAAATGACATTTGGTTTTTATCAAGGTATGATACAATGTTCGAGGATTACTTCTAGATGTATTCAAAGGCACAACCTTTTTTATGAAGCTAGAAAACATGGCAAGTTTGGTGACGTAGAAGAGAAATTTCAACAAGATTGTTACTGTTTTTTAAAATTCCGGTAATGGTTATTACAATGACTAAAAAATAAGATACATGTTATTTTTTGGTCAAATTATTATGTTGATTCCTTTAATTTGACTTTCCTAAACAATATTGCTTTACTTAAGTCAATTTGTAATTCATGTTGTTTTCGTATTGTATCAATCTTGTGTAGCCTTTGGAACTTCTACTGTTACAAACAGCCCTGAATAACATCGTTTTGTAACCTTAAGGAAACAAATTAACAAATCGAAGAGATACTATAAATCTAACTAGGTACACGTCATCAAAATTAATGATTAGCATATTTTTAAGACCATCAAAGTCTTTTTGCCCAACTTCCGATTTATTAACTGGAAGAGGGATGGAGGGATCAACCACTCTCACAAAACTAGTTACATTTAAAGGACTTCATAAATCTTTTGATTTGTTCCTCACCTAAATTATCCCAGATAATGCAATACATACTTCATATCAATGAGTTGGCAATGTTGAAATCTTGCACTTGTATGATACTAAACATGATTATTAATGTTATCATCACTAAAAGGTAACCTATGGAAATGGGTGTGGCTTATAATGTGATATCAGGGGTCACCAGGTCAGGATACAGCTGACAGAACTTTTTAAAATTCAGCATATAGGGTAATGTTAATGTATCTACCATGTACACCAAATTTTTTTTGTCAGATTTTTTTTTCATACTAACAAATTATGCTTCAGGATAAGCCGGCAAGGCCGGAGCAGTAGAGGCGTTCTGACTGGTATTTGACAAGAAGATTCTCGATTTTAATCTTGATTTACATTAAAATCGAGTTGCTCCTCGTCCAAACCTTGTTAGATCACCCATCGCTCCCATCCCTGATGTTTTATACTGAAATAATGATTCCTTAGAATGAAAAAGAACGATATGAATTTAGTCCTGAATTGTCTTTACAGAGCTATGTAGAATTACGTAATATGAATAATTATGACCTCATTTGACCAAAAAATGACCCACATGATGTAATATTTATTTATTGATTATGTTTTTGCAATGTTCATGTCATTACCTTTCATATGATACCACACATGATATATTTACATTAACTTTACACTAAATCGTATTGCGGAATATGCAAAAAAGGGGCGTGGCTTATTACGTCATTTTGAGGTCAAGCGGTCAAGATACAGCTTGGCAAGACAGAAAATTGAAATCAGCATACCAAAATTAGGTAAGGTAAGAGTCTGCCAGCTTTTCCTCAAAATGCCTCGAGGTTTTATATTCAGAAAACTTGACTAGTCTAACTGCATCTGTGGACGTCCTCCTGCAGTGGAATCTTTCCTAGGAATTTTGTGGCAGGATTTGCACTCTAGTCACCGAAAACACTTCACTCCGCAAAACACAAAAAAACGCAAAGAAAACTGAAAACTAACTCCATGGGAGTACCTCCTGGCAGGTGCCCTTCACAGGGTATCTCACCGGATGACGGGATTTGGGAAAGCTTTCGGGACCCCACTCTTTGATGATAGGAGAAAAATACGGGGTAAACTTCCCAGGTTGGATTGCGGTCATGTGTGTCACGGTGGTGCTGAGGTGTCGTCCACCAGAAGGCGATCTCCTCGGGATAACCTAAGGCAGTCCCTTCGGGTGGGACCTTCCCAGAAGAGATGATCGCCTGTCTCTGTGGTCATCTGAGCTTCAGTGCTTGAACATTGGTATTGCAGCACTCTCTAGGTTTGGAGACAGATAGTGGTGAGATCATGGCGGGTGGTTACACCTACAACTGATATGGTCTCTCTGATGTTACATCCCAAGGAGTTGTTTGCAACTGTGTCCAATAGTTGACTCCCATGATAATTGAGTAACACGCGGTCAACGAGCTTTATGAGACTGATGATTCGTCACTCCTTAGGTGTCATTTCCTGGCCTATGTATGCTCCAATTGAGCGAGTCATCTCCATGAAGGAGCATTCTATGCGCATTGGAGACCAGTACCCCAGACGAGATACTCTGCTGGTCTGGGGGATTTCAATGGATCGACTGGCACTGATAGGGATGGCTATTAGACATGTGTCAGTCCCCATGGATCTGGAACTGTGAACCAGAATAGCACGAACTTCCTTGACTTTGCAGTTGTGGACTTAGGGTGTCTGGTTCATTGTTTCAGCACCACAGCTCATCACTTCCAACGCTGGTGGTGTAAGCAAAGAATTGACGCATGTGCTCGTTGAGGCGCTGGTGGATGATTCAGAACTGCAGGGTCTACCAGAGTGCCCAGTTCGTCAATACCCGACCACAGACTTATTGTAGCATCTCTGAAGTTGCAGCTGAAATCCAGAAGAATGGTACCATCCCAGCCTAGGCCCCTGTCACACCTTGACGTTTTAGCCAGCGTATGGCAACGTATCAAAATGTATGTAAAACGCTGGCATACGCTGAACTAATTGATTTTTTTTTTCAGTTTTGGCGTATAAAATAACGAGTTGGACGTATGCATAACGTTTAGTAAACGTACACAGAACGTTTCGATAACTTATAGATAACTTTACCAACGAATGCTTAGGGTATTGTCGGCGTTCACACTTATGCCAAACAATAGTCTAACTTATTGCATAGCGCGGCAGCGTTATCGCCGACGATCACGTGGCGTAGCCTATTAAAAAGGCTGCCGCTCACGATTTAAACCATAACCGCACTAGAAATCGAAGTGTCAACATCACGTCATGCCGAGAAAAAAACAAACAAAAAAAACCATGGAGTCTGGAACACTGACGGTTTCCTCCTGTGAAGCCATTTTTAATATACCAATTCCCCTAAACGCTGCCAATACGCCATTATATGGTACTGGTAAGTTAGAACACGTTTCAGTAAGTTCTGTGGTCGTCCGAAGACGTCAAATAAGTCTACATACGTCAATATGCGTTGGAGATACGTTACACATAGTTCAAAGCACGTTACTTCAGAGGTTAGAATAAGTTTCGGGTACGCTAAACATTACCCATCGACGTATTTCGACTTATGAGTAACTTACAAGTAACGTGTGTCGACGTGTGTCAACGATCGCGTACGTGCCTACAACTTATGGCCAGCGTAATGCGGAACGTGTGAGTCATACGCCGAGCACGTCGGAAAATTTTGTGCAATGCTTAAAATTTGTCGACGAGCTCAGCGTACTACGATGTATGCCAGCGTGCTCTAAACGTATACAAAACTTACCCATAACGTATTCGACGTGTGCCAGCGTATTCGCCAAATTTTCATACGTCGGCATAACGCTGGCTAAAACGTCAAGGTTGACAGGGCCTCTAGGCTGGATGTTGACAAGCTCGGGATAAGGAGGGCAGCTGAGTACTTTGCGAACAGGCTGAGTGAGGATTTGGGGTTTTTTTATGCTGTGGGGAGAATTCTGAAGAGTTGTGGAGTGCCTCTAAGCTACATCCTTGATGTTGCGGGCAGATGTCTTTGGAACCCACCATCAGGCGAAGAGGAACTTTGTTCTCCAAGGGACACTGATACCATTGACCAGGAGTCGCAGGCCACCCTTATTGGCAGAGCTTGAGCTGTTCAAGGAGCTGAGGCATAAACTGTATGTGCACTGAGGGCGGGCAAGGAGGTTTATGTGCGAGGTCTCTGTGAAAGGTAGGGCATCACCTGTGGATGGGTGATTCTTCTGCTTCCAGAGGAATTTACGCATTGCGTCCT
>CM068967.1:43783829-43798033 GCA_035128595.1 Eptatretus atami
AAACACTTGTTAGATCACCCCATCGCTCCCATCCCTGATGTTTTATACTGAATAATGATTCCTTAGAATGAAAAAGAACGATATGAATTTAGTCCTGAATTGTCTTTACAGAGCTATGTAGAATTACGTAATATGATATTATGACCTCATTTGACCCAAAATCCACGCGAGAGAGATGGCAGTATATGAATGACGGCAGATAGATAAGGCAACCGCCTCGAAGCACATGTCAGGAACAGCACACTAGGTATGCGAGAAGCCGCCGCCGCGGAGGCAAATTAGCTGCCCGGGAGGCAACAACGGACGCACCGCCGGAGGCAACTGACGCCCGGAGGCAAACTAGCCCTGGTGGAGGTATGCCGCTTTTTTTTCCGACTGCCATTCTAGTTACTATACGCACCCAGGCTGAAGGTGGGAGTGACATATGTTTCACGCCCTGTTTGTCTATTTCTTGTTTGTGGTCCGTTGATATCCAAAAGACCGCAACTCGACTGCCGGACGGGATGTCTGACAACGCTCACAGCAAAGAAGGCCATCTTTTGTCCGTCCGGATGACAGCAGTCAACTCTCAGTTTCGCCAACAATTTACGGGGTGAAGATCAAGTCTGGATCCGGGCAGAAGGTATGCACTCTACGTGATCCGCGAGTGGCAGACAACTGCGTTTTCGACGTTGGTGTGCCCCATGTGGAGTGCAATGACTTCACGATATCACTCCCGGAGACAAACTCTAGCCTGTTGCTCCAAGCTTAATTAATGCGGACATGCGTTACTCCACGCGAGAGATAATATGATGTGGAAAGCGAAATTACAGCTTATCATACTGTGTATCAGTCATTACAATTATGAGTGGTGAAAAGTGTGGTCGAGAGACTGAGACAAGAACTAGACAGTACAAGACAGAAAACAGTTATCAGACTAGCTTTGAATCGTAGAGACTGGTGGGGTAGAGGTGTTGAGGAAGTATCAAGACAGAGAGGAGTATACATGTCGTATGCTGTAGCTGAAAACACACAAACACACACACACACACACGACAGAGTGACACACAGAGGCGCCAACACACACACACACACACACAGAGGTCACCGACACACACTGTATTAGTGCTTGCCCGATATCAGCGAATTCTGTAGGAATCGGCAGATTGAAATTCATGTGATTACCACGGCGACAATAACAATACTGTGCGCGAACGGCAAATAACCTTGGAAGTAAGTTTTTCACACCTTGTTTTGGGGGGATTTCAAGAAACGATTTGATCAAAACTACGTGTTTGCATTATCGATGTTCAGTAGAGGGGCCTACATTAACATTACTCCTTTTATAGAACAGCGCCATGCGTCATGTGACGGTGGAGGAAAAAAAAGATTGGTTCTTGAATTGAGAAGACACGTTGACATATGGCAAAAAGCTCGGAAATCGGGCGTGTTATCAATACATTTGCTTTGAAACTCACAAGAGAAGATACATATCAACTTTGTAAATCATGTACCCTTGAAATAAACATTGCAGATAATCTCGCATTGCTGCGTCGTCTGGTGGCTGAGTTGTCAGCGTAGAAGTGGGTTCGTGTCCGCGGGGAAAATGTTGAACTAATGTTAAAACGTCCGATTTGCAGCTAGATACTGCTTTGATACCGATGTGAGACCATCGTGACACTCAAAGATATAGCACAGATCTGGACTTTATGGATAGCCAGGGTGCCCTCTGTGAGACCGGGGGCACGAAAGTCGAGCGTGAATGCATGAATCAGTGTCTCTTTCAGAGGTCACATCTCGGCTTATATTGGAAATTTAACGCATTTGTTCCTTATGAAAAGGCATTTTTGGTTGGACGTTCACAACCAATTTGTTCCAGTCGAGTCTGAATCTGTGTCAGAACGACTAAAAGTGGAAAAGAAATCACACATCGGAATAAGATGCCATTGATGCCGGGCCTTAACATTTGAGAAGCCTCACAGATTCCATCATAATAGGAACAAAATCTCTGTAGCAGACACAATCACTGCAACTTTCAATTGTTTCCACGGAAATTGTTTTAATCGAGTCGAAACTTGCATTAAGAAAATAGCCAAAAGTGAAAACGGATAATAGATTAAAAACTTAAGAGCATAGTCATGAAGCTGCTTGGGGATAAGCCAGATGGAAGCTCATCTGTTCACGTTGCTTTATTTATAAATCCACAATATGATGTAAAACGTTTAAAAGAAAAAAAACACGCCGTTTTCACAAACCATACTGCAGTTCGAGTGTTAAAACTTCCTATCGCGGATGTGAAATTGAAAAAGAAGTTTGATTTAAAGTTCAAAAATGTACGGCCGCTGAAGCAAAAACGTGAGTTACGAGTACAGTTCTCGAGAGAAAATGCCATTCCCACATCTGTAAATCATCGATGCTTAAGCATCCATGAACATTCCCTTATATAATCTAGACAGGCTTATTAGCCATCCGGAAGCAGGTGTAGAAATGGTAACGTTTAGTGAAAAAATTCATGAGACATCTTTATTAGAAGAAAACGGGACGGCGGCTTGCATCTATCCGAGGTCGACCCACGACGCCAATCGGGCTTGGACCAGAACTTAAACATTAATAGACTGACAATATAACACAGCTAGTCATTAGGTATGAAGATCAGGCCTCGATGATATCAGTAGAGAAAAGTGAACAAAACAACCTTTGAGTGCTTATCGTAAGAAATGCGTTGGACCTGGTTCCAAGTCAGGCATGGTTGAACAGAAGCCAAAAAACATGGGCGGCTCAGAGGCCAGCCGGGAACGGCCATGAACACTCCTTAAAGACGCCCGAGAGAGCGAGGTAAGCTCGAAGATACACTGCGCTAAAGGAAAAAATTAAATAAGGCCGTTAATTATCGTATTGAAGGAGTGTTTTAATTAACGTAAAAGCCCAATTTTCACGTCATGGCACCTCCTTGGGAGTTCCTTAGTATGGCATGCAGCGATGTCAAAGATGCTAGGTTTAATGGTTTTGAGTTATGTAGGGGACATCCACACACTGACACACGAAAACAGCACAACCGCAACAGACACACACACACACAGACAGAGCTGCATTTATTGTATGATAATAGCAAAGGCAATTTTAAAGTATAGGAAGGGTAAAGAACAGGTGACGACAAGTGGGGCTCATATGCAGGAATAGCACAGGGAAATGCAGTTCATGAATGAAAGCGAGATGGCGGAAGCTTATTAAACATTATTTGCTTCAAGATTTCACACAAAGAACAGTCAGGAGAGTTGCCAAATAGCTGAGAGTATTTATCCAAGGATGGTGAGGAAGGGGGCTTTTAGATGAGTGGAGGAAGTAAAGAAGGGCAGCTTGGACACCAACAGTGGATAAACCTCCAAGGCCAGAAAATAAATTCATTGCCAAGAGTGTTGATGGAGGTGGAGGAGCAGGAAAAGCGTGGATGTTTAGCCGGTATCTCCAACGAGCTCATATGGAATAACATGAGGATTGGAGAAGTAGCAAGATGTACACCATACAGGGTGGTGCGGAAGACGTCAGGGTGGGTGGGGGAAAGTTGTGAAAAAATGAAAGTTACTGATCACTGCTATGTGTATCGGAGGCATGTCGCTGAGAAGGAAGCTCGGGGGCGATTCAACCCTCGCACCCCACCCTGAATTGATGCCGAGTAATGTGTGTCTAACACAATGGGGATGCCACTCTGTATGCTACATTGTGAACGGTTGTCACGGTGTACTTTGGTTCATAATTATTTTATTAAATTGTGTGAAAACGGGGTATCATAATTATTTTGTTGTGTCGCAGCTTTTATGTAAGAGACAGCATGGCTTAGTTCAGCGGGCAGTTGAAAAGTTGTGGCGCCAACATGGCTATTGAAAGTGGGGAGCAGTGGCCTCGCCTGCTTCCTACGCTATTGCTAATTTAAGAAGGGAATCCAAAGACGAATCAGGAATTATTAACACTGTTTCTTTAACTCCAGTTGTGGGACAATACGTTGGAGATGTTAATTGGGGATGCGGAATTTGAAGAACCTCATTTAAATATACAACTAATTAAGGTAGTTAGCACTGAATCTATCAAAGGGAGATCATGTGTAACTTACGGTTTTTAGAAGTTCGTGGAAGCAGTCTCTGATTGGGTGGAGAGGAAGGCGGCAGTTAGAGGTGAAGTGTATATAGAGCTTTCAGAAGATGTGTCATATGACAAAAGGTACCACAGAAGGAGGTTGTTAGCCAAGGTGAAGGCTTGGGAAGTGGTGGGTCGGGTAGCTCCTGGCCTTCAGAACTATTCACGACCAATCGAGCGTTTGTTACATTTTGTTGTGTTACAGCCTGATTTTGGAAATGGAATTAAATTTACAACAAAAAAAATTTAATCCTTTTTCCAAACAAAGTACCATAATGACAAAGGAAAACATGTTTTTAGAATTGTTTTTACAAATTAATGATACATGAAAAGCTGAACTAGTTGCCTAATAGTTGTGCAACCCCTTTGCTATGAGCCTCCAATTGAGCTCAGGTGCAGTCGCCAGTTTCCTTTGATCCATCCTTGAGATGTCTCTAAACCTGATTGGAAGTCAACGTGGTGGCGATTCAATTGATTGGACATGATTTGGGAAAGAAAACACCTTTCTATATATGGTCGCCACAATTGAACAGTGCATGTCAGAGTAGAACTCTACCATGAAGTCAATTAACTGGCCGTAGAACCATGAGATAGAATTGAGAGGAGCTAGATATGGGGAAGGGTATAAAACAATTCTCTTAGTGTTGAAAGGTTCCCATCCATCAATAAAATGGACAGATATATGGAATCTTCTCAGTACTCCAACAGAGAGCTGGCCGTACCGAAGAGCAAACTGAGCAACCGGGCCAAGAAGGACGCTTGGTTTGGAGAGTGCGCAAGAACCACAGTGACCCATTCATGACAGAACTAGAGTTCTTTGGTTGTGAGGTGGGAGAACCTGCCAAAAGGACAACATAATTCTGCAGCACTTCAAATGTAGGCTTATGGGAGAGTGGCCAGACGGAACCACTTCTGAAAAAAAAGGAATTCACACGAATGCTTGGAAGTAAGGATGGATAACAGAAAGGTGGTGATCAGGATTGAGGAAAGTCTAATACTCTCAATTGATTAGGCAAAATATTGGCAATGCAGTTTAACAATAAATAAATTTAAGGTGATGTGGATGGATAAGAATAATGAAAAGTGGAGATTATATGGGCTAAGTGGTAATTTGGAGCTGTCACACAGTAAAAGGATCTGGGGGTTAAATAGATATGGAGGGATAAGCAGGGTAGGAGAGTTCCAGGCAGCTATAGGTAAAGCAACGGGGTTTTGAGGTTGTATTTTAGGGGAATGAATTGCAAACAAAAAAAGGAGTGTTGTTAACACTGTCCAGAAATGTTAGAGAGACCTCTCTAGAATGCCAGATGCACGTTTGGTCACCAACAATATGTGGAAGTGACAGCAGGTGCATTGGGAAATAATAGATGCAAATGAAAAGAATATACAGCATTGGGGCCATCAGGAGGAACCTGGTTAGGATTGAGGTTTTTTGGCTTGCTACTTCCTTTACCCCCCAACACCATCCGCCACACGCCCGAGTGAACATTCAACAACAATCTTGTTAGTACTTCATCGAGAGAGAGAGAGAGAGAGAGAGAAGAGAGAGAGGAGAGAGAAGAGAGAGAGAGAGAGAGAGAGAGAGAGAATGAATGGCAATATTATGCGATAGCAAGGACACAAACACACACACACACACACAAACACACACACACGCACACACACACACACACACAGCACACACCACAACCATGCAAAATCAAGTTGCAACAAAGAAAATAAATATAAAGCGGAAACATCAAACAAATGTTCAACCTGACAACTGGGGAATTAATGATTATAAAGAGCAGGGAGGTATAAGAACTAGGTAGCTTGAGCTCCCTGGGGTCATTTTCAGTGATCTTGCATCACTTAAAAAGAAATTGGACCAGCTTGGGCAGAGACAAGTTCTCTAGTGGATATAGCTACAGAAGAGGTCAGCTTCACTGGGATGGTGACAAATAATTAAATGGCCAAGACGAAGGACACTGGTACCAAGGCTTTAAGAAAATGGCGGGACTTCCGAGTCAATCGGACAGGTGAAAGTTCCTGCAAAGGTAGAAAGCAGAAGGAGCTACCTATACGCGGGTTGTGAAAACTCTTTATCGAAACAGCTGTACACAACATTAAGGCACAATAAATTAACTTACAGCTAATACCATCTGGCACATGATTCTCTGCTAAAAACTTTTAATATAACGTTTCACGACAAAGCCTTGAGAATATGAACCAAAAGCAATCGTTGAAACAAGGAAGTGGATGGCTCACATGTGGACATAATGATCCCATCGAGACTCGACACATACATAGAAAACAAATGCATTGTGCACGGGATATCAAATTAAGGTAGCAAATAAAGAATAGCATGGCATATGCAAATGGTAAGTATTTGTAGCCAGCGTTTTGGTCTAAATAATGCGGAAATCAAGAAAATGATGAAATACCCGGTTCTCAAGAATGAGTGAAAAGTCCCTGCGAAGCTTTGAGATATTCGAAATGTGTGCCAAGTGTTGATTGAAGACATTGGGAATATAAGAAGAACCTGACAAAATCCTTCATCCATCTGGAAATACGATCTGTGGGACTTCAGTGAGGATCCTGAATAGCCTTCGGACAAACTTTGTAGACAAGAAAACTTGACAGCTCATCACATGAATCATGACCTTGACTGAAACGAGAGGTAGAAACTTTGAAAACCTGGGAGGACTCTGTTCCACCTCTGAAACCCACAATATCGGAGATAACAACCAGACAAGGCAAGAGCACCACCATTACCTACGAATATATATATAGTATATATATATAAGTAATATATATATCTATATGATATAATATATTATATATAATAGTATATATATACTATAAATATTAACAAATCAAACCACAACTTAGTCCTTTAACATGTTTATTCATTGATCACAGCAATACGATTATTGTTTCTTCATCCAGTTTTTACTTCAACAGAATGGATGTGGGAGGACTAACCGGACCGAAATTGATCCACATAAGCAATCTATTTATATGAACTATCCTGTTCCATCTCATGTGACACATTTTCGCTGTACGGACTCTGCTTTTTGAGGGAACTATATCTTTTTTTATGAAACGACATCCAAATGCAAAGGGAACTTGTTGACACATCACAAACTAATTCCAAAACTTCCCACAAGAGATTATGCTACCGTCTTATAACTCCACATCGATGTCAAATAAAACTTCGGTCTCCATCAATGTGAATGTAACTGTGTGAATTAACCTAGATAGGCCACTCTCTATACATGATGGAATATATCCCTAGCATAAAACACAAATTATCAACCATTTTACCGCGAAGTTCTTCAACTAATGTTGCTGCAGCCGTGCGCTGCTGGTTGAATATTTTTTGGAATGTGTGGCTGTGTGGTGATGTAGTGCCCCTCGTTATCCACAGTAAGCGGTACTCGACATTTTGCTGTCTTGGGAGAGGATGACAGGCTGATTCAACCACTTGGTGTTAATTTTATAGCTTGGAAGTTATGAGTTTTAGATGAAAAAAAAATAATAACCTATTTTAAATCAGTACATCGACAGAACGGAGAAGAGGTAACTAAGACTACTAGGGAAACTAAAATAAATAACTTTATAACACACAACTCGCACTAAAACCATTCTGTCCAACTCCAACTACTTGTCCAGATATGCTGCTACTTCTTAAATCTGCTATCAGGTTAGGTTAGGTATGGGGGTAGGGGCATGTGCCGGAGCAAGCACGTCGCTGCGTCCACTTTTTTTGAGCAGATACGCCAGGGGCCTCCGTCCAATCCCAGGCAGATCTTGCATCCCCATCCTTGAGATGTTGAGTAAACCTGCTGCAACCATAGGCACATGGTGACCGATTGGCTCTCTCCACTCAAGAGCTCCCATCGCTCGAGAAAATCTGGTGAGCAAGATCAGCGTAGGAAATCGAGCCACATTCCAAAGCCGCAGCTGATCGCTAGAGGACTATCAGGCTACAAATCTCATCTGAATTCTCTCAGCACCGTCGCTCGTTGGACCACAAAGTCCGTGACCACCGCGAGAGGGCAAGCATTCTCACGAAGAGGCTGGTACCGGAAGGAGTTAAGCTCCGTCTAATCGAATCCTGTGTCAGAAGTCCAAAGTCTCCACATCCGAAGAGCAAGACTGGGAAGCACCAAGGACTGAAGACTGCGACTTTCGTCTCCGGTCGAAGCCACACCATGATCATAATCATTACTCAGGCCCGCGACCATGACGTCTTGACCTCTGCTGCTCACAGCAACTGCAAGACATTGAATATCAATGCTCAAGTAAGTGAAATTCCTCGTGAGCTCAACATCCTCACCAAAATAGGTACATGACAAGGGCAGCACGCAAGATTGTAATTGAAAGCTTGGATCCTTTGTTTTGACTCGAGGAGACCCGTAAATCCAGTGGCTCCGACTCCTCATTCAGCCATGCCTGTGAGGGCCCCACAAGGATTCATCCAGATGTCTATGCAAAGATTGACTGCATCAATCTGCGAATCAAGGTCAGAAGATTCTGAACATTCCCAAATGCGATGTACCACAGCTTGATCTACCTGAATCCTTCCCCAGAATCCAGTCCATACAAGTTTGAAAGTGTGGGGGCCGTACACATCCCCTGAAACAGTCCAGTAACATTGGAAAGTAGAGTGAACTGGTACCAGACACACTTACAAGCACTTCTGTAACCAGAAATTAGACATAGATTGTCAAGTTAATGCGCAAACCAATTTGGTTAGACTCGAGGAACGGAGAATCCTCACAGTGAAGCATCCGATTCACTGATTCAAATGCTTTGGCAGAGATCATACATAGGCTTGCAAGTAGCCCCTGGCAAACGTCATCTGCGTTCGTGAGGACCCCAGAAAGCACAAGGATACGATTTAATCGTTGACTTTTTGTGCAAAGACCTACCCTGGATGACTGAGACAGCTCAACGACTTGGTTGGGAGCCCATAAGCGATCATCCAAGTTCACCTTCTGGCATTGAGAGGCGAATATCACCAGCCCTGTTTTTCCGCAGTCCGCATCACCTTTCCTTCAGGGGACAGGTCCTCTTATCATGGTGACTGTCTCCAACAGAGCAGCATAATCAACTGCAAGACCAGATACAGCATGTCCACCGAGCCATTGAGAAGTTAGCATGGATGCCTACAGATTACCCGGAGCTTTTAACCGCCTCTCAACTGTGCAACCCAAGCCTTGGTTTCCACAAACGAAGGTGGATTTTCAACGAGTTGATCTGAGTGGTCAGCAATCCGAATAGGACAACCCTCGACAGTCAACATCAACAGCCGGTAGGTCAGCTCTGTATCAGCCGCTCAAAGTAACGGCCCCCAACAGGGTCTTTCACTTGGATCCTCTGTGAATAGCCCATCCACGCCTCCGAACAACAGTACACCGGAGGGAATGGGCTTGGAGGAACGCAATGACGTAATTCCTCTGTAAGCAGACAGATCACTCCATCCAAGGATATGCCATACCCTTGATTCAAGCACGAGATCCACTGACCTCCTTGCCCGCTCCAGTGCAGTGGTAATCAGTTTTACGCCTCAGCTCGCTTGAACAGCTCAGATTCTGCCATAAGCGACTGGCCTGTGGACTCGGTCAATGGTATCCAGTGTACCTTTGAGAAGACATTCTCTTCCGCCGATCGGTGAGTGCAAGACATCTGCCGCAACATCAAGGATGTGGTCTTGAAGGCAGCTCCACATCTTAGAATTCCCCACACAAAACCCCAAATCTCACCTCAGCTGATATTCGCGGAGCATGTGGAGAGAGCACATCGCTTGCAGATCCACTTGAGCGTACGCCGGGCTCCGCCTGTGGCACCATCCCACTTCTTGAGATGTTGGTAAACCTGCTGCAACCATGAGGCATATGGTCTCCATTGCTTTCTACTCAAGAGGTCCCTCGCTGAGAAAATCTGGTGAGCAGATCAGTCGTGAAATCGAGCCACATGTTCCATACAGCCGCAGCTGACGCTGACGGACTATGCAGCACTACAATCTCATTTGAATCTCTCTCGGCAACCGCTCGTTGGAACACAAAGTCTGACCAGCGAGAGCCAAACATTCTCCAGAAGAGGCCTGGTACTGAAGGAGTTAAGTCTTATCAGCAATCTTTGTCAAGAGCTCCAAGTCCTCAACATCCAAGGCAAGACTGGAAGCACCAAGATCTGAAGACTGAACTTTCGTGCTTCCTGCACAGGTACCGACAGCGCCACACCCCATGATCCAGTGAATCAATGACTCCCCAGGCCGACCCGACGTCTGTTGACCTCTGGCTCACACCTGCAGAGACATGAATATCACTGTCAAGGTAAGTGAATTTCTCTGTGACCTCAACATCCTCACCACAAATAGGTACAGACAAGAGGCAGCAACCAAGATGTCATTGAAGCCTGGATCCTTGTTTTGACCGAGGAAACCGAAATCCCAGTGGCTCGATTCCTCATTCAGTGCCTTGAGGCCCCTACAAGGACATCCAGTGTTTTTGAAGGATGACTGCATCATCTGCAAAATCAAGGTCAGAGATCTCGACATGCCAAGCGAGTACCACAGCTTGATCTCTGACATCTTCCCCAGAATCCAGTCCATGCAAGTGTTGAATAGTGTGGGGGCCAATACACATCCCCTGACGAAGTCCATTAACAATTGTAAATAAGTCGGAAACTCGAACCACACTACAGACTGTCTGCATACCAAATTAATAGTTCAGAAATCAGACAAACCAACTTTGTGGACTTCGCGAGGAAACCGAGAATCCTCCAGAGGGCATCCTGAATCACTGAATCAAATGCTTTGCGGAGATCAACATAGGCTGCAAGCAGCCCCTGGCGAAACTTTTCTCTGCATTCGGCGGTGAGGACCAGAAAGCAAGGATCGATTAACATCTTGACTTATTTGGTGTAAAGACCTACCCAGCACTGAGAACAGCGTCACACCTTTGTTCTGTAGTCTCCGGCGATCACCTTTCCTTTCCAGAGAGGGATAACCAGCCCCTTTTCCAGTCATTTGGATTATACCCCTGCGCCTCCACAGAGCACAGAACAACATCACAGATCAGCTACAGCATTCCACGACATTGAGAAGTCCAGCATGGATCTACAGAACTGGCGCTTCTATCCCTTCCACACTGTGCACCGCAGCCTGTGTTTCCACAAACGAGGTGGTTCGCAGTTGACTAGACTGGTCCAGCAATCGGCGCGAGCTCTATCCCACCATACTAACTCAGCGGTAGGCACCCTAGCCTGGTTCACGCCGCTCAAGTACTCGGAACAGGTCTTCACTTGGATACTCTGCTGAATAGCCCACACCCTCACCCCCTCGCCCGACACACCAGCATCACCGCGCAGCGCGCTGCGTTGGACGGACACCGCACTGCGTACACTTCTGAGCAGCACAGAATACACCATCCCACAAGCGTGATGCCCAGCCTCCCTCTCTACAGAGAATCCTCCCGCCACCCTCAAACCCTCCTTCGCCCCCCGCCCTCAGTGCACATACAGTTTATGCTCAGCTCCTTGAAGCAGCTCAGCTCTGCCAATAAGGCTGGCTCTTGCGACTCTGGTCAATGGTATTCAGTGTCCTTTGGAGACAAAGTTCCTCTCGCCTGAGGTGGGTTCCAAGACATCTGCCCGCAACATCAAGGAGGTAGTCTGAGGCCTCCACAACTCTTCAGAATTCCCCACAGCATAAAAACCCCAAATCCTCACTCAGCCTGTTCGCAAAGTACTCAGCTGCCCTCTTATCCCTGAGCTTGTCAACATCCAGCCTAGAGGCCCTGTCACACCTTGACGTTTTAGCCAGCGTATGCCGACGTATGAAAAATTTGGCGAATACGCTGGCACACGTCGAATACGTTATGGTAAGTTTTTGTATACGTTATGAGCACGCTGGCATACATCGTAGTACGCTGAGCTCGTCGACAAATTTTAAGCATGCACAAAATTTTCCGACGGCTGCTCGGCGTATGACTCACACGTTCCGCAATACGCTGGCCATAAGTTTGTAGGCACGTTACGCGATCGTTGACACACGTCGACACACGTTACTTGTAAGTTCTCATAAGTCGAAATACGTCGAGGTAATGTTTAGCGTACCCGAAACTTTATTCTAACCTCTGAGTAACGTGCTTTGAACCTATGTGTAACGTATCTCCAACGCAATTTGACGTATGTAAGATTATTTGACGTCTTCCGGACGACCACAGAACTTACTGAACGTGTTTCTAACTTACAGCTACCATATAATGGCGTATTGGCAGCGTTTAGGGAATTGGTATATAAAAATGGGCTTCACAGGAGGAACCCGTCAGTGTTCCAGACTCCATGGTTTTTTTTTGTTTGTTTTTTTCTTCGGCATGACGGTGATGTTGACACTTCGATTTCTAGTGCGGTTATGGTTTAAATCGTTGAGCGGCAGCCTTTTAAATAGGCTACGCCACGTGATCGTCGCGATACGCTGCCGCGCTATGCATAAGTTAGACTATTGTTGGGCATAAGTTGTGAACGCCGACAATACGCTAAGCATTCGTTGGTATAAGTTATCTATAAGTTATCGAAACGTTCTGTGTACGTTACTAATACGTTATGCATACGTCCACTCGTTATTATACGCCCAAAACTGAAAAAAAACATCAATAGTTCAGCGTATGCCAGCGTTTTACATTACATTTTGATACGTTGCCATACGCTGGCTAAAACGTCAAGGTGTGAAGGGCCCAGGCTGGGATGGTACCATTCTTTGGATTTCAGCTGCAACTTCAGAGATGCTACAATAAGTCTGTGGTCGGTTTGACGAACTGGGCACTCTGGTAGACCCTGCAGTTCTGAATCATCCACCAGCGCCATCAACGAGCACATGGTCAATCTCCTTTGCTACACCACCAGCGTTGGAAGTGATGAGCCTGTGGGTGCTGAAACAATGAACCAGACACCACCTAAGTCCACAACGCTGCAAAGTCAAGGAAGTTCGTGCTATTCTGGTTCACAGTTCCAGATCCATGGGGACTGACACATGTCTAATAGCCATCCTATCAGTGCCAGTCGATCCATTGAAATCCCCCAAGACCAGCAGAGTATCTCGTCTGGGGTACTGGTCTCCAATGCTGCATAGAATGTCTCCTTCATAGTGAGATGACTCGCCTCAATTGGAGCATACATAGAGACCAGGAAATGACACCTAAGGAGTGACGAATCATCAGTCTCATATAAGCTTCGTTGAAGACCGGTGTTACTCAATTATCATGGAGTCAACTTATTGACACAGTTGCAAATCCTTGGTATGTAACATCAGAGAGACCATATCAGTGTAGGTGTAACCACCCGCCATGATCTCACCACTATCTTGTCTCCGAACCTCAGAGAGTGCTGCAATACCAATGTTCAAGCACTGAAGCTCAGATGACCACAGAGACAGGCGATCATCTCTTCTGGATAGGTCCCACCCGAAGGGCGTGCCTTAGGTTATCCGAGGAGATCGCCTTCTGGTGACGACACCTCAGCACCACCGTGACACACATGGACCGCAATCCAACCTGGGAAGTTTACCCCGTATTTTTCTCCTATCATCAAAGAGTGGGGTCCGAAGGCTTTTCCCAAATCCCGTCATCCGGTGAGATACCCTGTGAAGGGCACCTGCCAGGAGGTACTCCATGGAGTTAGTTTTCAGTTTTCTTTGCGTTTTTTGTGTTTTGCGGAGTGAAGTGTTTTACGGGTGACTAGAGTGCAAATCCTGCCAAAAATTCCTAGGAAAGATTACCCACTGCAGGAGGACGTCCACAGATGCAGTTAGACTAGTCAAGTTTTCTGAATATAACAACCCTCGAGGCATTTTTGAGGAAAAGCTGGCAGACTCTTTACCTTACCTAATTTTGGTATGCTGATTTCAATTTGCTGTCTGCCAAGCTGTATCTTGACCGCTTGACCCTCAAAATGACGTAATAAGCCACGCCCCTTTTTTGCATATCCGCAATACGATTTAGTGTAAAAGTTAATGTAAATATATCATGTGTGGTATCATATGAAAGGTAATGACATGAACATTGCAAAAACATAATCAATAAATAAATATTACATCATGTGGGGTC
>CM068967.1:43798058-43823650 GCA_035128595.1 Eptatretus atami
ATGATCAATAAATAAATATTACATCATGGGGTCATTTTGGGTCAAATGAGGTCATAATATCATATTACGTAATTCTACATAGCTCTGTAAAGACAATTCAGGACTAAATTCATATCGTTCTTTTCATTCTAAGGAATCATTATTCAGTATAAAACATCAGGATGGGGCGATTGGGTTTTTGCAATGTTCATGTCATTACCTTTCATATGATACCACACATGATATATTTACATTAACTTTTACACTAAATCGTATTGCGGAATATGCAAAAAAGGGGCGTGGCTTATTACGTCATTTTGAGGGTCAAGCGGTCAAAGAACGCTTGGCAGACAGCAAATTCGAATCAGCATACCAAAATTAGGTAAGAAAAAGAGTCTGCCAGCTTTTCCTCAAAAATGCCTCGAGGGTTGTTATATTCAGAAAACTTGACTAGTCTAACTGCATCTGTGGACGTCCTCCTGCAGTGGGTAATCTTTCCTAGGAATTTTGTGGCAGGATTTGCACTCTAGTCACCGTAAAACACTTCACTCCGCAAAACACAAAAAACGCAAAGAAAACTGAAAACTAACTCCATGGGAGTACCTCCTGGGCAGGTGCCCTTCACAGGGTATCTCACCGGATGACGGGATTTGGGAAAAGCCTTCGGGACCCCCACTCTTTGATGATAGGAGGAAAAATACGGGGTAAACTTCCCAGGTTGGATTGCGGTCATGTGTGTCACGGTGGTGCTGAGGTGTCGTCCACCAGAAGGCGATCTCCTCGGGATAACCTAAGGCAGTCCCTTCGGGTGGGACCTATCCAGAAGAGATGATCGCCTGTCTCTGTGGTCATCTGAGCTTCAGTGCTTGAACATTGGTATTGCAGCACTCTCTGAGGTTCGGAGACAAGATAGTGGTGAGATCATGGCGGGTGGTTACACCTACAACTGATATGGTCTCTCTGATGTTACATACCCAAGGAGTTGTTGCAACTGTGTCCAATAAGTTGACTCCCATGATAATTGAGTAACACCGGTCAACGAGCTTATTATGAGACTGATGATTCGTCACTCCTTAGGTGTCATTTCCCTGGTCTCTATGTATGCTCCAATTGAGGCGAGTCATCTCACTATGAAGGAGACATTCTATGCAGCATTGGAGACCAGTACCCCAGACGAGATACTCTGCTGGTCTTGGGGGATTTCAATGGATCGACTGGCACTGATAGGGATGGCTATTAGACATGTGTCAGTCCCCATGGATCTGGAACTGTGAACCAGAATAGCACGAACTTCCTTGACTTTGCAGGTTGTGGACTTAGGGTGTCTGGTTCATTGTTTCAGCACCCACAGGCTCATCACTTCCAACGCTGGTGGTGTAGCAAAGGAGATTGACCATGTGCTCGTTGATGGCGCTGGTGGATGATTCAGAACTGCAGGGTCTACCAGAGTGCCCAGTTCGTCAATACCGACCACAGACTTATTGTAGCATCTCTGAAGTTGCAGCTGAAATCCAGAAGAATGGTACCATCCCAGCCTAGGGCCCTGTCACACCTTGACGTTTTAGCCAGCGTATGGCAACGTATCAAAATGTATGTAAAACGCTGGCATACGCTGAACTATTGATGTTTTTTTTCAGTTTGGGCGTATAATAACGAGTTGGACGTATGCATAACGTATTAGTAACGTACACAGAACGTTTCGATAACTTATAGATAACTTATACCAACGAATGCTTAGCGTATTGTCGGCGTTCACAACTTATGCCCAACAATAGTCTAACTTATGCATAGCGCGCAGCGTATCGCCGACGATCACGTGGCGTAGCCTATTAAAAGGCTGCGCTCAACGATTTAAACCATAACCGCACTAGAAATCGAAGTGTCAACATCACCGTCATGCCGAAGAAAAAAAACAAACAAAAAAAACCATGGAGTCTGGAACACTGACGGGTTCCTCCTGTGAAGCCCATTTTTATATACCAATTCCCCTAAACGCTGCCAATACGCCATTATATGGTAGCTGTAAGTTAGAAACACGTTCAGTAAGTTCTGTGGTCGTCCGGAAGACGTCAAATAAGTCTACATACGTCAATATGCGTTGGAGATACGTTACACATAGGTTCAAAGCACGTTACTCAGAGGTTAGAAATAAGTTTCGGGTACGCTAAACATTACCTCGACGTATTTCGACTTATGAGTAACTTACAAGTAACGTGTGTCGACGTGTGTCAACGATCGCGTAACGTGCCTACAACTTATGCCAGCGATATGCGGAACGTGTGAGTCATACGCCGAGCACGTCGGAAAATTTTGTGCATGCTTAAAATTTGTCGACGAGCTCAGCGTACTACGATGTATGCCAGCGTGCTCTAAACGTATACAAAACTTACCCATAACGTATTCGACGTGTGCCAGCGTATTCGCCAAATTTTTCATACGTCGGCATACGCTGGCTAAAACGTCAAGGTGTGACAGGGCCTCTAGGCTGGATGTTGACAAGCTCAGGGATAAGAGGGCAGCTGAGTACTTTGCGAACAGGCTGAGTGAGGATTTGGGGTTTTTTATGCTGTGGGGAATTCTGAAGAGTTGTGGAGTGCCTCAAGACTACCATCCTTGATGTTGCGGCAGATGTCTTGGAACCCACCATCAGGCGAAGAGGAACTTTGTCTCCAAAGGGACACTGAATACCATTGACCAGAGTCGCAAGGCCAGCCTTATTGGCAGAGCTGAGCTGTTCAAGGAGCTGAGGCATAAAACTGTATGTGCACTGAGGGCGGGCAAGGAGGTTTATGTGCGAGGTCTCTGTGAAAGGGTAGGGCATCACCTGTGGATGGGTGATTCTTCTGCTTCCAGAGGAATTTACGCATTGCGTTCCTCCAAGCCCATCCCTCGGCATGCTGTTGTTCGGGCAGAGGGTGGTGGGCTATTCACAGAGGAATCCAAAGTGAAGACCTGTTGGGCCAGTTACTTTGAGCGGCTGAACCAGGCTGACCTACCGGCTGTTGATTTGGATGTCCGGGGTATAGCTATCCCCATTGCTGACCATCTAGTCAACTGCGAACCACCTTCGTTTGTGGAAACACAGGCTGCGGTGCACAGTTGAGAGGGGATAAAGCCCCAGGTATCTGTAGCATCCATGCTCAACTTCTCAATGCTCGTGGAAATGCTGTACTGGTATCTTTGCATGTAGTTCTGTGCTCTGTTTGGAGCGCAGGTATAATCCCAAATGACTGGAAAAGGGGGCTGGTTATCCCTCTCTGGAAAGGGAAAGGTGATCGCCAGGACTACAACAAAGGTGTGACGCTGTTCTCAGTGCTGGGGTAGGTCTTTACACCAAATAAGTCAATGATTAATCGTATCCTTGCTTTCTGGGTCCTCACCGAATGCAGATGAAAGTTTCGCCAGGGGCTGCTTGCAGCCTATGTTGATCTCCGCAAAGCATTTGATTCAGTGATTCAGGATGCCCTCTGGAGGATTCTCGGTTCCTCGCGAAGTGCCACCAAAGTTGGTTTGTCTGATTTCTGAACTATAATTTGGTACAGACAGTGCTGTAACGTGTGGTGGTTCCAGTTCCGACTTATTTACAATTGTTAATGGACTTCGTCAGGGGATGTGTATTGGCCCCCACACTATTCAACACTTGCATGGACTGGATTCTGGGGAAGATGTCAGAGATCAAGCTGTGGTACATCGCTTGGGAATGTCGAGATCTCTGACCTTGATTTTGCAGATGATGCAGTCATCCTTGCAAAAACACTGGATGTCCTTGTAGGGGCCCTCAAGGCACTGAATGAGGAATCGGAGCCACTGGGATTTCGGGTTTCCTCGGTCAAAACAAGGATCCAGGCTTTCAATGACATCTTGGTTGCTGCCCTCTTGTCTGTACCTATTTGTGGTGAGGATGTTGAGGTCACAGAGAAATTCACTTACCTTGACAGTGATATTCATGTCTCTGCAGGTTGTGAGCCAGAGGTCAACAGACGTCTGGGTCGGGCCTGGGGAGTCATTGATTCACTGGATCATGGGGTGTGGCGCTGTCGGTACCTGTGCAGGAAGACGAAAGTTCGAGTCTTCAGATCCTTGGTGCTTCCAGTCTTGCTCTTCGGATGTGAGACTTGGACTCTGACAAAAGATCTGAGATGAAGACTTAACTCCTTCAGTACCAGGCCTCTCTGGAGAATGTTTGGCTCTCGCTGGTCAGACTTTGTGTCCAACGAGCGGTTGCCGAGAGAGATTCAAATGAGATTTGTTAGCTGCATAGTCCGTCAGCGTCAGCTGCGGCTGTATGGACATGTGGCTCGATTTCCTGACACTGATCTTGCTCACCAGATTTTCTCAGCGAGGGAGCCTCTTGAGTGGAGAAGGCCAATGGGACAACCATATGCCTCATGGTTGCAGCAGGTTTACCAACATCTCAAGAAGATGGGGATGGGCCAGGCGGAGGCCCCTGGCGTATCGCTCAAAAGTGGATGCAGCGATGTGCTGCTCCGGCACATGCTCCCATACCTAACCTAACCTGATAGCAGATAAGAGTAGCAGCATATCTGGACAAGTTAGTTGGAGTTGGACAGAATGGTTTTAGTGCGAGTGTGTGTTATAAAGTTAATTATTTTAGTTTCCCAGTAGTCTTATTTACCTTTCTGTCTGTCGATGTACTGATTAAAATAGGTTATTATTTTTTTTTCATCTAAACTCATTAACTTCCAAGCTGATAAAATAACACCAAGTGGGTTGAATCAGCCTGTCATCCTTCCAAGATCAGCAAAATGAGTACCAGCTTACTGGTAACAGGGGCACTACATCACCAGCACAGCCACACATCCAAAAAATGATTCAACCAGCAGCCACAGGCTGCATGCAACATTAGATTTGGAAGAACTTGTGCGGTAAAGGTTGATTTTGTGGTTTATGCTAGGAGGATATATTCCATCATGTAAGAGAGTGGCTATTAGGTTAATTCACACAGAGTACATTCACATATGACCGAGTTTTATTACATCATGTGAAAGTTTTAAGACGTCAGCATAATCTCTTGTGGAAGTTTGATTAGTTTTCGTGTCAACAAGTTCCCTTTGCATTGGATGTCGTTTCATAAAAAAAAGATATATTCCCTCAAAAAGCAAGTCCGTCACGAAAATGTCACATGAGTGGAACAGGAAGTTCATTATAAATAGATTGCTTATGTATCAATTTCGGTCCTGTACGTCCTCCCACATCCATTCTGTTGAAGTAAAAACTGGATTGAAGAAACAATAATGTATTCCTGGATCAATGAATAAACATGTTAAAGGACTAAGTTGTGGTTGATTGTGTTATATATATATATATATATATATATATATATATATATATATATATATATATATATATATATATATATATATTGCGTGGTATGTGGTGTGTGTCACTGGTTGTTATCTCCATATGTGGGTTTCAGAAGGTGGAACAGAGTCCTCCCAGGTTTCAAAGTTTCTACCTCTGTTTCAGTCAAGGTCATGATTCATGGATCGAGCTGTGAAGTTTTCTTGTTCTCAAAGTTTTGTTCCGAAGGCTATTTCAGGATCCTCACTGAGTCCACGATCGTATTTCCAGGGATGGTTTGAAGGATTTTTGTCAGGTTCTTCTTTATCATTCCCATTGCTTCAATTAACACTGGCACAATTTCGAATATCTTCAACTTCCAGGATCTTTTCACTTCATTCTTGAGAACCTGGTATTTCATCATTTTCTTGATTTCCGCATTATTTAGACCAAAACCGCTGGCTACAATACTTAAATTTGCAATGCCATCTTTTCTTTTTTGTACCTAATTTTGATATCCGGTCACAATGCTTTGTTTTCTATGTTCATTCTCGATGGGATCATTATGTCACATGTGAGCATCACTTCCTTGTTTTCAACGATTGCTTTTGGTTCATATTTCCAAGGCTTTTCTGAAACTGTGATATTAAAGTTTTTGCAGAGACTTCATTGTGCCAGTGGATTACTGAAGATAATTTATTGTGCCTTTGTGTGTACAGCTGTTTCGATAAGAGTTTTTCACATCCCGGTATGAGGTAGCTCGTACTTTCTGTTTCTACCTTGCAGAACTTCCACCTGTCCGATTGACTCGGTCCCGCCATTTTCTTAAAGCCGTTGGTACAGTGTCCTTGGTCTTGGCCATTTTAATTATTTGTTCACCATCCCAGTTGAGCTGACCTCTTCTTAGCTATTCCACTGAGAATTTGTCTCTGCCCAAGCTGTCCAATTCTTTTTAAGTGGTGCAGACACTGAAATGACACAAGGGGGAGCTCAAGCTACCTAGTTTTTATACCTCCCTGCTCTTTTATCATTATCCCAGTTGTCAGGTGAACATTTGTTGATGTTTCGCTTTTATATTTTTATTTTGTCTTTTTTGCATAGTGTGTGTGTGTGTGTGTTGTGGTGTGTGTGTGTGTGTGTGTGTGTGTGTGTGTGTGTGTGTGTGTGTGTGTCCTTGCTTCATAATATTGCCATTCATTCTCTCTCTCTCTCTCTCTCTCTCTCTCTCTCTCTCTCTCTCTCTCTCTCTCTCTCTCTCTCTCTCTCGATGAAGACTAACAAATTGTTTTTGTAATGTTCACTCGGCTGTGGCGGGATGGGGTTGGGGGTAAAGGAGTAGCAGCAAAAACCTCAATCCTAACCAGGTTCCTCTTGATGGCTCCAATGCTGTATTTATTCTTTTATTTGATCTATTATTTCCCAATGCACCCTGTGTCCTTCCACAGATGTGGTGACCAAAGGTGCATGGCATTCTAGATGAGGTCTCTCTACATTTCTGGACAGTGTTAACAACACTTCTTTTTATTTGCAATTCATTCCCCTAAGAATACAACCTAAAACCCCGTTTGCTTTACCTATAGCTGCCTGGAACTCTCCTACCTGCTTACCTCCCATATCTATTATCACCCCCAGATCCTTTTACTGTGTGACATGCTCCAAAATTACCACTTGCCTCATATAATCTCCACTTTCATTATTCTTATCCATCCACATCACCTTAAATTTATTTATGTTAAACTGCATTTGCCAATATTTTGCCTAATCAATGAGAGTATCTAGACTTTCCTCAATCTGATCACCACCCTTTCTGTTATCCACCTTACTTCCAAGCATTGTGTGAATTCCTTTTTTTCAGAAGTGGTTTCCGTCTGGCCACTCTCCCATAAAGCCTACATTTGTGAAGTGCTGCAGAAATTGTTGTCCTTTTGGCAGGTTCTCCCACCTCAACCAAAGAACTCTAGTTCTGTCAGAATGGTCACTGGGTTCTTGGTCACCTCTCCAACCAAGGTCCTTCTTGCCCGGTTGCTCAGTTTGGTCGGACGGCCAGCTCTCTGTGGAGTCTGAGAAATTCCATATTCTGTCCATTTTCTATTGATGGATGGGAACTTTCAACACTAGAAATTGTTTTATACCCTTCCCCATATCTATGCCTCCTCTCAATTCTATCTCATGGTTCTACGGCCAGTTAATTGGACTTCATGGTAGAGTTTCTACTCTGACATGCACTGTCAATTGTGGGACCATATATAGAAAGGTGTTTCTTTCTAAATCATGTCCAATCAATTGAATTCGCCACACGTTGACTCCAATCAGGTTGTAGAGACATCTCAAGGATGATCAAAGGAAACTGGATGCACCTGAGCTCAATTTGGAGGCTCATAGCAAAGGGGTTGAATACTTATTGATGCAAGATATTTCAGCTTTTCATGTATCATTAATTTGTAAAAACAATTCTAAAAACATGTTTTCACTTTGTCATTATGGGGTACTTTGTTTGGAAAGGATAAATTTTTTTTGTTGTAAATTTAATCCATTTCAAAATCAGGCTGTAACACAACAAAATGTAACAAAAGTCGATTGGTGTGAATAGTTTCTGAAGGCAAGGAGCTACCCGATCCACCACTCCACAAGCCTTCACCTTGGCTAACAACCTCCTCTGTGGTACCTTGTCAAATCAAACATCTTCTGAAAGTCTATATACACTTCATCTACTGCCCTTCCCTCATCCACCCAATCAGAGACTGCTTCATCGAACTCTAAAAAATTAGTTACACATGATCTCCCTTTGATAAATCAGTGCTAACTACCTTTAATTAGTTTGTATTTATTTAAATGGTTCTTCAAATCCGATCCCCAATTAACATCTCCAACGTATTGCCCACAACTGGAGTTAAAGAAACAGGTTAATAATTCCTTGATTCGTCTTTGGATCCCTTCTTAAATTATGCAATAGCGTAGGAAGCAGGGAGGCCAGTGCTCCCCACTTTCAATAGCCATGTTGGCGCCACAACTTTTCAACTGCCCGTGAATGTAAGCATGCTGTCTCTTACAAAAAGTGGAACAACAAATAATTTATGATACCCCGTTTACAATTAATAAATAATTGATGAACAAAGTACACCGTGAAAACCGTTCACAATGAGAATACAGAGTGGCACCCATTGTGTTAGACACAATTACTCGGCATCAATTCAGGGTGGGGGTGGAGGGGTGCATGCCCCCGAGCTTCCTTCCAGGACATGCCTCCGATACACATAGCAGTGATAGTAACTTCATGTTTTCACAACTTTCCCCCCACCCACCCTGACGTTCCGACACCCCTGTATGGTGTTACATTTGCTACTCTCCAATCCTCATGGTATCCAATGAGCTGTTGGAGATACCGGCTAACATCACGCTTTTCTGCTCCTCCACCTCCATCAACACTCTTGGATGAATATTTTCTGGCCTTGGAGGTTTATCCACTGTTGGTTTTCCAAGCTGCTTCTTTACTTCCTCCACTCATCTAAAAGCCCTTCCTCACATCCTTGATAAATACTCTCAGCTATTGGCAACTCTCCTGACTGTTCTTGTGTAAATCTTGAAGCAAAATAATTGTTTAATAAGCTTGCCATCTCGCTTTCATCATGAACTGCATTCCCTGTGCTATTCCGCAATGAGCCCACACTTGTCGTCACCTGTTCTTTACCCCTTCTATACTTAAATATTGCCTGATATTATCTATACTAATAAATGTCAGTGTGTGTGTGTGTGTTGTGGTGTGTGTGTGTGTGTGTGTCAGTGTGTGGATGTCTCCTACATAACTCCAAAACCATTAAACCTAGCATCTTGAAACTTTGCATGCATACTAAGGGAACTCCAAGGAGGTGCATGAGTGAAAATTGGGCTTTTACGTTAATTAAAACACTCCTTTCAAGATAATTAACGGCCTTATTTAATTATTTCCTTTAGCAGGTGATCCTCGGCTACCTTGCTCTCTGGGGTCTTAAGGAGTGTTCTGGGTTACCTCGCTGGGGTCTGAAGCCGCCATGTTTTTTGGCTTGTTCAACCATGCCTTGACTTGGAACAGGTCACAACGATTTCTTAACGATAAAGCACTCAAAATGTTTGTTTTGTTCACTTTCCTTACTGATATCATCGAAGGCCTGATCTTCATACCTATGACTAGCTGTGTTTATAATTGTCGAGTTATTAATGTTTAAGTTCGGTCCAAGCCGATGGCGTCGTGGGTCCGACCTCGGATAGATGCAAGGCCGCGTCGGTTTTCTTCTAATAAAGATGTCTCAATGAATTTTTTCACTAACGTTATGCATTTCTACACCTGCTTGATGGTATAAGCTGTTAGATTATATAAGGAATGTTCATGGATGCTTTAAGCATCATGATTTACGATGTGGGAATGGATTTTCTCTCGAGAATGTACTATGTAGCTGGTTTTTGCTTCAAGCGGCCGTACATTTTTTGAACTTTAATTCAACTTCTGTTTTCAATTTTCACATTCGCGAAGGAAGTTTTAACACTCGAATGCAGCATGGTTTGTGAAAATCGGGTGTTTTTTTTCTTTTAAACGTTTTTACATCATATTGTGGATTTATAAATAAAGCAACGTGAACAGAGGAGCTTCCATCTGCTTCCAAGCAGCTTCATGACTTTGTCTTAAGTTATAATTCGATTATCTGTTTTCACTTTTGGTATTTTCTAATGCAAGTTCAGACTCGATTAAAACAATTTCCGTGGAAACAATTGAAATTTGGTGATTGTGGTCGTACAGAGATTTTGTATGATGGAATGTGAGGCTTCTCAAATGTTATAGGCGGCATCATGGCACTGCTTAATTCCGATGTGATTTCTATTTCCACTTTTTTAGAGTTGCTGACACAGATTCAGACTCGACTGGAACAAATTGTGTGAACGTCCAACCAAAAATGCCTTTTTCATAAGGAAAATGCGTTAAATTTCCAATAACCGAGATGGACCTGAAAGAGACACTGATTTCATGCATTCACTGCTCGACTTCGTGCCCCGTCTCACAGAGGGACTGGCTATCCATAAAGTCTGCCAGATCTGTGTCTATATCTTTGGAGGTGTCACGAGGTGCTCTACATGGTATCAAAGCAGATCTAGTGAAAAACGGACGTTTTAAATTAGTTCTAACATTTGCGCGGACCACGAACCGATTTACGTGACACCAGCACAGACGAGCAGGCAATGCGGCAGATTATCTGCAATGTTTATTTCAAGGGTACATGATTTACAAAGGTTATATGGTTTTTCTTTGTGAGTTTCAAAGCAAAATGTATTTGATAACACCCGATTTCCGAGCTTTTTGCCATATCAACGTGTCTTCTCAATTTCAGAACCAATTTTTTTTCCACCCGTCACATGACGATTGGCAGCTGTTTATAAAGAGTAATGTTAATTGCAGGTCTACCTGAAACATCGATAATGCAACGTAGTTTTGATAAATCGTTTCTTGAAATTCCCCCAAAACAAGGGTGAAAATACTCAAGGTTTTTGGTTGCGCACAGTATGTATTGTAGCCGGTAATCACATGAATTTCAATCTGCCGATTCCTACAGAATTGCTGATATCGGGCAAGCACTAATACAGTGGTGTGGTGTGTGTGTGTGTGTGTGTGTGTGTGTGTGTGTGTGTGTGTGTGTGTGTGTTGTGTGTGTTTCATACAGCACACATTTTCTCTCTGCTAACTCCCCTCCCCCACCAGTCAGTCAGTGTCTGTCTGTCTGTCTGTCTGTCTGTCTGTCTCTCTCTGCCTAATACAGAGCAGCACCTCCCACATATCTCTCGGGACGCGTGTCCGGGTAGAGTTTGGTCTCCGGGAGAGTTGCCTCCGGGCATGTCCAAGCGGCAGTTGTCTCTGGGCACGTCCGGGCGACGGTTGCCTCGGACGGCGGTTGCCTCGGGTGCGTCCGGGCGGGTTGCGTCCGGACGGCGGTTGCCTCCGGGCGTCGCAGTTGCCTCCGGGTGCGTCCGGTTGCCTCCGGGCAGCATTTGCTCCGGCGGCGGTTGCCTCTGGGTGCGTCCGGGCGGCGGTTGCCTCCGGGTGCGTCCAGCGGCGATTGCCTCCGGGTGCGTCCGGCGGCGGTTGCCTCCGGGTGCGTCCACGCGGCGTTGGCCGGGTGGCGGTTGCCTCCGGGTGCGTCCGGCGGCGTGTTGCCTCCGGGTGCGTACGGACGGCGGTTGCCTCCGGGTGCGCCCGGGCGGTGGCTGCCTCCGGGCGCGTCGCCCGGCGGCGGTACTCCGGGCGTCTCCTGGCAGCGTTTGCCTCCGGGCGTGTCTGGGTGGTGCTTTCCTCCGGGCACGTCCAGGTGGTGGTCGCCTCTGGACGCGTCTGGCGGTGTTTGCCAACGGGCGCGTCCGGCGGTGGTTGCCTCAGGCGCGTCCAGGCGATGTTTGCCTCCAGGCGCGTCCGGGCGGTGTTTGCCTCCAGGCGCGTCCGGGCGATGTTTGCCTCCAGTCGGACGTATGGGCGGTTTTGCCTCCAGCGCGTATGGGCGGTGTTTGCCTCCAGGCGCGTCCGGGCGGTGTTTGCCTCCAGGCACGTCCGGGCAGTGTTTGCCTCCAGGCGCGTCCGGGCGGTGTTTGCCTCCAGGCGCGTCCGGGCGGTGTTTGCCTCCGGGTACGTCTGGGAGTGGTTGCGTCCTGGCACATCCGGGTGGTGTTTATGTCCAGATGGGAGTTTGCTTCTGGATGTGTCTGAGCGGTGTTTGTCTCCGAACGGCTTGGCCTCAGACGCATCCGCGCGGTGTTAGTTTCTGGACTGTGTTTAACTCTGGACACGTCCGGGTGGTGTTTGTCTCTGGGCACTATTTATAGTATGACCGGTAGAAAATGGTTTTCAGACAATATTTTGTTTCCATCTTCACTGTTATTCAATGAAGAAGCATTTTGATGAGACTATGAATGGTAATTGACGCTCCACCGTACGTCTGCCTTCCCTTTTATACCTCCCCCCCTCCTCACTCTTTCCCCCTCCACCTCCTAACTCTTATCCTTCTCTCTCCCCCACCCCTCTCTCACTTCCCCCTCTCAGTATTCCCGTCAGTGAAGCAACAGGTAGTATTTGCTAGTGCTTAGTATTCTTGACTATGTCCTTTTTTTGACTTGCCCAGCTATTTGTCCATAACCAGTTTCATCGGAGGGGACGATAGGTTTGCTCTCCGTCAATCCTTCCGTCCCACCTGTGGTTTTTCAGACATTTTCCCCATACCCTTTGACATATTCAACTGAAACTTGGTGCATGGCTTTATTATGATAAGTTACAGCACAAGTTTGAGTTTAAGGGCATTTCGTCAATTTTTCACGAAGTTGTGCCATTTTTGGACTTAGAAAATATCACATCGGGAGGAGACATGCATTGTCAAGCAATTTTCCGTTCTTTTCTTAACCAGCCTCTGTCTGCACCAATACTTATACGAGTCTGACCCCAGTCCTGTTATTTTGAACCTGATAAATGCCTTTTGTTTATCCTTAACAGCACTTCTGACCTACCTGCTCAAATAGTTTGCTAGGTGCAACTCACTTGGTCAACCAAAGCAAACAAGAAGACCAAGGAGCTTTCCAAATAAGTCAGACATAAAGTGGTGGAGAAGCACCGTTCAGGAGAGGATTATAAGAAGATGTCAAAGACACTCATTATCCCTTTGAGTATCGTGAAATACATCATGAAAAAGTGAAAGATGTATTACACCACCCAGATCAGGTCACCCATCCAAATTCAACAACTAGGCAAGCAGGAAACTGGTTCACGATGTTACTGTTAATGCAACAATGATGTTGCAAGATCTCCAAGGCTCTGTGTCCAAAATGTGGGTCAGTATTCATTAATATGCCAGGTGTTGGCTTAATGGTAAGGGTGGTGGGCTTGGGATCCGAGGATCCTGAGTTCAAATCCAACTCGGCTGTTGAATTAATACCAAGTGGGGTTGACTCAGCTTGTCATCCTTCTGAGGTTGGCAAAATGAGAACCAGCTTGCTGATATCCTGCGTCGGCGTGGCGACCCGTCCAGGATTGTGCCACATAGCCAAGGAGACTGCTTAGGCAGCACCAACGCTCTGTACAGAGTCTGGTCCCAATGGATGGGATGGATGGATTCATTAATCAACATTATCCCATTTCCTTTGCAAAGCTGGCTTCTCTGGACAGGGGGCAAAAAAGAAGCCATTACTGAAAAAGACGCATATAAAAGCTTATATGGAGTTTGTGAAAAAAACATCTTAAAATGATACTGCAGGCTTGTGGAGAAAGAATTTATGATCAAAGACAAAAATTGAAATTTTTGCTCGAAATTCAGTGTTACGTCTGGTGCAAGCCAAACACTGCACATCAGCCAGTCAGCACCATCTAAGCATGGTGGTGGCCGCATAATGTTATAGGGCTGCTTTTCATCAGCAAGGTGGACTGGCAATTTTATCAGGATAGAAGGGACAATGGACGATGAAAAGTACAGGAGATTCCTTGATGAAACCTGCTCGAGTCAGCCATGAATCTGGAACTGGGTCGGAGATTCACATTTCAGGACAGTGATCCAAAGCACAAAGCTAAAGCCACACTGGAGTGGCTGAATAAGAAGAAAATAAATGTTCTTGAGTGGCTCAGTCAAATTTCTAACTTGAACTCAATTGAACATTTATGGTGAGACTTCAACATTGGAGTCCATCGATGATTCCCATCAAACTTGCCAGAGCTGGAGCAATTTTCATGTGAAGAATGGGTAAATATTTCACCATCTCACTGTGTAAAGCTGGTAGAGATCTATCTCAAAACTCTCATAGCAAGTTATTGCAGAAAAAGTGTTTCCACCAAGTACTGACACTCAGGGGCTGAATACTTTTACAACCAGTGAATTTTGATATGTCCACGTTTTTGCAGGCATCCCTGACATGGAACCTCCTTCCACTATAAGTGTTTAATTTGATCTCTTCAGTTATGAATAAAAAAGTTCATTTGGAAAAACAGTTTATACATAATTCGTAATTCAATGTGGCATTATTGGTGATGGGTGAATACTTTTGCAGGCCACTGTACATCCTCATTGAAGGTTGCCCATTTCTCTGATGGTGACTAGCCTCTTGTTAGCCTCTCCCACTCTACAGGACCCAGCTCTCTCATTAGCTCAAGGGTTTGTCTTCCTGAAATCTAATAGCTTTACTCTACTATCTCAAACTCTAACTCTTAATGGAATACTTCCACACACTATGTCAGGGTCAAGTGCCCTAAAATGCTCTCCAACCTACACCATATTGGGATCATTACTTAAAATGAGGTCGAGCACTGCACTCCCTCTCGTAGACTTATCTACAAACTGGCTTGAAAAGCAATCCTGGACTTGATCGAGAATATCTTAATGTTTTCTCGCCTTTCCCTGTTCCTGGACCCAAACTATCCCTGGCAAGTTAAAATCCCCCATAATAAATACTCTTCACTGACCACATGACTTCCTGAATTCTTCATCAACCCTTCTTTTCCTGCTCTACTCTCACACCCCAGGAGCCCTATAAAAACATCCTCCAAGTATCTCACTGTGTAACTGCATTTACAACACCCAATCGAAATCGACACAGAATCCTCCACATTATAATTCCCTCCTAAATGTCATCCCTTTCTCTCGCTACTATACGGTCTTTTACCCAGATTGCGACATCCCCTCCTATTTTCTCTTTCCTATCACACGAATATATCTTGTAGCCTTCTCGGAAGTTATGTCCTCCAATTTCTCTCCTCATTGAACCATATCTCACTTTCTGCAACAATGTCATATTCCTTGTTCTCTATTTTGGCTTCAAGCTCTTCCAACTTATTGCACACGGCCCTCCGTATTCACGATGGATACGTTCCTGGAAAGCATTGCAAATAAAGAAACCTTGGTTTAATGGGGGAAAAAATGGGGTTAGGTTCTCGGGTCAGAATGAACATAGGGTGGAAATGGTAAATGTTTTTGAACAATGATTAAAATAAATGACAGTACAGTATACATAAGTGTTTTATTGACGTATGATGATGATGATGTTGATGAGGAAGTCAGAAGGATGATTCATGCCCACTGCGGACGCACTCGCACACACAGCCGGCTTGTCCAACACATTCACTTTTTCACTCAAACTCAACAATTTATTCTGCCTCTTTCCAGCAGACTCACCTTCCCCACTCATTTTATGCTTAAAAGCCACGATTAACAATAATTACAAGTTAACGGCAGCACTTCAAGAGGCACAGAGAGGTGTTTAGGGGTCTGTAACCAAACACAGCACTGCACAGTACAGTATCGACATCTGCACGCTCCCCCTCTCACGGTCCCGGTGTTGGTGGAGGGATCAGTGGGAGGTGACTTGGTGGTAGGGTGATGGAGGCTCGCATACCAGAGGTCAATGGATCGTGAATTTGGAATCGGTATATATCCAGTCGTGGCTAAAAATATTGGCACCTTTGCACTTTTTTCAAATAACTCACAATTTTCTCGAAAAATAATTTGAAATTGACAAAAGTATTTGGTCTCCACAATTATTTATTTCACTGCAATATTACAGAACCTTTGTTTTTGATTCAGAACTTAATATATCCTTTTAAATAAGAAAATAAAAAGAAATGACATTGACAAAATTATTGACACCCTCGACCTAATATTTGGTAGCACAACCTTTGGACAAAACTGCAGTCAAGGGCTTCCTGTAGCCATGAATGAGCTTCCTCCACCTCTCTTCTGGAAGTTTGGCTCACTCTTCTTGTGCAAACTGCTCCAGTTCTCCAAGATTTGAAGGGTGCCTTCTCCCAACTGCTGTTTTCAGATCTCCCCACGGGTGTTCAATGGGATTTAGATCTGGACTCATTGCTGGCCACTGCAGAACAGTCCAGCGTTTTGTCTTGAGCCATTCCTGGGTGCTTTTTGAAGTGTGTTTGGGGTCATTGTCCTGCTGCAAGACCCATGACCTTCGACGGAGACCCGGCTTTCTTATACTGGGTTGAACATTGTGCTCCAAAATGCCTTGGTAATCTGATTTCATGATGCCATGCACACATTCAAGGCACCCAGTACCAGAGGCAGCACAGCAACCCCAAAACATCACTGAACCTCCTCCATGTTTGACTGTAGGGAAGGTGTTCTTTTCTATGAAGGCTTCATTTTGTTTTCTGTAAACATAGAGTAGATGTGCTTTACCAAAAATCTCTAATTTGGTCTCATCTGTCCACAGGATATTCTCCCAGAAAGATTTTGGCTTGCTCAGGTGTGTTTTGGCAAACTCTAGTCGGGCTTTCTTCGTCTGTCTGTCTGTCTGTCTGTCTGTCTGTCTGTCTGTCTCTCTCTCTCGGGATTCTCCTGGGTCTCCTACCCGAGAACCCCCTTTCATTGAGTTGGCGACGGATGGGGTGAGTTGAAACTGTTGTACCTTGTGTCTGAAGGTCAGCTTGAATCTGTTTGGCAGTTGATTGAGGTGCTTTCTCCACCATTCAAACAATCCTTCGCTGCAATCTTCGATCAAGTTTTCTCTTGCTGCGACATCCAGGGAGGTTGGTTACAGTGCCCTGGGCCTTAAACTTCCTGATAACATTGCGTTCGGTGGACACAGGAACATTAAGGTCTCTGGAGATTGACTTGTAGCCTTGAGATTGTCCACGCTTGGCCACAATCTAGTGTCTAACCTCCTCAGACAATTCTCTGGTTTTCTTTCTTTTCTCCATGCTCATTGTGGTAAACACATTGCCACAAAACAGCAGAATGACTCCTTTTCTCTATTAAAACTGATTGAATGAGTGATTTTTTTTTATATTGCAGGCACCTGCAACTCACCACAGGTGAGTTCAATTCCAAAGGAAAGGAGAATCACCTGCTTGAAATTTAATTATTTTTTAACAACTTCTAAAAGGTGCCAATAATATTGTCCAGGCCATTTTAGGATTTCTGTGTGGAATAAGCTAAGATTTAGGAATTTTTTCAGCTTTTTTTGTTTTGTTCCACTGCATAGCAAAGAAATACATATGTGGATACCAAAAGATTTTTTAATTTCAACAATTTTCTGGAAGAAATGGTGTATTATTTGAAAAAAATGCGAGGATGGCAATAGTTTTGGCCATGACTGTACAATTTCTGCAAGAAGGATGTGATGACTTCGGCAGCTGATTAGCACCGTGATGGTGTTGCCGTGTTACTTCCACTTCTGGGTTTGTTCCATCGTCACCGCATGGGAGACACTTTGCCATGGCCTTCTCTCGAGGACGTAGTGTGCGGGGTGGCTGTGCCCGAGCACCCATCTCACTTCCAAGCCATGTTGCCCGAATCTCTCCAAGTCTATTGCCGAGGCTGTAAACGACCTGTTGAACGTGGCCCTGACTATGACGTCGCCATGTCAGAAACAGTCCGACCCAAGAGAATAGTGGAATCCAATGTGGTCACAGAAGCACGCCGCTGGTACGAAGACCAAAGTAAAAAACGAAGATCAGCCGAGCAGGTGGAGCTCAAACAGCACACGGAGTGACCTTGCTGTCAGGACTAACGAAGTGCTCCGTGTACTGGAGTGGGATGCACTCAGTCTCGTGCTGATGTGCGGGAGCGTATGGTCCTGGGGTCTGAGCCAGCAGTTCCAGCTGTTTTGCGTGTACAGGTCTGTTCCCGTGGCCCGTTTGCAAGGACTGGTCGCAGCACGGACCACAGCGGTGCTCGTTCTGTGCTCCGTACTCACCCTGGGTAGTCGCAGGTACTGTGCAACGCTTACGGACATGGTGCAGGTGATCTCGTCGCTGATGCCAGCACTCTGTGTGCCCTGGCTAAGCGAGCTTTGGCCAAAGGGACTCCGAGCTTGGACACCTTTTGTTGTAATTTAACATGTTTATATTTCTGACTAATTTGCATTATTATTCTATTTATTTATTTTAATGCGTAATATACATATTCATGAAATTTTATTTGATTATTATTATTTCTAGATAAGTATATTGTTACGAATTTGGAATTCGATTGCACACAACATACAGGTTCCTTTAGTCAGCTATGTCGATAAGTGCTTGTTCCCTAGATGCTCACCTTCCATTGTTTAAATGCTCAGAAATCGATTAGATGCGCTGCGGATCGATTTAATAGTTAGGGAACGAACAATGGAGACATCCCTCCCCATCTTCTGCGAAGAGGAAGAACCACCCTGCCGTCCCGTGACTCATGATGTCAACAACTCCCTCCCACCCGTGGCTGAGCGGGGGATGGAGCACGAGGGCATGAGTCATGAGTCACGCCGGGAGCGGGGGAAGGGCGGGAGAAGGATAAGAGGAGATCTTTTCTTTTGTTCGTGGGCAGAGTTGGAGAAGGGAGTTGGGGGGAGTTGGAGTAGTAAGCTTTTTGCTTCGGAGAGAGTAGTCGTTCAGCAGACAGTCGGGTCCTGCTTGGCTTGCATTAGGGTTGAGGCCTTCAGAAGCTTTTTGCTTCGGCTGGCTCATGAGCTTCGGCTGAGGCCTGGCTCGGGAGGAGGCTTTTGGAGGCTTTTTGCTTTGATGGTTCCGTGAGCTTCGGCTTCTGCTTGGCTCGGGAGAGTTTTTGCTTCAAGCTGCCCTGTTTGGAAGGAAGTTAAGCCGGTCGCTCGGCTCGAGCTGCGAGTGGTGGCTTCTTCTTCTTGGTTCGTGGAGCTCTTTGTTCTCCATTTTGGTTCCCGGCTTGGTGCGACTCATCGACCTCTTCTTGGAGGTGGTTCCTGGGGAAGCGACGCATCGACGGGAAGGATCGGCGCCTCGTCTCACCAGCACGTGTTGAGAAGCGCGGGAGATTCGCGGGAGCTCGGGAAGGATCCGGCTCACGGCGATTGATCCAGCTCGCTCTCGCTGGAGGCCGGGTCCGAGCAACTTGAAAACCACACGAGGTGGAGAGGTTCGAGATAGGTTCTGAGTTTCAGGTCACCTGTCCTCCAAGCTGGAGCTTGTTATTAAAGGCCTCTGCCACCATTTCTTGGGTGTGTGTGTGTGCGTACGTACGTGTGTCCGTGGGCCCGTCTAATAAGTAGGAACTGCTGTTAAGTGCAAGTGACTGTACACAATAAGTAGACGGTTGTAGTTCTTTTGTTGCTTGTATAATTGCATACGTGTTTTGCCTTGTTTAATTGCATACGTGCTTTATTATAATAAATGTCCTTGTGTGAATGTAAACCTGTTCGTTGCGTCCATTCCCTCATTGAACTGCCCCATCTTGCACTCGGAATATAGTTGGTTTTTAAATAGCCGGTAAAGTGATCGGGTCCAACGGGACTGCGCGATAATACCCTGCTCGGTTATTCCAAAAGGAAGCGAGCTGCTTAAGCGGCTCGTTTCCAAGCGGTCCCGTTGAGGTAAAATCTCTCGGTAACCTACCTGTGCGAATAATTAGGTAAATCGAAGATTTGGCGATCGGACCCTGTAGCACGTGGGTAGAGTGCAGACAAGGTTGTGGTGTGGTTAAAAACACACCCGTGGCTGGTTTCCGGCGTTGATCCGGAAAGCCGCGACTGGATTGTCCGTTCGGTGGGCGAAGCGAACGCTATTGGTTAGACGCGGTCGTTCGCACGCCGACGGGTGGGAAATTTACAACAATATATTTGTAAGTTTTTAAAAACACTTTTATTATTGTAAAATTGACAAATATTAGTCTTCAGACTGCCTTATTCAGTGTTTGAAGGATGATGATGGATGATGGATGATGGATGATGGATGATGGATGATGGAGATGAACAAATTCGCGAAGTGGAACTCCTGAATCGGCCTACATAGAGTTTACTGTGTTTAAATTCCTGGCATTGGTGGAGAATATTTTAAACTTTCCCTTCCTGTGGTGGTGGTGGTCGTATGGCAGCTTAGCTGCCGGGGTAGCTATCATTTCTTGAAGTGCGACTGCGTCGCTGATGCAGTGCCCCTCTACCAGTACACACACTGGAACAGGTACTCATTTCGCCGACGTCGGAAGGATGACAGGCTGAGTCAACCCCCTGGTGTATTAATTCAGCGGCCGACGGGGCTTGAACTCAGGACCCTAGGATCCCAAGCCACCACCCCAACCACTGAGCCAACACCAGGCTACCCTTCCTGCCACTATTTTTGCTGCCTGGTCTTAACCCCCAGAATCCTAACGGCCGGTAAACCGGCCATTATTCAAACACCACCATATACCCGAGCGGCCGGAATTTTCTCCAGGGAGCCCAGGGTGAGGAAGCCGAAAGTCTAACGAGCTCAGGGTTCAAAGGCTTAACAATCATTTCAGTTGCAGTTCCTTCCTTTAAAGCCTCTCCTCAATACTCAAGCCTAAAAAAGTCTTGAATCCCTTCTCAAGTTCCACTGCCAACCTTGCTGCCCCCATTCTGTTTATCCTACGGCCATTATTCTGGAAACACTGCCTTCCCCCCCAAACTATTCCCATTGCTTTCTCAACACAAAACCTGGCTGCCTACATCATCCTTCCAACCATCAGTTGACATTTCACACTCCACTCAGAAATTATATTCCTTTTCCTAAACCAAGAATAATGCCAGAAAACATCACCTCACATCCCTTTGCTTTTAATCAGTCACCCAATACTCTTTACCTACTTTTCAAATCCTCCAAGTAAACTTTCCCCAACATCATTTGCTCCAATGTGTACCACAACCAACATCTTCCTGCCATGACACCAAAGGATGTCCTTCAACCTTTCTTCGATATCCCTTACGCCTGCTCCTTCAAAACAACACCCAACTCGACGTCTATGATCCTTCCAATAGAGTATAGAATGATGAGGCTACATATTGAATAGAATCATCACAAGGAAGAACAGTGTCTGCGACCTCATTCCTATGGATCTCACTCGCTCCAGCCTCCACTCGCCACACCGTCACCAATTCCTCCACTCGCCACACCGTCGCCAATGCCTCCACTCGCCACACCCTCGCCACTGCAAGCACTCGCAACACCCTCGCCACTTCCTCCACTCGCCACACCCTCGCCACTTCCTCCACTCGCCACACCCTCGCCAATGCCTCCATCGCCACACCCTCGCCACTGCCTCCACCTCGCCACACCCTCGCCACTGCCTCCACTCGCCACACCCTCGCCACTTCCTCCACTCGCCACACCCTCGCCACTTCCTCACTCGCCACACCCTCACGCACACCCTCGCCACTTCCTCCACTCGCCACACCCTCGCCACTTCCTCCACTCGCCACACCTCGCCACTTCCTCCACTCGCCACACCTCGCCACTTCCTCCACTCGCCACACCCTCGCCACTTCTCCACTCGCCACACCCTCGCCACTTCCTCACTCGCCACACCCTCGCCACTTCCTCCACTCGCCACACCCTCGCCACTGCCTCCACTCGCCACACCCTCCCCACTGCCTCACTCGCCACACCCTCGCCACTGCCTCCACTCGCCACACCCTCGCCACTGCCTCCACTCGCCACACCCTCGCCACTGCCTCCACTCGCCACAACCCTCGCCACACCCTCACACTTCCTCCACTCGCCACACCCTCGCCACACCCTCACCACTTCCTCCACTCGCCACCCTCACCAATGCCAGCACTCGCCACACCCTCACCACTGCCTCCACTCGCCACACCCTCACCACTGCCTCCACTCGCCACACCCTCACCACTGCCTCCACTCTCCACTCACAACACCCTCACCACTGCCTCTACTCGCCACACCCTCACCACTCCCTCCACTTGCCACACCCTCACCACTCCTCCACTCGCCACACCCTCAGCACTCCCTCCACTCTCACACCCTCAGCACTCCCTCCACTCGCCACACCTCAGCACTCCCTCCACTCGCCACACCCTCAGCACTCCTCCACTCGCCACACCCTCAGCACTGCCTCCACTCGCCACACCCTCAACTGCCTCCACTCGCCACACCCTCACCACTGCCTCCACTCGCCACACCCTCGCCACTGCCTCCACTCGCCACAGCCTCCACTCGCCACTGCCTCCACTCGCCACACCCTCGCCACACCCTCACCACTCCTCCACTCGCCACCCCTCACCACTGCCTCACGTGCCACACCCTCACCACTGCCTCCACTCGCCACACCCTCACCACTGCCTCCACTCGCCACACCTCACCACTGCCTCCACTCGCCACACCCTCACCACTGCCTCCACTCTCCACTCACAAACACCTCACCACTGCCTCTACTCGCCACACCCTCACCATCCCTCCACTTGCCACACCCTCACCACTCCCTCCACTCGCCACACCCTCAGCACTCCCTCCACTCCACACCCTCAGCACTCCCTCCACTCGCCACACCCTCAGCACTGCCTCCACTCCACACCCTCACCACTGCCTCCACTCGCCACACCCTCACCACTGCCTCCACTCGTCACACCCTCACCACTTCCTCCACTCGCCACACCCTCACCATGCCTACACTCCCACACCCTCACCACTGCCTCCACTCGTCACACCCTCACCACTAGCCACACCCTCACCAATGCCTCCACTCGCCACACCCTCGCCACTGGCTCCACTCGCCACACCCTCGCCACTGCTCACTCGCCACTGCCTCCACTCCCACACCCTCGCCACTGCCTCCACTCTCCACACCCTCGCCACTGCCTCCACTCTCCACACCCTCGCCACTGCCTCCACTCTCCACACCCTCACCACTGCCTCCACTCTCCACACCCTCACCACTGCCTCACTCGCCACACCCTCACCACTGGCTCCACTCGCCACACCCTCACCACTGCCTCCACTGCCACACACCTCACCACTGCCTCCACTCGCCACACCCTCACCACTGCCTCCACTCGCCACACCCTCACCACTGCCTCCACTCCCACACCCTCACCACTGCCTCCACTCGCCACACCCTCACCACTGCCTCCACTCGCCACACCCTCACCACTGCCTCCACTCGCACACCCTCACCACTGCCTCCACTCGCCACACCCTCACCACTGCCTCCACTCGCCACACCCTCACCACTGCCTCCACTCGACACCCTCACCACTGCTCCACTCGCCACACCCTCACCACCTCCACTCGCCACACCCTCACCACTTCCTCCACGTGCCACACCCTCACCACTGCCTCCACTCGCCACACCCTCACCACTGCCTCCACTCGCCACACCCTCACCACTGCCTCCACTCGCCACACCCTCACCACTCCCTCCACTCGCCACACCCTCACCACTCCCTCCACTCGCCACACCCTCAGCACTCCCTCCACTCGCCACACCCTCAGCACTGCCTCCACTCGCCACACCCTCAGCACTGCCTCCACTCGCCACACCCTCACCACTTCCTCCACTCGCCACACCCTCACCACTGCTCCACTCGCCACACCTTCACCACTGCCTCCACTCGTCACACCCTCACCACTTCCTCACTCGCCACACCCTCACCACTGCCTCCACTCGCCACACCCTCACCACTAGCCACACCCTCACCAATGCCTCCACTTGCCACACCCTCACCACTGCCAGCACTCACCACACCCTCACCAATGCCAGCACTCGCCACACCCTCACCAATGCCAGCACTCGCCACACCCTCACCACTGCCAGCACTCGCCACACCCTCACCACTGCCAGCATTCGCCACACCTCACCACTGCCAGCACTCGCACACCCTCACCACTGCCAGCACTCGCCACACCCTCACCACTGCCAGCACTCGCCACACCCTCACCACTGCCAGCACTCGCCACACCCTCACCACTGCCAGCACTCACTACTCGCCACACCCTCACCACTACCAGCACTCACCACTCGCCACACCCTCACCACTGCCAGCACTCACCACTCGCCACACCCTCACCACTGCCAGCACTCGCCACACCCTCACCACTGCCAGCACTCGCCCACACCCCACACTGCCAGCACTCGCCACACCCTCACCACTGCCAGGCACTCGCCACACCCTCACCACTGCCAGCACTCGCCACACCCTCACCACTGCCAATCTCTTCAGACTCACTCAACAAACATCAAACTTTTCACACTCAGATGTTTTCATCAGAATAATCATTAATTCTTTAAACCTTTTAACAACAATCCTCATGTGAGCCATTTCTTCACACCTCCTACAGAAAAGACTACCCATCTGTATCGAGCTCTCTCACCGACATAGGCTGGTGAAAGTAACCACCTTTTTGGGTCTACCTTTTTGTAGTGCGTCCAGATTGTAAATGATCCAGCTCTGGATCGAGATTACTCAAAATGTCTGGAGAAATAGCTGCAACTGGAAGTGGCTCTCAAGATTATATGATGTTCGTCATTTAGATAAGCAGACCAGCCACCAGTATACCCAGAAACGAGACATCCCTGGGCTCACAAATCCCTACAGCTTGCCAGGAAACTTGCTGACATTCATGCAGAAGTATACTAATGCGGAGCAGCTGCCTGACCTGCAGTACCCCGATATCTATAATTATCGAGTTCACACTTCCTCTAACTACACAAACGAGGATATGCAAGCTTATTCGAGCCTGGATGACTACAGATCTTTTGTGGCCAGCTAGGTTCATGTGATACAGACTTGGAATGTTCCAGAGAAATAGAGGGTGTTGGTGATGTCCAAAGTAAATCACAACCAATATTAATCAGCAATATAAGCTGGTAAACACATAAAACTCTTGTGATAAAACTCCTGAGGCAGATCGAGTGTTGCAATACTGCTCTATCATGCTGCGAATAGGGGAACTTCTATCAACTGGTTACTCAATGGAGCCCCAGCTCTTTTACAACCCCATTTGAGCCAACACTAATCACCTAATGATCCAGATTAGCAATGGTTATTGTCTACCCTCACAAACGAATGTAGAATGTGTACTAGAATGCTGTATGATCCCCAGTGATGGGAAAAATCAAGCAAGAGTACCCGTCCCCAGCAACAGCAAATGTTTAGGTTAATCTATCAATTTAAAATATTTCATGGACTTTAAAAAGGGTTAATTGTGTTGCACTCTTGGCTTCACTCACAGCGACTTATACCACCCACCGCAAAATGGTGCAACATCGGGTGGCAGAGGTTCATTTTGTCTAAAAAGAGGGCAAAATATCCTGGTTGCAAAATAAAATTTGGTATCAACATTATTCACGACTGTTCTACCGTCATTTCAAAAGTGAATGTTGAGCTATTTAAACAGCGTGGTCAGTGGCCGTCGTAAATGGAAGACAGACACACACACACACCACGGTTTGCATGTAATGGATAACTTCCCTTTGAAGGAACTTTAACACAGAGAGAGACCATTCAGCCCATCAAGCCTGCAAAATGGTTGTTAACGTACTATAGTTTTTTTGTGTAAATTAGAGCCAAGGCTCATAAATGAGCTAGAATACTGAACGGATCAGGACGCA
>CM068967.1:43832414-43837414 GCA_035128595.1 Eptatretus atami
CTAAAAATCGAAATGGCCCTTGACAGGAAAAAGGTTCCCCACCCCTAGTCTAAATGGACTAAAGTATGTAAATGTCAAATGGCATCGAAAGGGTCTACAAAGGTCGAAGGAGTCTCAGCAGTATAAAAGGTACATTCCAATGAACGTACGTGAAGTCAGGGTGCAACTGATGTTCAAACAGGCTTCACAGCTTCACAGACCGTGCGTTTCATTTTTATATCATTTTTATATCCCCACATTGAAGTTCCAGGTGCTGCTGCTGCTTCTTCTTCTTCTTCAAATCTGGAAAGATGGTGTTTTAAAACAGGCATTTCTATGATTAAATGGAGACAAATTTTTGTTTGAAGTTAATCGATTAGGTCTATTAACTTTCCAACTGTACTATATATATTATTCTACGACAGCAAGAACGCGCGCGCACACGTGCACACTTTTGACAGTATCCCACATTCGTGGATGATAAAATGCATGCAATTACACAAGATCAATCCCCAAACAATCAAACCGATTGAGAAAGCAAAGAAACAAAATAACAGCCATAAACCAACTCAATACCAGTATTGCAATACAGCTATGGAATAATAAAATGGCCACAATCACAGAAATCAATAAACTAAATAGCAAAACAAGGAAACTCCTCACTATCCACAAAAATCAGTGCATTCAAAGAATGTACCTGCAGAGATGAGAAGGAGGTTGTGCCCTGATGAAGCCCAACCAAACGCATAGAATGACAACTGTAGGATTGGCTGAGTATGTGAAAAGTTCAACGTACTTCCAAATCCAAATTGTATGCAAACACAAGGACAGTAAGCCAGTCAAGGTATTGCTCACCACCCTTGAAAAAATTTCCAAAGACAGGTGTGAATTCAAGTTGTCAGACATGAAACCGAAACAACAATGAATACAGCTCCGATTGCAAAAATAGACAAAAGAAAAATATAAAACGAAACGTACAACCGGGAGAATGCCAAAAGGGCAGGGTGGCATTAACAACAAAAAACCAATAAATAAATTTAAAAAAAACCAAAAACAAGATTTGGATAGACTGGGCACAGACAAAGAAGGCTCATTGGAATGGCCAAGAAGAGGTCAGCTCAACTGGGATGGAGTACGAATCATAATAAATTCCCAAGACAAAGTTGTTGTTTCTTATGCAGCCTGTGGCTGCTGGTTGCATCATTTCTGGAAATGTGGCTATGCTGCTGATGCAGTGCCCATTACCAGTAAATTGGTACTCATTTTGCCAACTTTGGAAGGATGACAGGCTGAATCAACCCACCTGGTGTTATGTAATGTTAAAATAGAGGCTCGATGTCAAGATCCTAAAATCTCAAGCCAGCCACCTTAACTGTTAAGCCAACACCAGGCTCCCAAGAACAGGGATGAATAGCTTTAAGAAGATGGCAGGGCTGAGTCAATTGGATAAGTGTAGATTTTGCCTGGTAGAAACAAAAAGCATGAGTGACCTCCTACGGGGATGTAAAACACTCGTGTCAGAACAGCTGTGAACACAAAGACACAGCTGCAAAAAATTCAATATTCTTGTCCCAGAAAACATTAACCAAAAGCAATAATTGAAAAGAAGGAGGTAATGTTCACGTACGACTTGATGATCCCATTGAACATGAAAATAGAATACAAAGCATTACAACTGGATTATAGTACTTGGGTACAAAAAAGAAAAAACGGCATAGCCGATTGAGGTGCCAGTACCCAGAGATTTTGGCCGAAACAACATGGAAATCAAGAAAATGACCAAATACCAAGATCTCAAAAATGAAGTCAAATGATCCTGGAACTTAAAGAATGCTGAAATAACATGCAACACTTATAACATGTAACCGTTAATTTTAATCATTTATTTATAGGCATTTACTAATGCTAATCCACAAATACCACAACATCTAGCTTTTAACTGACAACTACAAACAAATTGTAGTTGTAAGCTGTCCAGGGCTCAGTGACAATCCTCAAAAGAGCCATCAGAACAAAACTTTGAGAACAAGAAAACCTCACAGCTTGGTCCATGAATCAGGCACCCTTATTGAAATGAAGGTGGATACCTCGAGACCTGGGAGGGCTCCATTCCTCCTTCTGAAACCCACATATGGAGATGACAATCAATGATGCACATGCACACAATACCAGGGGTTCCACCAATCACAGTCCGAGGTCCTCAGGGATTCCTGCTCTGAAACCCTCGGCACGAGTCTCTACCCCAAAATCATTCACAAGTCCCAGCCTCAGAAATGACCCAATGCCTGTCTCCTACACACTGAGTCTTTCTCCCCATTGATGGGGTAGAACATGCCATCCAGCCCCCCTCACCCTGCCCCCACATTGTCCAGCAATACCCGGTTTCACGGAGGGGAACAAACAGACGGGAAGCCTTCATCGAGCTACCTCTATATCAGACAAAACTCGCCCCCATGCAGGCAACACTAAGAACTCCTTACCTTCGACATAGATGAATACAGGAAAGTGTTCCACAGTGACATGAACATACACAGGTGTAAGGTCTTACTCAAACTATTACAAAGTTTCAAAAAAATGTAACATTATGTTTGCAAATACAATTAATAAATTTGTGCTCTCGACCAGAGACCGCTTGCTTGACACTTGAAATCAGGATGTACCATGTCCATCTTACCATGACACTAACTCAGGAATTTCCTACGGATTACATTTGCAAAAACAATTCCCACAACCCAAAGGATGAATCACCTACTCACCAGGAAGTGAACATGTACACGTGGGTCATATTTAAACTTTTCAGGACAAAGTCTCAACACACCTCTGCTGGCAGCAACATGTAGAGGCGATCGTCCAAACTCGGGCTCGACGGTGGCTCCCACTGCCTGCAAAGCCTTAATGCACTCTACATTCCCCATCTCACTCGCCATGTACACAGCCGTCTTTCCATCGACATCCTTTTTGTTCACCTTGAGTCAGAGGGCAAGTGGGCACTTCAATATTTTGAAAAGCAGAGCTCTCATTTGGTAATGATAAAGTATCCAAGCTAGTCTTGTGCAGAACTGCAAAATAATTTCCAAAACAGGAGAACGCACATTTGCACCTGCAGAGATGAGCGCACGTACACAGGCACTATGTCCAGTCATGCAAGCCAGGTGCAGTGGTGTGTGACCATCTGCCGAACTCTGGTTAGCATCTAAGCCCTAGCGCAAAAAAACAACAACAACAAACAAGGATAAACAGGATACGAGAACATTTTGATCATCTTCAACTGACAAAAATGTTATGACAACCCATAGTGAAGCAATGCATCCACTCTTTAAAGCTCGTTCATCACCGGTCTTAAAATATTGCCAAAGGTGACCAAGCAAAGTTGAAGTACTAATCGTTAGCAAACTAAATGTAACTAGCATCCGTTGAAGACAAAGTCTTCGATATCCCCCGCTATAGCAAATGAGGATTAACAAACTTATATTCCGCAAGCGTGTGCAATATGTATGTGAAGTTTCCCCTTGATCTGACCAGCCGTTCTGGAGAGGATGTTTGAAGTTTTAGGGTAAATTCAATATGGCCACCAACCATGTGAACTATCAATTAAAATTAACAAACTTCTGAAAGGATGTCTTGGGAAAGTGTGGTGAAATTTTCCTCAATCTGTCCAGCCGTCTGGGAGAAGAATTTTTTAAATTTATTAATTTTCAATCCAGATGGCTGACGAACCATGTGACCTATGACATCATAAATTTAGATTCTGCCTCCAATCCTCCAGTGGAATACGTGTGTGAAGTTTCGTGTTAATCGGATGAGGTGTTTTCTATCCAAGATGGCCCCAAACCATGTGACTTGTGACGTCTAATTTTTACTATGTATGCAGACATGATGGAAGATGATAGTTGCAAATTTTCGCTTCGTTAAGTTATGTAATTCCAGAGAAAACATTATTTAATATTTTTCTTGAATCCAACATGGCTGCCAAACCATGTGACCTATCAATTAGAAAATATCAAAAGGCACCAGTTCACCACTTGCTTGATATGTGTACAAATTTCGTAAATATTCTTGAGGGATTAGTGTTTAAGCTCCGGAAACGAAATGTGACGGACGGACGGACAGAACCCATTTCTATATCCCACGCCAACTTCGTTGGTTGGCGGGGGATAATTAAGCAGAAAGGGGTGTCTGACAGGGAGCAGCAAAGGATTTTTGCATTTGAGGTTTACCCGATCGAGGAGCTGGCGGACGTTGAGTAGGCGGCCGTGCAGGGCAGCCTCGTGCAAAGGTGTGTAGTCAGCAAATCTACCTAGTGAGGAAGGAGGGGATTGGTGAAAGATTAAAGTAAATATTTTAAAGACAAAGCAAAAAATAAAAATAAAAATAAATTCCAGAGTGGCAACCAAGTATCTTGTTCCATTTGTAGTGCAACCAGATATATCCATCCAACCATCTGTGTGCAGCACCTGGCTGCATCATTGCTGGGAATGTGGGTTGTGCTGCCAATGTGGTCGGTGTTGTGCTGCCTCATGTCAATTGCAGCAATAATTTGTAATTTGTACAAGGTGCTAGCAATAACTCACAGACTCTTCACATGAAAAAGCTATGGGATCTTTAATGTGAACCATCAATCATTGCAGGTGGGTGAATCCCTTACTTAAGGACAATTCGACAAACAGTGCAAATTGTGATGCAACTCCATGCCTGCAAAGCACCAGTCCAATAGTTTATCATTGTGTCGAGAACGGAACCCAGACGAGAGCTAACAGGAAACCTATGCACCATAGTGTTATCTACCAGGCTATGAATATGTGTGTGAGAGAGAGAGAGAGAGACAGAGAGACAGAGAGAGAGAGAGAGAGCCCTCCGCACCTCGACCATGTCACACCGACCTCTTGACACTTGAAATCAGGATGTACCATGTCCATCTTACCATGACACTAACTCAGGAATTTCCTACGGATTACATTTGCAAAAAACAATTCCCACAACCCAAAGGATGAATCACCTACTCACCAGGAAGTGAACATGTA
>CM068967.1:43853959-43867382 GCA_035128595.1 Eptatretus atami
TCATGTACAAGTATGTCTATAATCTTCATGTACAAGTATGTCCACAATCTTCATGTACAAGTATGTCTCTAATCTTCATGTACAAGTATGTCTCTAATCTTCATGTACAAGTATGTCTATAATCTTCATGTACAAGTATGTCTATAATCCTCATGTACAAGTCTGTCTATAATCTTCATGTGCAAGTAGGTCCATAATCTTCATGTACAAGTATGTCTATAATCTTCATGTACAAGTATGTCTATAATCTTCATGTACAAGTATGTCTATAATCTTCATGTACATTGTACAAGTATGTCTATAATCTTCACGTACATTGTACAAGTATGTCTATAATATCCATGTACAAGTATGTCTATAATCTTCATGTACAAGTATGTCTATAATCTTCATGTCAAGTATGTGTATAATCCTCATGGATAAGTATGTCTATAATCTTCATGTACAAGTATGTCCATAATCTTCATTGCACAAGTATGTCTATAATAATCATGTACAAGAATGTCTATAATCTTCATGTACAAGTACGTCTATAATCTTCATGTACATTGTACAAGTATGTCTATAATCTTCATGTATATTGTACACGTATGTCTATAATCTTCATGTACATTGTACAAGTATGTCTATAATCTTCATGTACATTGTACAAGTATGTCTGTAATATCCATGTACAAGTATGTCCATAATCATCGTGTACATTGTACAAGTATGTCTATAATCTTCATGTACATTGTACAAGTATGTCTATAATCTTCATGTACATTGTACAAGTATGTCTATAATCTTCATGTACATTGTACAAGTACGTCTACAATCTTCATGTACATTGTACAAGTATGTCTATAATCTTCATGTACATTGTACAAGTATGTCTATAATCTTCATGTACATTGTACAAGTATGTCTGAAATATCCATGTACAAGTATGTCTATAATCATCATGTACAAGTATGTCTATAATCTTCATGTACAAGTATGTCTATAATCTTCATGAACAAGTATGTCCACAATCTTCATGTACAAGTATGTCCACAATCTTCATGTACAAGTATGTCCACAATTTTCATGTACAAGTATGTCTATAATCTTCATGTACAAGCATGTCCATAATCTTCATGTACAAGCATGTCCACAATCTTCATGTACAAGCATGTCCACAATCTTCATGTACAACTTTATTCATGTACAAGTATGATGATATTCATGTGTACGTCCACGTCCCGGTACTGTACGTCACGCGGATGTGAATGGTCATCTTTTTACTTACCTTTGTACAGGATATATAAAAATAAACGGCTCGTCATCAATGTAAGCACAAGTGAGCCACGAATTTTACAGAACGCGATAACTTGATAATCGCGATACTGTATTATTATGAAAATATAGTTTCAAGCTCATACTTCATCATAATATCATATTTTCACACTTTATTTCGCTTTGTCGATTTTTCATCCATTCAATGCGAGCAATTATCACGTTAATACAGCAGTTCACAAAGTTCCATACAACAAATAAACATGCCCGATGAACCACAGCCGAACACATGAAATCGTGCCAATAAACCTCAAACATTGTTCATATACTACGAGAGACTGGGAAGATCTACAATTTATACAATCACAACATTGGATTCGTTTTATAAAGAAGGCACCAATATACTTGGAATCCTATACAGACAAACAACCATAGGTGGGCAACAATTGCACGGACATGCACGGCGCATGTACAGTATCATGTGTGTAACCACTTCCGGTCACGTTCACCTCGAGCATGGCGATTTTATCGGTAAAACAAGCCGTTTCATCGGGATAACACTGTAAATCCTCAAGATGGTTTTCGAAAGAAGAATCGCTCCCATAGACCAAGTCGTGACGGGTTCCATATTCGATAACCGATAAGGTAGTCTGATCACGATACCGCCCTTCAGTCGCCTTTTTGGCGGGACAGGGCAACAGGTCCTTTTAAAATCACCACAGTGAGCCTGAGATTCCACTCTCTCTCTCTTATGGAGCCGTTTTTAAAGCAAGAGCGAAACCCCATTTTTAAAGTACGTTACTGTGAGATTTCATGATTACGAATCGTCACACACAACTTCGTTAACATTCAATTCTCTCATTTAAAAAACAACTGCACGCCCGAACCGCAAGCAAAACGACCACTGTCGTAAAATAAATAAATAAATAATATCGTACATGGGCACGTGATTGTAAACAACCAATCACAGGGATGGGATGGGGGCGGGGCGGGGCGTGGGTTTGCAGTTCAGACGCGGATCGCGGTCTGTCAAGTTAACGAATTCTCCTTGGTTAGGAAAACTAAAGTGTGTAAACGATCTTTTATTAATAATAGTAATAATAATAATAATAGTGTGGCAGTCCCTGCAGTTAATGTGAAAAAGGTGTTCATTAAAAATATTATAAAAATCATGGTGCGTTTGAATGACGTCATATTGTTAATGTTGACGAGTGGTGTGTGGTACCATCGTCATCGGTAATTAGGTGTTTCGCAAACACTGAGGGGCGCTCAAGAGCAGAAAAAACATTTTTGTAATATCAGGAGAGGAGGATCGTGAAGGCGGTTCTGTCTCTGTCTCTGTGTCTATCTGTGTTTGTGTCTCTCAGATCTTTCTCTCTCTCTGTCCGTCATTTCTCGTCTCTCACTGTCTGGTTTCACATCGACCTTCCTCTCCTCAATGTCTGTCCGACCCGGCGGCGAAATTGTCCGCCAGGGATGGCTCCGAAAGTCTCCTCCGGAGAAGAAGATGCGGAGATTTGTAAGTTTATTATCTGTGGCTGTTTTGTACTTCTTTTGTGCCTTCTTCCTGAAATGCCTGTCAGTCTGTCCGTACTATCCGTGTCTGTACTGTCCGTGTGTGTACGTACTGTCCGTGTGTGTCGTACTTGTACCTGTGTGTACGTACTAATCCGTGTGTGTCTGTACTCCGTCCGTGTGCGTGTACGTACTGTCCTTGTCGTATGTGTGTACGTACTGTCCGTGTGTGTACGTACTACGTGTCTGTACTGTCCGTGTGTGTACGTACTGTCCGTGTGTGTTACTTCCTTGTGACGTGCTGTCCGTGTGTGTACGTACTTCCGTGTGTGTCTGTACTGCGTGTGTACTGTCTGTGTGTACGTACTGTCCGTGTGTGTCTACGTACTGTCGTTGTGTAGTCTGTCCGTGTGTTACGTACTGTCCGTGTGTGTCTGTCTGTACGACTGTCGTGTGTGTCGCGTCTGTCCGTGTGTGTACGTACTGTCCGTGTGTGTACGTACTGTCGTGTGTCGTACGTACTGTCCGTGTGTGTCGTACTGTCCGTGGTGTACGTACTGTCCGTGGTGTGTCTTACTGTCCGTGTGTGTTACGTAACTGTCCGTGTGTGTAGTACGTGTGTGTACGTACTGTCGTGTGTGTACGTACTGTCCGTGTGTGTCGTACTGTCCGTGGTGTCGTACTGTCCGTGTGTGTCTGTATGTCGTGTGTGTACGTACTGTCCGTGTGTGTCTGTACTGTCCGTGTGTGTAACGGTACTGTCGGTGTGTGACGTACTGTCGTGTGTGACGTACTGTTCGTGTGTGTCTGTATGTCGGTGTGATAGTACTGTCGTGTGGTGTACGTACCTGTCCGGTGAGTACGTACGTCCGGTTGTGTACGATGTCGTGTGTGTACTACTGCCGTGTGTGCCTTACTCGTCCGTTGTGTTGTCTGTACTTCCGTGATGTGTACGTACTGTCCGTGTGTGTACGTATTGTCTGAGTGTCGTTTCTGTCCATGTACTGTCTGATTCACCGTAGTATGAACATGCACGTATACTGTCCGAGTGTGTCCGTACTGTCCGAGTGTGGACGTATTGTCTGAGTGTCGTTTCTGTCCGTGTACTGTCTGATTGACCGTAGTATGAACACGCACGCTATACATGTGTTTATCTCTTTCTGATATTGTTTGAAAAAACAAAAAAATAAGCTTTTAAACGATTTTTAAAATAATCGGGGCACTTGAACCTTGTTCACCTTGTTGAACCAGAGAACCACCGGTAGACGTGGATGATCCACGAACTATATCAATGATCTGATGGTTTGAACAAATCTTGTTGAAGTACCATGCAGGGATGATTCCTCATACCAAGTTACATCAAAATCGGGTGGATTCTTTTTGAGAAGTCAAAAGTAACGATCCGGAATCGGAATGACCTTTGACCTTTCAAATGACCTACTTAATATGCAAATTTTTGTGGGATTTGCATGGTGTGGGAAGGCCTTGATCCTCCTGGATTGCCACTAAGTTTGGTAAATAAAAAACTTTTGTACATCAGGGGTGATTAAGGTTGTGGGCGAGTTTCATCAAAATCATGTGTAGTTTCAGAGAAGAAACCAAATACCTTTTTTCTTTTCTTTTCTTTGGGGGGGAATCAAACGAACACTGAGGGTCTGGATGTATTAATTAGGGTCTGGTATACTGAGGGTCTGGATGTATTATTAGATGTAAAAATGTTATTTTTGTTTGTTTGTTTTTTAATACCGTGAACAAACTTTAGTACATCAGGGGTGATGAAGGTTGTGGTCAAGTTTCATCAAAATTGTTTGTGTAGTTTCGGAGAAGATCCGAGTGTTTACATACTGACTGACGGACACCGCACGACGCTAATACCTCACCTGAACTATGTTCTAGGTGAGCTAAAAATGTGGGGATATTGTAATTGTGTCTGTCTGTGTCCGTCTGTCCATCCATCACGCTATCTCCTCCTATACGGTTGGGCAGAAATTCACTAATCTTGGTAGTTATAATCATATGGCATGAAGATGCAAGAGCAGTATCATTTTTGACTCTGCCCCCTGGGGCCCTGAGGCAGGGTCAAAAGGTCAATTACCCAAAATGCAATTACAGGCACATTTTGAAACTTTTTTTTTTTGATGAAACTTTGAATATGCAATCAGCATTGGGGGACACATGAAATATGTAATAATTTTGGGGATTTGACCCCCAGTTCATGCCCCAGGGGTGGGGACTTGGGGTCACAGGGGACAAAACCAAAGATTATTTTTTTAACTCAAAATTTGATATTGGGGAATTCCTGGTGGGATTTTATGCAATCTTTCAACTTTGCTTTCGGTGTCAAGCATGGGGATTTGTGATGGTGCTATATTGACTGCTCTTTAGTTTAAATAGGTGTATACTGTATATCTATCTATAATTCCAGCAATCTCTGTGTGTCTGTGACCGTGTTTCTCGCAACCACTGGTCCGATCTAATTAAAACTTGCCAGGTATAATTGCACGAGTATATTGTATGTGCCTTTTTCAAGGTTTGATATTAATTCGGACAAGTGGCTCCCAAGTTATGGCCATTTATTTAACCAAAGCAATGACAGGACACGATGCTATGACGTCATGCATTGACCATCACAATTCTTCTTTTTTTTTCTTTTTTTTTTGCACGTACAGCAACGCATGTATGCGGCACGCCACGTACGAGCACACACGTACGGGCATGTACATAGTGTTTTTTTAATACACGGTACTGTTCAGATCCGCGCTTCTCGCAGATTCGCTATTTCGCAGACCCCACGTATTCGTTGGTCAATGAAGTGTGACCTGCTAATACATTCGCGCTTTGCCTATGCATGTTTTTTTTTTTTTTTCAGGAAAATGGAAGGATGTTGCATCAAGGACACCATGTCCTTCACCAGGATTGGATGAGCTGCTCCGTCAGATTAAGTCTTTCGCTTATGGACTTTAAAAGTCCTCCAGCATCATTCGAAAATACGCCATTGAGGGAATCTGTATTCCTGCCCTGCCTTATAGGCTATTGAACGGCAGCAATCATGATCAGCACTACCTTCTCAAATATGGAACCCATCACCAGGACTTGGTCTGTACCCCGAGAATGGTATTGATTATGGAGGATTCTTGTTTCTAAAGCGTTGTTATGATTATAGTGGTTATCCAACTGAAACAGCTTATTTTACTGGTAGATCCACCTTGGAAATTGGAAATCGGCCAACATCACAGCATTTCATTAAAATGGTGCAAAAACGGATCCCCTTAACCACAGCCCAATTAGCTTACTGTACTTCCAATCATCAGCACAGTCATGGAATCCATCATCGCAGTTGACATAAAATAATTCCTTTTCTCCAACTGCCTCATCTCAGATCATCAATTCAGATTCAGACTTGGTTATTCTACCTTAGACATGCTGCTTCTACTCTCCCAACAATGGTGGATGCCCTCAACATCAGAATTGAGATTAGGACAGTCTCTCTGGACATATCTCAAACTTTTCATACAGTCAGACATCCTGTCTTGCTCTCCCAATTGTCTGCCGATGGAATCCAAGGCCAACTCCACCATTGGATTACTGACTTCCTCCACTCTCATCGACAACGTTTGGCTCTCAACGGAATCCTTTCATCTCCTCTCCTTGTCCTGGGTGAGGAGAGCAAGATGGCAAGGCTCTTGGAGAGAGCGAGAGAGAGATAGAGATATGGATGGATGGATGGAGATGTCTGCTGCAGCATATCTGAGCCCTGTAGCCTCTCAGCATGCATGTGCTTGTCTGGCATTCTTGAGTCCCGTTTATCTCCGAGTGTGCTGCGTCCACGAGCTTGACGTCCACAGGATGTCTCTCCTCCACTGTCCTGCACTCTGAGCTTCTCTCTGCTCTATCTCTCTTGACCTCGTTGGCCCTCAACTGCTCGTTGCCGACTGAATCAACTGCCCATTCAATTTATAGGTGATCTTCTTACTTGTTGTACACCTCCGCTTCCATATAATTCCTTGCCTTATCCACAGCTCTACTTGCTGCTTTCTTATTTTGCCCATACAGGTGTAGCAAGTCTGCATCTAGATGTTCCCCTCTATCCTCTTCCAAACCTCCTTCTTTTCACCAATTACCTTCACCACTTCCTCCGTCCACCATATCTGGTTTATATCACGAGACAATGCACCCTTTCTTGATGTCCTTCCACACAAAACTTCCACAATTCGCCTAAACGCTTATCTGTACTTCTTCCACTTCTCCTTCAAACCTTCGACTTCTTTGCTAAGTTCTTCATACCTGGCCCTCACCCTCTCCTTGTACTCCACAGCGGTGTTGTCCTTGCACTTCCCCCACTTTATCATCTTCCGATCCCTGCTCTTAACTTCCCTCCTTTTCTTCACGCATACAACAAACACCAAATACTTGTGCTGAGTGGAGAAATGCTCTCCCGCCACCATGTTACAGTCTTTCATCCTACACAACTGTTGCTTCCTCCCGAACAACAAATCCAACTCCGTTATCTACTGTCCACTCTTGTAAGTAATTTTGTGACTATCTTGCTTCTGAAAGAATGAACTAGCTATGGCCAGCTCATTCCTTGCCACCAGCTCCACCAGCTCTCTTCCCTCTCTATTCCTCATCCTCCAACCAAATTTACCAACACATTCACCAACACATTCCGCTTCACCCAGTTCTTCTACTCCCACATGCACATTTAAATCCTCCACAATGCACAGCATCACTTCCAGCTCAACCATGCCAATCAACCTCTCCAGTGTGTCCCTGAACTCCTGTTTCTCTGCCTCAGTCCTTCCTGTTTGTGTCCCATATATCAATATAACATACCCTTTTCCTCTGTATCACCAATTATGCCATAACTATCCGTCCCTCCCATCTTTCCACTCTAATCACCTGCTCACTGATCTCTTCCGATACTATTATTCCCATGCTATTACTCCTTCCATCATCTCCCACGTACAATGGCTTGTACCCTCCCACCAACTCTTCCACCCCAACTCTCCCCTTTCCATCTGGTCTCTGCACGGACAACACTTCTCACCTTCTCTGCATCATCTCCACCACTTTCTTACTTTACTTCCTCCCCCTCACTTCCGAATGCCCCCACCTAAACCTCATTATTAGACAAACCATATAAACTCCTTTAATGGTTGCCCAGTGTCACTAATCTACCACCCCCCCCCCCACCCCAACCTCTTTCACGATCCCTTCCTTCCTCTCTCCATACTCCCTCTCTCCTCCCCCCACTGCCCATACCACCCCTCCCCCACAGTTCTCCGGCCATAAACTGATTGAGTGTATTCATGATAAAACCATATGATGCACCTCTCGACGCAATATCCACTCTCGACGCAATATCCCACTCCCCCTTTACCTTTCTCACTCCCCCTTACCTTTACCAATATCCACTCTCGAGCAATATCCCACTCCGCTTTACCTTTCTCACTAAACTCCCCCCCCTCCCAACACTGTCATCTTTCTATCCTATCTTTCACTTCATATTTGCCCCTTCTCCCTTGATTTTTCTCTTCCCCTGCCCCATGATTGATTAATATCCTGCTTCCCAAATACATTGTAGTTGCCTTCTACATTCAAGCATTAACCATCATATCTTGATTATTACAATTCCATTTTGATACAAGTGTGATAGACTGGCTATTCGTCTTATTGAAAAAAAAATCTGCAGCTTCCGCTGCCCCCTCCCCCCCACTCCCTTTTGCATCTACCCTAACCCACTGCTTCACTTGTGTCCATCTTTCTATTTCACTATGCCCCATGTTCCTTGTATCCTCCACGATCCCCTCTGCCCTTTCCCCCCGCAATGCCCCACAATGGTTGTGTTTATTTTCTTTACCATTCTAGGCGCTGCTCTGCGTAAAGTTTTTCTTTGCCTTGAGATAGCAAGCACATGCTATACATTGTTGTGTTAGCCTTTTGATCATGATTACAATCATATATATTGTTCCCATGATCCAACAGGCTGTCACTCCTTTGCTCCCAGGGGCCATCTATCAATTGTGCGAGGGGAAAATAAATGGCAGCATTTTTTTTATTATTATTATTCCCCACACAATCTGCTCCCCCACCTTCCTCCCCTGTTCATACCCCCTTTTGCTCTCCCAACTAGTTTGTCCTTAAAAGCCCTTTTTCTGGAACAAGCAAAGAACAACAAGGTACTTTGATGCAGGAAGAGGCCATTTTGCCCATCATGCCTGCACTTCAAATAAATCCATCATGCTGTGTATTTGATTTCATTGGGAGAAGTGGGGGAGGTGTTATTTATGCAAATAAAATTGATATTTAAACTAAAAGTTTAAAATTATTATTGCTTTTTTTTGGAGGGGGCAGTTGATTCATGATAAACATCCCCAAAGAATGATGTGTAGGGTACAAAGACTTTTATTTCCTTGTGGTGAAAATAGGTAAATTCAAATCAATCAAAATAATCTCAAGCAAATAAATAATTAATCAGGCATTGATAGAAAAACAGACAAAGAGCAGATGCTTATCACTATGCCTTACTTAACAATTAAACACGAGACAAGGGTACCCAGCAGATCATTCAGGGGGGAGAGGAATCCGGTCTCGGCTTACCGAGGTAGAAGTCGTCGTGCATCAAATACAATGTCCCAAAATGTGTGAGCATGCCTTGGTCCGCTGCCAGCGTCCTGCCTTGCCGTGCACCCACCTGCAAACAGGCTCGAACACCAATCGACGTCACGTCATCACCCTCAGGAACCAGGGACGCCAAGAATCAGGTTTCTCCAAGAGCAGGTCCCGAGCAGAACCAGCAGGAATGGTCCAACCATCACCCACCGTCAGGTGCCACCAGGAGTCGCAACCAATGGACAGCTGTGAGAAGTTGTAAGGCGCTGAGGCGCTGTGAGAAGTTGTGAGAAGCTGTAAGGTGCTGTGAGGAGCTGTAAGAAGCTGTAAGGTGCTGAGGCACTGTGAGGAGCTGTCACCAACTCACCAGCGGTCAGAGCTGTAAGGCTGTTGCCAGCTCACCAACCGACTTACTGGAACAACTGACAGGAGCTGAAAATAACCGTCACCCATCTGTCACAAAAACTGACTGGAAAACGGTCCTCCCGTCCTTTTTATAGGCGACCAGTGTGGGCGGAGCCTCAAGCAGACTTCAGCCAAATCCACCATACCTAATGGCGCATCGCTGCACATAGCTTCCAACCTTCAATCTCGCGATCATTCCTTCCTCGTTCAACCCGCCACGAACAAGAGCCAGTCAACATCTATAGAGCTGCCAAACGGGGCGTCAAACGTCGATGGAAAAAGGTTTACGTCAACGTCGGTGGAAGAGGTGGGTGTCGAACGTCAATGAAAGATAGGTGGGTGAGGCAAATGATCCACAGCCGTACCCGACCGTCAGAATAACTGCTCAGGAAAAGCCCGTGGTGTTCTTAATCAAATGTCCTGTAAGTCGAAGGTGTAAATAAATCGTCCACCTCCAAGCCAATGTGTTCTAATGGAAAGGGGGTAGACGAGCCTCCGTTAGCCCAACGGCTATCTCGCGTGCATGAATGTGTCGTAAAGAGAAAAAGGCCATCCCATAAGAAAGGGAATCTATTCTACACCCTTCTCCAATGCATAAAAGTTAGAATCCCACCAGACATGGGGATGGGTCTATCCTGGACATGCATTTTTGAAAATAACTGTCTGAGGACCAAAATGTTTGCATGCATTAGTCAGATCTGATTCTGAAATCCATAACTATATATATATATATATACATACTAGCGGGGTGTGCTTACACATTGTGTAAGCAGATGAACCAGGCTTCCCTATTGTCTCGGGTCGCTGACCTACATTTTTTTTCATTTATTTGTTTTTTTTCATTTATGGATGTCCGACGATGTTGTGAATTTTTCCGGTGTACTGGCTTCGATGTCCATCAGCACACAAAATTGCAGCTTTCTACGTCACCTGGAAGGTACCGATCTTTAATATGTCACTGAGTGAGTCAGTCAGTGGTTTGAAAGAGAATATATACAGTGGGGAGAACAAGTATTTGATAAACTGCCGATTTTGCAGGTTTTCCCACTTACAAAGCACGCGGAGGACTGTAATTTTTATCATAGGTACACTTCAACTGTGAAAGACAGAATCTAAAACAAAAATCCTGAAAATCACATTGTATGATTTTAAAATAATTAATTTCATGTTATTGCATGAAATAAGTATTTGATACATCAGAAAAACAGAACTTAATATTTGGTACAGAAACCTTTGTTTGAATTACAGAGATCAGACGTTCCTGTAGTTCTTAACCAGGTTTGCACAGACTAGAGCAGGATTTTGGCCCACTCCTCCATACAGATTTTCCCAGATCCTTCAGGTTTCGGGGCTGTCGCTGGGCAACACAGACTTTCAGCTCCCGCCAAAGATTTTCTAATGGGTTCAGGTCTGGAGACTGGCTAGGCCACTCCAGGACCTTGAGATGCTTCTTACGGAGCCACTCCTTAGTTGCCCTGGCTGTGTGTTTCGGGTCGTTGTCATGCTGGAAGACCCAGCCACGCCCCATCTTCAATGCTCTTGTTGAGGGAAGGAGGTTGTTGCCAAGATCTCGCGATACATGGCCCCATCCATCCTCTCCTCAATACGGTGCAGTCGTCCTGTCCCCTTGCAGAAAAGCATCCCCAAAGAATGATGTTTCCACCTCCATGCTTCACGGTTGGGATGGTGTTCTTGGGGTTGTACTCATCCTTCTTCTTCCTCCAAACACGGCGAGTGGAGTTTAAACCAAAAAGCACTATTTTGGTCTCATCAGACCACATGACCTTCTCCCATTCCTCCTCTGGATCATCCAGATGGTCATTGGCAAACTTCAGACGGGCCTGGACATGCGCTGGCTTGAGCAGAGGGACCTTGCGTGCGCTGCAGGATTTAAATCCATGACGGCGTAGGTGTTACTTATGGTTTTCTTTGATACTGTGGTCCCAGATCTCTTCAGGTCATTGACCAGGTCCTGCCGTGTCGTTCTGGCTGATCCCTCACCTTTCTCATGATCATTGAGGCTCCACGAGGTGAGATCTTGCATGGAGCCCCAGACCGAGGGAGATTGACTGTTATCTTGAACTTCTTCCATTTTCTAATAATTGCGCCAACAGTTGTTGCCTTCTCACCAAGCTGCTTGCCTATTGTCCTGTAGCCCATCCCGCCTTGTGAAGTCTACAATTTTGTCCCTGATGTCCTTAGACAGCTCTCTGGTCTTGCCCATTGTGGAGAGGTTGGAGTCTGATTGATTGAGTGTGGACAGCTGTCTTATGCAGATAACAAGTTCAAACAGGTGCAGTTAATACAGGTAATGAGTGGAGAATGGGAGGGCTTCTTAAAGACAAAACTAACAGGTCTGTGAGAGCGGAATTCTTACTGGTTGGTAGGTGATCAAATACTTATTTCATGCAATAAAATGCAAATTAATTATTTAAAAATCATACAATGTGATTTTCAGGATTTTTGTTTTAGATTCCGTCTTTCACAGTTGAAGTGTACCTATGATAAAAATTACAGACCTCTACGTGCTTTGTAAGTGGGAAAACCTGCAAAATCGGCAGTGTATCAAATACTTGTTCTCCCCACTGTATATATATATTGTATTTGATGGACTTGAACCAATCTATGACACGAACTGTCCCCAACGGAACTTAATGGTGTTACTACCACAGCACTCTCAATGTCTCTGAGAAAGAGAACTAATTTAGTCATGAAAAGTCAGGCTTTAAATAGAGAATTTAAATTTGAATTATTTTATTGCTCAGTGTGCTACTTTCTTTTACAATTTTATATTATTTATATATTTTTATTTTATATATATATATATATGTTTTTATTGATTTTATATATACAGTATGTTAGAGGGGTGTGCTTACACATTGTAAGCAATAACGAACCGTACTTCCACATTGTCTCGGATCGCTCACCTGCATTATGAAATTTTTATTTTGTAAATGCATTTTGTTTTACTTTTTATTTCATTCTCAGTATGCTTGGACTATTGTGAGTATCTCATTCGCTGTCAAATCTTTTTGAAAACTCAAGATATAATGTTCAGTCAATCATACCATGGTTCTATCACTGCAACACAGTTGTGCTTATTTGTTTAGGGGATAACCCTGAAAATGGGGAAGTGAACTCTGCCCTTGGATAAGTTCACTCAAATGTTGGTGTTTCACTTTCCCACGGGCACCCAGTGCTTCCTGCCTGAAATTGGAAGGGGTGGGTGGTGGGTAGGGGCTTGTAAGACTCAAGCCACAAAGGCTCCATTGGCTATCTCTCCCATACACACAGGCAGGTTGTCACTTTCGCAACGACGTCATTGATGCGGCCAATATTACTGGATCTCTTATATCCACTCCCTGGAACAAAAACTTGTCTCTTGTCAACAGCTGGAGAATGAAGGTCAGAAACACAGCTGTTTCTCAGGCTGTCATGATGATGAAAGCTTTACTGTCGGATAGCCAGTTATCAAGCCTTTAACTGCATTTTAGTTTATCTGGCCTTCCATTCTCCTAATTCCTCCTCACTTTTGGGATCAAAGGAGCTCAAAAGGACATCAATGTCACATATGAGTGCTTGGTGTCAAATTGGGGATTTTGTGTGTGTGTGTGTGTGTGTGTGTGTGTGTGTG